>CM063508.1:174341988-174349488 GCA_032207245.1 Pardosa pseudoannulata | reverse complement strand
TTTTAATCCAAATTTAACTTAATCATAAATGTATTTTATAAAGATATATATATATATATATATATATATATATATATATATCTTTATAAATGTATATTTATAAAGATATCTTTATATACATGTAAGGAAAATTCTCAGGGGTTTTCAAAACTTAAAGGATAAAAATTCCCGCGTCAGTTTGCATTCCCCTTTTTAACCCCTAACCTAAATTGACCACTAGGGCTACAGTTTACGCTCTCAGAGAAGGGGCCTGACCAATTATAATCCTACATGGTCCTAGCGGACAATTTAGGAAATCTCCAAATAAAAAGGAGATACACGCTGTCGGAGGCAGATTATTCTAGAGATATTTTCCCACAGATATTGACCCAGGTGTTAAGGGTATTGTACATGCTAGCTGACTCTTCAGTTTGTCCTGTCCCTATGATGAAGGGGGAAATCATCCTCCAACGTAATCCTGAAAAATGTCTTTAGTTAAAACGGTATCAGTTTTAAGGCCATGACTGCAACCACCCATCGAGAAATCCGTCTCATTACATAATATTATTATTCTCTGGCGATTCTATTCTTAAAATTACACCCTTTGGCGAGATGTCTTCGTTTTCCTTCCTCTGATTGTGGCAACCTTTGCTAAAACTAACACCAAAATTAATTCCTGCTTAGCTAAACTATTCTTATTTAACTCCATTATGTAGCATCTTTTCTTCTAACTCGTTATTGGGTGATTAATATTAACATTCTCATTGGCTGGTTCATTAGTGCTCCCACAGTGGTATATAACCAAATGAAGTGTTTGTAGAGAGAAGCGACAAAGATGAATCGTCTTAATAAACTCTTATATTTTAAATTTTAAACTTTGGTGTTTCCTTTTGAAATACCAACGTCTGCACAGTACCAAGCATGAATATCTTTTTAGCTTTGTAGTGGGTGAAAACATGAATTACATACATACAGTGGCGTAAGCAGAATTTTTTCAATGGGGGGGGGGTTTCATAATTTTCAATTGGGGTTCATAAATTTAGAAAATAATAGCCCGCATAATTTCTACTAAAATTTTTATTTTTGCCATTCTTTCTGAACTTAAGGAGGGTGTTTAAACCCCTACCCCCCTTGCGTACGCCCTGCATGCATATATATACATATGCATGTAATATGGGCGAGACTCATTCAAAATCACTACACAGTTTATTTTTCATAAGAAACATGAAATCCATACAACAGGCAAACAATTTTTATTACCTCGTGCATATAGACAATGTCATCCCGCACATACACTTTTCAAGTAGGGATTCTTAAGGTAAAAAGACTACGAATAATCCCTAAGCACAATTGATCACGTGATAAAAAATACCCATGTTTAAATAGAACGCGCTAACTATTGGCTAAAGTAGTACAAACAGAGGCTGAATTAAGTTTATAGCGTTTTCTGGAGGGAAAATTCAGAATTACTGCTCAAACCCCCAACGTATTTTATGAACAACAGTTATTAATTTAATATTAAAATATGTAAATAAAGGATTTTATTTTACATATATACTCTCACACATATATAAAATTTTTATAAAGGTACATATATATGCATGTATATGTGTGCGTGTGTATATCTAATATAGAAGGAAAATAATGAACAAATTATGCAGTCTATAGCATGTCTGGAGGGAAAAATCTGAATTAACGCGCAAACCCCGAACGTACTTTATGAACAAAAGTTAAATTAATATTAAATTAATATTAAAATACGTAAATAAGGGATTTTAATATTACATGCGTATGTGTAACAACATATACTGAACACCTATAGTAAGCGGTCTTCCATGATATGCTTAAAGCTGGTAAAATCAATATTATATATGTATACAAATGTATTTATTAGTGTGTGTTTAATTCGTATCTAGACTTATCGTCGATACAATCGACATGTATTGGTGGTTCGCCGATAACACGTCCAGTGTCATTTCGCCGCGTCTGGTCGAACGACAATTCTGAGGGAAATTTCGATTGCCATCTGGGGACGTGTCGAGCTCCTTATCGATACGCGGGGACCAGATCGTAAATGCGATGGTCAGGACGTGTGGGACGTGATGATGGGCCGCAGACGCGAAATGGCTCTGGAAACTCGGAGAAGGGGAAGAAATTGTCTACTTTTCTCTGAAGATCTTATTTTTTCGTTTGTTTTGAATCCTTCTATATGTATACTTCGCAAAAACTTGAGTTGCTGGATATTGGTGCAGCTCCAAGTATCAGGGAGATTGATATTTAATAAAGAGGGGTTGCCTTATTTGAACCATTTAATTATTTTTTAATAGTAATTCAGGTTATAAAAAAGTAATTGTATTAAGAAAAGTATCAGAATTTTTTGTTATTTATCGTCAAACTTATGTAATTACCATATTTATAATGCCATTTTTTACCTTAAAGATAGAAAATAAAACTGTGCTCGTTTTCATATTCCGATCATTTCGGAACATTCGCTAAAGTTTCTACAAAGGAATTACCGGAAAAACAGAATCGGAATCGAAAGTGATAAAAATATCATTACATACACACTCACACATACACACACACATATGTATATATATATATATATATATATATAGAGAGAGAGAGAGAGAGAGATATAGATATATAGGTATATAGGCAGACAGACAGACATATAGATATAGATACATAGATATATAGACAGACAGATAGACATACATACATACATACAGACAGACAGACATGTAGTAAGACGGACTTCACGAAAGGTGGTTGCAGTTATGGTCCATTAAAATGACATCTTTTAGTTAAAGACCTTCATTAACAGAACGTTGGAAGACGGGTTCCCACTTCATTATAGGGGCAGGAAAAACTGAGGAGTCAACTTGCATGAAGCTATAAGTAAAATGCCTTTAATACCTAGGTCAGGATCTTAATCAAAATCTGTGGGAAAATCTGCCTCCGATAGTGTGCATCTCCTTTTCGTTCTGAAATTTCCTAAATTGTTCGCTAGGGCAATGTAGAAATATAATTGGTTAGACCCCTTCTCTGAGGGCGTAAACTGTAGCACCAGTGGTCAATTTAGGTTAGGGGTTAAAAGTTAAAAGCAAAGGGAAGCGGGAATTTTTGCCCTTGGCTTAAGATTTGAAAACACCTGAGAATTTTCTTCTTATATAAAGGGGTTTTATATATAATACCTACATTAGTTTCCCAATCTAGATTACTTTTCCTTACATATATATGTGTGTGTGTACATACATATTTTCACACACATACACAAGCACATTATATATATATATATATATATATATATATATATATATATATATATATATATATATATATATATATATATCACAGGTATTTAAAGACTTACTAGGAAAACGGACGTAACTGCACGTTGTTACTTACAGTTGAGAGGAAAAATGAGTCATGGTTTGGTTTGGTTTGGTTTAGTTTGGAGCGCTACGGTCTACTGTTTTGCCTTCGAGGGCTAATGAGACCAAAAAACAATAAGTCATGATATATACATATATATACACACACACTATATATATATATATATATATATATATATATATATATATATACATACATACACACACATATATACATATACATACATATACACACATATATACATATACATACATATACACATATATATACATATACATACATATACACACACATATATACATATACATACATATACACACACATATATACACACATATATACATACATATACATACATATACACACACATATACATACATATACATACATATACACACATATACACACACATATACATATACATACATATACACACACATATACATACATATACACACATATACATATACATACATATACACACACATATATACACACATATACATATACATACATATACACACATATATATATATATATATATATATATATATATATATATATATATACATACATATGTGTGTATGTATATGAAAAATATATACATATATATATATAAGCATACATACACGCACACACATTATATATATATATATGTATGTGTGTGTGTGTACATATGCATATATATAATCTTCACATAGGTATTAAGTCCTCCTGGGAAAACGTTTTAATGACGTGCCCCTTATCGGAACAGCGATCGATCCGGGTGGAGGCTTAAGAGGGAGGCATTAGCATGCTTTTCAGCAGCGTCGCTTATTAATTCTTCATATTTATTGCATCCCCGGCCGTGTTACTCCCGGAACGTATTGTCTTTGCCAAGACGATTCATTCATTCTCTTCCCCCGCATATCGGAATGCGCTCCTTTTCAATGAATCATTCCGGTCTCAAAAGAGGGGAAGAAAGAGATCCCGAAAAATCATTCCGGGATGACTTTCGAAACGTTATGAGGTTCTTCGCGTGCATCGGGCCGTTTTGGGACGAGTTCAATTCGATATACAGAAAGACAAAGATAGATCACAGCGATATACACTCGCAAGTATGAACTTATGTATGAGTGAGGATTTCTAAACTTGTTTAAAATTGGTTTATTCCACAATTATTCTCGTTAATTATTGTAAATTTCAAGATATAGTTCGAATTCAAATATTGTAAGTATGAAAATTTTGTACACGAAGTTATTATTTTATAATGTACTTCTTAGGAAATTTTTCGAAATTTTTAATTGTGAGGTAAACTTAATACGGTTTTGGTTTTGGTTTAGTGTGCTACGGTCTACTTTTTGTAATACGAGGACTTATGCGACCTGGACCTACAGCTTCAGGCCGATTCCGAACGGCTACGAACATCCATGCCACAGTGTGATTCGAACCCACGAACTCCGGTTCCGAAGGCCAGCACCCTAACCAATCGGCCATCGTTCGGCTAAACTTAATATGTATTTCCGCAAAAGAAAAGATTATCTTAAAAAATTGATTTTTTGCTTTAATAATTATTAAAACATTTGCAATCATTAGTTTTACAAATCTCGATTACTAATTTACTTCAAAGGCAAGTAACTGAAGGTCTGAGATTTCAAGGATCGATACGGCAAAAGATTTGTCTTGTTAAATAATGACGCCTGAGACACCTGAAATGGTTTTTTGGTTTCAATTTTATCTATATTCTCAAATGGTACCTTTGGAGGTACCAGGCCAAGCCTAAGGGAGTACTGCTTGGACTATGCTAACGAAAGAGGAAGCTGTTTTGTTTGTGTTCGAAGGAGTAATGTTGGACGCCTATATGGTGATCCTATAAAAAATAGGTCAAAAAGTCAACAAATGTTGTATGGGTGAAGGATTATAAAAAGCATTTAGAACGATTTATTTAAAAATGAGTTAGGTTATTTTTAGTATTAATCAAACTCTTTATTGGGTACATTGCTTAACCCTTTAAAAGTCACTACTGAAAATTCTTTGGGATTTAAGGGAATTAGGCTATAAATGTTATCTATGAACATTACATATGTGAAATGTGTGAGAAACATTAAAATTTATTTTTGGTAGGGTGGTGGGTTTTAACTGTGAAACTATCTACCCCCTTGTACAGCTCGAAAATAATAAACTCTTAAAATGTAAATAATATTTAAAGAACACTGTATAATTATCATTAAAGTGATGTAACAGATAAATAGCTCAACTATTCATCAGTGATGTTTTGGGTAGATATATCTATTTGAGGTAATGAAGGAGGGAAATTAAATACCTGATTTTTTCCCCAGTTTAAACAGGTATATTTTAAAGAGAAAAATAGATTGTGTGTAGTGCTACTATTCATTAACACTTTGACTGCCAAGCCAAAATTGCAAATGTTCACAACGGGGCCAAACTTTTTTTTTGTGTAATTTGTATTTTTTCAACATAAAACTATATATATATAAACAATATTTCAAAACAAACAATATTTTAAAACAAACTCTCTCTATTTATATATATTCCCTTTTTTGTTGCATGTTCCAAATATTTAATTTTTCATAAAACTTAGCTCATAAAATAGTCACATATACCAATTTGCGCAAACCACGTATACCTAACACATCGTAGGGAGCCCAACAATCAAACTCCAATACGATTTTCATGTAACTGATAACATCTTTGATAGCCATCGCCTGAAGTGTTAAAACACCATGGCTATCATATCGGATAGCCAGTGTCTCAACGGAAATATCACTGGATATCACATATGATAGCCATGGCAGTCAAAGTGTTAATAGTTTGAAGTGTCAAAAACATTCGAAAAAATCATTATTATATTTTAAGAAGAAGAGGTTTGGTTTGGTTTGGAGCTCTACGGTCTACTGTTTTGCACACGAGGGCTAATGAGACCGGGACCTACTGCTTAAAGCCGATTCCGAACGGCTGCGAACATCCATGCCATAGTGGGATTCGAACCCACGAACTCCGGTACCGACGATCAGAGCCCTAACCAATCGGCCATCGTTCGGCTAAGAATAGGATAAAATATTAACAGTGGTTTCACTACGAAACCACTGTTCTTTAAAGGATTAAAGGAACTGTAGATGATTGTCTTCAATGTCTTCTAAATTTGCCTAGGACCAAAAACCCCTTGAAACTCGTCATTGTTTAAAGTCTTATTTGATACCACTGCCCAAAGCTTTCATTTAACGTAACCTGAACTTGATATTTGCAAAAATAAAAAAGCGCCTGTGGATGAGGTAGGAATTAAGAAAAATCAAATAGTTAATTCCCAGAGTTTAACATCTAGCTTGCCATGAACTCCACAATATGTAAATCTAAGTATCCACCAATCCCGTCAAACCATGCCCAACATGACAAATATTTTAAGGTCTTCTCGTTAAGGGGAGCCATAATGTTTCTTTTTTATCTTTCCCTTTTTTTAAAAGAAAATAAAATCTGATGCTGCTTTACACGGAATCCCGTGCTTAGATTTATCATAAATATCAATTTAATCGAGGCACGGCTAATGCCCGACAACAGCTCTTTCTCAATTAATGTCTTTTGTGCTCCGGTGAAAAAAAAAGGTTGAAAAAGGAGGTGATTTGGCTTCTTATTTTTATAAACAATATTCACGGGAGAAAAAGTTTTTTTTTGTTTGCTTGTTCCTCTCTTGGCAGCGAAACTTTTTGAAGATAAAACGTCCTTTATTAACTGGGATTTGCTTTCGCGGAAGGGTGGGGGAGAAGAAGAGGAAAGTCATTTTTTTGGCTCTTCTTTGTTCGTAAATTTTCTTCTCGAATGACTTTGCTGATAAAATAGCGCGGTCAGCAGGCGACGATTTTGGAAGGTAAAAAAAAAAAAAGGGAAAATTGGTGGAGATAAAAATATAATGGAGGGGATACGAAAATCGCTCCCACTTTTGGCTGATTGTGGACTCATCACACACCGGAAATTTTTTTTGTGATTATTCTCAGTGTAGTTTTGACTTAAATGTATTCGTTTTGTACTGTTAATAAAATTTTCACTTTATCCCCAAGAAAAAGATGATGTAGCAATTCAACTATAGTTATCTAGGAATGTTATATCAACATATCGCAATCACGTACC
>CM063508.1:174321988-174336988 GCA_032207245.1 Pardosa pseudoannulata | reverse complement strand
AATATATTTTATTTGCGTCACCAGATTGTGCAAAATTAGATTTATAAATAAAAAAAGTCTGCAAAACGGTAAGTCTTCGCTCATTTGTATCTGGTGACTTAACTCTTTGTGTTATCTCAACATGGCCTTTTATAAGTCACTGGTACGTAATATTTAGCAGCAGAATACTACGTCAGCAGAGTTAGTTCTTAATGTACCCGTTCTTATATGCACACATAAGGGTAGTTATGGGGGTGAGATCCATGAAACTGCGGAACTTTTAGTAAAGGCAAAAAAGAAAAAAATTCCCCCTCGCGTAAAAATGATCAGAAAATAAATTCACATAACAAGCAATAAGAATTCGAGCCTGGACAATCTTGTTGTTTGTACGCACACACATACACACTCGCTTCGAGGGAGTTCTGTGAGGGCGAAAAGCTTTAATTAAAAAGAATCATCTCCCAGTTTCGAAGGATATCAGAATTAATCTGACTAAATTAGCATCCTCGGCGTAGCAAGGAGGCAGAATTCCGAAAGACTTGTTTCCATAAACAAAGTTATCTCGTGGGAATTCCTTTTTTTCCCCTCCAAAATGAAGAGCACTTCCTGGTTTATTAGCCGCCTGTAAAAGGGATAAAAATGGGGGAAGGAGAGCAGGAGAAAGAAGATTCTACGTCAAGGAAGTAATAATTTTTTTTTTAATTTTCAAGAAGGGAAACTTTTCCCTTCGTCGATTTCAAGACTTTCAAAAAATTTTTGGACTCTTTGAAGATAAAAAAAAGACAGTTTTCCTCGAGCTATAGAATGAAAGTTTTCGTCATGTTAACATATTGGCAAGTATGTGTGTATATGTATTTGAGAACGTGTACACATACACACATTCATACATACATATACATACATGAAATGGGTGTTTTAGACCCACTAGAAATGAAGAATGCTATTCCTGTTGGTTTGGTTTGAAGAGATACGGTCTGCTGTTTTGCACACGAGGGCTAATGAGACCGGGACCTACTGCTTAAAGCCGATTCCGAACGGCTACGAACATCCATGCCATAGTGGGATTCGAACCCACGAACTCCGGTACCGACGATACGTGACCTAACCAATCAGCCAGCGTTCGGCGTATTATTTCTGTTGGATACTGTGCAGTTGTGAGGCCAAAAACGGAGACACGTAAATTTGAAAATAAAATTAGTTTATTCTGACACACATCTATGCGGCTTCTGCCCACCAAAACGTGTACATGGTGTTATATAATAGTGTGCAGTGCTGGTGAGCCAGCTAGTGTTAATAATTAGTCCTATGGGGAGTCGTAAGGAGAGGAATTGAATTAAGTAAAGCAGTTATATAAGTATAGTTGAGCTAAGCGGTAATTAATATTAGTGTATCCAAAGTGGTTAAATTTACCATTATGAAAAGAAAAACAAAAGAGTTTCATCAACGGTTGCAATTTTAGGGATATAATCTCCAGAAATTTATTTTAAAATACAATTGCAATTAAAGTAGTTAGTTTTGTATTATATATATATATATATATATATTTATATATATATATATGTATATATGTGTGTGTGTGTGTGTGTGTGTGTGTATGTGTAAGTCATTATTTTTCTTGGATAATATATATATATATATATATATATATATATATATATATATATATATATATATATATATATATATATATATATATATATATATATATATATATATAGTGTGTATGTGTAGAAATTGGACAGAAAATTCAACATTGTAATTTGATTACAACTTTAAATGGTATATGCATTACAAAAAATAATAAACTTATTTTAAATTTAAAGATATTTATTTTTATATTGTAAAAGGAGGGGGAAAAGTTTAGCATAAATCAATTAACATAGTAAATAATGATAAAAATATAATGTATATAATTATTATATTAGTGCAATACACTAATTGAAACAACCAGTTATGTGTTTGATAAGACTAACAGGGTAATTACATAAGTACTACTATAAAATAATTTAAATGATCATTGCTATTATTTCTTGAATATATATATATATATATATATATATATATATATATATATATATATATATATATATATATATATATATATATATATATATATATATATATATATATATATATATATATATATATATATATATATATATATATATATATATATATTATATAAACCATCGTTAAGAGTTAAAATAGAAAACAGTCTTCTTGATATAAATCAGTTTATTAAACCCTCGTTAAAGTAAAACTTGCGCCATTTTCACCTTTCCGTCGAAGACACGCGTAGAGTGTTGTTGACAGCTCCATGTCCACTCGCTGATTGAAACTTATCTGTTTGCAAGCTCATCAAATAGCACAAAAATGCTTCCGCCTGGCCGGATTATCCTAAAAGCTTACAAGAGCGTGGGTCTTTTTCATTTATTTTATTATTATAAAAGAGTTCCCTTTTTAAAATCGTTTTTAACTCAATTTCCAACTACAACTTTTTTAGACCTGACATACATATATTGCCAAAAGTATAAAAAAACTCTCAGTAATAATATGCTAATTCTTAAATAGCCACTGTTGAAAAAAATGTAAACATTGTTAAAATGATTTCTTCCCAAAGTTCCCAAAATTCCGGGTTTACTCCCCAAAATTCCCAGATTTATTTCCACCTCTTCAAATTTTCGGGATTTTTACATCTCTGCATGCGACTCTCCAAATCAGCTTTTTCCCCTAATAACAAGTGCATTTTTCTTACTTTGTACCGTAAATCGAACAGAGTCACTTCGTCAACGATTAGGAACTGAAAAGTAAATATTTTATCTTTCTCTTACGGGAGCTTTCAACTGTTTTCTTGAAAGGCAATCAATAAGATTTCTAAATCTCATTTTATTTTCCTAGGCAAAGTTAAAACGCTTTACTTTTCTCTTTTGCAAGATTGGAAGGCTTTTATTTTTTTGTGAGGAGGTGAAAGGGGGTACATAAGTATCCCCACTGTTGTAAATTTTGTGTGTATTCATTGAAAATCAGATAATTTTGATCTATAAAAAATACTTTACTGTTCACACATATATCATATAAACATATGTGATATGCTTAATAGAAATCCATTAAAACTTCATTTTTATTATTGAGTTACGAAATTCGGACAGCAACTTCCGATGTCTTGGAACCAAGTTTACCAAGGATATGAAATTAAACTAAAGCACCAAGGACAGAAATTGTGTCAGTCTAAGGAGAAATTATCTTAGCTCAGCGCTTTTAGAATGGTCATAACTTGTGTATAAGTGAAATCAGTGTATAACTATGTTGTACTGATCTAGAAATAATTGCTACAGACAGGTTAATGTTACAGGGGTAGGGGACGTTATTGTATAGTGTACTTGTAATTTTTTAGGCTGTATTTTGAGTTATATCATAACTATATTTAAAAATTTTACAATATAAATATCGATAGCATAGTTAGATGAACAGTAACCAAATGATAGTGCTGCTTTTTGGTACCGGAGTTTGTAGGTTTCAATCCCGTTAATGCCATGGATGTATGAATCACTTTTAAGCTGTAGGTCCTAGCTTCATTAACCCTCGTAGCACAACAGCAGACTGCTCCAAACAAACGAAACCAATAGTATAATTACTTATTAAAATACAATAAGTAATTTCGCCTAATGGAGATTTAACCTTTTAAAGGTCATCGACATAAATTCTTTAGAATTTAATGAAATTAGTTCATAAATGTTATCCATCAACCTTAGAATTGTAAAATATATGAAAAAAAAATTCTTTACATTCTTTAGAAGGGTTAGCATTAGAGGATAATTCGGATTTCAGAAGGGGTTTAACTGACAAATCCACTCCCTTGTACAGCGGGAACTTTGGAAATTACTTCTTAAAATTTTAGTTATATTGGAATAAGAATAGTTAAATATCCTTAAAATAATATAATAAATAAAAAGCTCAACAATTTATACGTGTGTTTTGGATAGATATTTTTATTTGGGGTTATAAATGAGAAAAATCGAACTACTGACTTTCCAGGTATAGCAAGTTTAAATGTTTAAATACATATATTTCAAAAGGAACAATAAATTAAATATAGCGGTATCATCTGTTGTAAGTTTAAAATTTTAAAAGCATAAAAATTGAAAAAATCATTGATAGATCTCGATAAAAGTAGAGAAAAAAGATGTTTAACAGGTGGTTTCGCTGTCCACTAAAGGGTTAATGTATTTTTCTAATAGACAACATATCTGGGGGAGTCAGGCTTGATGAATTTAACACTAAACATACCAACTCCTTAAACATACCTATATCTACCATAGCCGGTCAAATGACCGGACTTTATTTTTTCTGATTATAAATGTATGAAATAGGAAAATTGGAAGGAAATCGACAAATAAACTTTATTATAATTAAACAAAATGGTATATTGTCAATTTTTATGTATTGCAAACACAAAAAATAAGAATTTTTAATTCATTTCTCATCGCATTTTTTACATAAACCTTATGGATGATTTGACCCGTTATATGGTATGTTTAGAGTTACAGAAGACATAAACTTAGCTGATGTATAGGATGTATTTGTACAGATGAGGCAGAACAGGTATACCAATCATCTCATTTTCTTTTCTAAAAGCGAACTTAAATAAGAACGTACACGAGAAATATAAGAATTTAAATAATTCCCTTTTACGACCATTTATTTGGTATATACTCGTATACTTTTTAAAACTTTAAATCTTATTTTATTTTCGCTAGCAAAAGTGTAACCGTTCTACCTTTCCCCTCCCACAAGAGTCGAATGCAAAATGAGGGAAGGGGAGGGAGAGGGTGAAAGCGTTTCAAATATTCTCCCCCATTGCCATTTTTGTGCGCGACAATTGCAACTTTTAATGCATTCATTTCGCTTTCGCTTTTGGAATGCAGTCAAAACTGCTTTCCCTCCTCTCTTTTCAAGCCAAAGAATAAACGGGAAATTGGGCTCTTTTTTACTCTTGAAAAGTTCATTAATCGTAATTGAATTCCGCACAGATAGAATTTGCCTGCGACATCATTTTCCTTTCTGATATCTAGTCTGCTTTTGTTCTGAACATTAATTACGCTAATTTTAAACTATGATATACCATTCTTTACGCACATAGACATGGGTGTATGTATATGTATATGTATGTATATATATGTGTGTGTGTGTAATGATTCCCTGTTACGGCGAATGGAATAATTAGTCCTTAGTAGTAATAAGTTAGTAGTGTAAAATGCGTGTTTTAGACCCATTATAATATTAAAAAGGTATCCATGCTTGGTCTAATACGATCTGAACATTAATTACAGTAGTTTTAAAATATGATGTGCATATATATATATATATATATATATATATATATATATATATATATATATATATATATATATATATATATATGAGTGTGTAAGAAAAAGTAAACTGGATCGAGAAACTAGTGTAGGCATTTTGAATAAAACCCTAAGACACCCCGAGAAAATTCTCAGGGGTTTTCAAATCATAAGTCAAGGGCTAAAATTTTCAGCGTCCTTTTGCTTTCCCCTTTTTAAGCCTTTATTTAAATTGACCACTAGGGCCCCATTTTAAGTACTCAGAGAAGGGTTTATCCAATTATAACTCTACTTTTCCCCACTGGACAATTTAGGAAATTCCCAAACAAAATGGAGATGCATGCTTTTAGCGACAGATTTTTCTAGAGATTTTCTCACAGATGTTGACCAGGTGTTAAGAGCCTTTTTACTTACAACTTCATGGTAGCTGACTACTCAGTTTGTCCTATCCCTATGATGAAGTGGGAACCCATCCTCCAACGTTATGTTAATAAAGGTCTTCAGCTGAAACGGTGTCATTTTTATGGGCCATGTGTACAACCACCTATCGTGAAGTCCGTCTTATTACTCTCTCTCTCTCTCTCTCTCTCTCTCTCACACACACACACACACACACACACACACACACACACACACACATATATTAAATGCCTCGTCGCAACAGCCCCTAGGAGGCCAGGGCCTACGGTGCCAATCTCAGTTTCCTAGACCAAAAGCCCTGGGATGCGAAGCATATGTTCCGGTTAGATGGACAGCCTTACGTGAAACCTCCAGTGTTTAGTTCCCAAGTATTCCTCAATTGGTCCTCAATTTCTCTACTCACTGAAGGGATGAAATGCTGAGTCAACCTTGCCCATCCCGGGGATCGAACCTCGGACTTGCGGCGCGGGAACGCGAAGCGGTACCCCAACGCCACTGGGCTTCATTATATGTATATATATATATATATATATATATATATATATATATATATATATATATGCATGTATGTGTGTAACGTATGTTTTAGACCAATTACAATATTAAAATGCTATCCATATATGGCCCGGAAAGGTGAATTCAAATCAAGTCCTGCATTTAAACGCAATTCTTTTAATTTCCTAGGCCGTGCGAAATCAACAAACGCTTGCTCAGAATTGATCTAATGAGATACTGTAGAAACACTTAAGTTAACATATTATCTTAATATTGTGATCCTGTTACTTTTTTAACCGTGTTTTCTATTTGTTCTTTTTATGCTTCTCTATTTACTCTTACCAGAAATGTTGTTTATAGACTATTCCTAATGAACATGCACAATTGAGTAGCCTTTGGGTTGACAGCGTTTAAATTTATACGTTGAACAGCAAAAATTTCCTTTAATAATTAAAATAATTATTAAGCATATTTTATAGAGATAATAGATATTTTAACTATTATTATTTTTAAAATTATATTTCCAGGGGATAATTATGAAAACGACCAAGTTTTAATTTAAGTCCTAAAATATTTCCTAAGAATAAAACTAACCCGCTTTTTTACGAATAAGTCATGCATTTGGAGCATTTTCAGTGGTTTGGTTTTGGAGTGCTACGGTCTACTTTTTGCAACACGAGGGCTAATGAGACCGGGACCTACAACTTAAAGCCGATTCCGAACGGCTACGAACATCCATGCCACTGTGGGATTCGAACCCAGGAACTCCGGTACCGACGGACAGCACCCTAACCAATTCTTCGAAACAATGATTAATTATTTTCAAAATGATGTTAGGATTTTACCTTGAAATTGTAAACATTTTCCCATAAATATAGAGATAATATATTAACTTCTCAAGCGGACAGGTAAAAAATAAAGTAAATTAATTTTGGAAGTCCACTGCGCGTTTAAGCTATGTGTAAACTTTTAATAAATTCTGCAGCAGAAAAAAATGAAGAGAGACATAGAGAAACCATAGACATCACTGCATTTCTATTTCGAAAAGCGTCTATTAAGCAGAAAAGTTCTGCAAACGATACTTCCGCATAACAATGGTTAAAGGTATTTAAACTAATTTATTTTCGATGTCCGGGTACACAACAAACGACTTAATGATTTTTACAGAATTGCTCTTCGAATAGTGGTTAAGTTACAGGAGTTCGGCAGAACCAAATTGCGATTGCCTCGCTCCGTTTATTGTTCCAGAACACCGAATCTTAATGAGGTAATAATAAAGTGCTGTAGAGATAAGTATAGGAGGAGCGCAGATGGGAATTAAAACAGCATTCGATTCTTGACATTTCAGTTACCCAGATAGTAGAAGAATAGGGAAGAGGGAAATGGGTAATTTTTTCTAAATGGTGTTTGTCCGAACATGCAATTCTCCAAAACGATTTCTTCCTCTCCATAAACACTGAATCTAACACCTTTTATAATTTTCTAAAAGAATTAAAACAATGTTTAAGAATCTTTACTTTCGCTGCGGGGATATGTCGTTATTAAGAATACAACTCAATTACAAGAGTTTATGAAGGGCGGACGATGCATTTCTGAACTGAGAAGTTTTTTCCGTCACATTCTATAGCTCTTCTCCTGCGATTTTAATTAAAAATTCATCTTTATCTAAGAAAAGGGTTTCCATCTTTTCCGTTTTCTTTGCACGCAAAAGCAGATGTATCATTTCAAAAATCCTTTTACGAAAATAAAACTTTTGTAGGATATTTAAAAAGAAGTAGAGAAATAACAACTAATATCCTGAGGGGTGTTTTTTTCTTCTCTTATTTACGTGATACAAAGATTTCGCTGAAGAATATTTCTTTCCCTACCGATTTAAAAATAAAAACGAAATCCTTAGAAACAGAAATGGTTTATTTCGTCGAATTTAATTTCCATAACATGATACCCGAAATGAGAAGGCATGGATATTCTAGATTTTCAAAACATATGTTAAGTTGTAATAACCTGGAAAAGGGATTATATTTTAACCTGTAGTTCGATGAACTTTACAGAAGTTCCTAAGGGAATTTTACAACGTTATTGCAATCAACATAAAATGTGTCTCGTTAGTTCATGGACAGGTTAATACGGCTCCACAAAAAAACTTTAATCTCATTCGTTACATTTTTCTAACTGCAATTTGATATTAGGTATTGTTTTCAAGTTATTTATATTCCTCTATTTCGTCATAAGTAATTATTAAATAATGATATTTCCGTCAAAATAACCAATTTATAATAATTATATTGTTAAATAAATTTCACCCTATTCTATACTTGAGATGACAGCATTTGATGAAAATCTTTATTTCTCTTCTAATTTTGAATCTCTGGAACGCTTGAAGTGAGAAAAAATGATTTTGGCCCATCAATATTTCAAGAAAAGGATAGAAAAATAAACTGGATGTACAGGGTTAGCAAGGAATAAGTCCCCCACTTCTCAGGACTCTAGAATGCGTTAAACTGGTCTAAATGAGATAGAATTGGAATTATAGATAATTCAAATGTTGCACTTGATATTTATTGCATAAAAAAGTTTAGTACTAAAATCCACTTACAGGTGGCGCCATGATACACATAAGTGCATTTAATAGGCTTTATAAATAATAAATAATATTAAAAGTAGCATTAAATATTATATATATATATATATATATATATATATATATATATATATATATATATATATATATATATATATATATATATATATATATATTAGAGTGTGTTTCATGTTATAAAACGAAAGTTTCGGATTAGTTTTCTCATAATTCTCTGGTATAATCATTAGTGAAGATTAATGTAGCAACAAAATGTTTTTGCATTTGATATATTTTCCTTATACTTTCCCTATTTTTACTCTGAAGAATACGGTCTAACTTTAATCCCTTAACGATCGCACAATTTTCTGAAGTAAAAGAATAAATAAAAGAAAGTTCCAAAGAATAAGTAAAGAAAGTTCTTATTTTTTATTGAAGAAAATTATACAAAACTAACATCTACTTTACAATAAACCAGCTATCTCTCAATACATTATAAATGGTCTGGCACAGTTATGTAGTATGCAAAATAAAAGAAAAAAAATTCCGGGTGTAAGAAGTGGATTGTTGTTAACCTGTTTGGAGCATTAATTTTGAACTCTTCATCTCGGAAATATCCCGGATAAAAGAAAGAATCCGGAACCTCAACGTGTGATTTTGACTTAACAATTCTATCAAGAATTCTGTAAGTGTGAAAAAAATCCTAATGTTTGTAAAGAACAGTAGAATAGACATTAAGCCGAATGCTGCACCAGTTAATTAATACTTTGCGATGTGGTCATAAAGGAAATATAAAACATCTCCCAATGATATTTTTGTTGATAAACGAGTTAAGACAGTAAACAAAAGGTGATAAGAATGTAATGGGTGATGAAACAAGTGTTACGATGTATTGTTTAAAAGCTACTTGCACATTCGAATCAGATTTTCATGGTCAACCGCAAATATGATTGGATGTTGTTTAACCTCATATTCTTCTGTTTCCCTTTTTATTAATTAATACTTTAATTTCGAATTCTAAAATTCCAAACCTGACATACACACATATACATATGCATACATACATAGAAACAAAATGATTAGTTAAGCGGATATATTTATTTGCGTATAGAAACATAAGAAATAGAGGGGAGAGCTAATTCAGAAAGATTGAAGAGTAAGAATCCCGATTATTGTAGATTATAAATATCGTCTAAAAGCTCTTTGAAAATTCGAATCAAATTTCCACAGTATACCCCTATCTCTGATTAGATGGCAAGCTTCCGCCAATTTCAGTTTTCCCATGCTTATAAATTTGTTCACGTCATCCGCGCGACCGAGTATCTGTAACACTTCATTTGCATATTCCAGGAAGTAATTTGCACAAACCGAAATGTACAGTTCGCTAATAACAAACTATCTCTAGATTGCTTAGGCGTCTATGGATTTCCATTCTTCGCACGTGGTACATCCTTATATAATTATAATGGATTTTCACATTTATTTTCCGGTTCCGAGGTAATCTAGATGTTCATCATAAAAATGGTGTAAGACCTCTTTTTATTTATTTATTCGAGATCATTTGAATGTGAACCTGTGTTGATGATTTGAAGGACTTTGCTGGCGATAGAAAAGTAGTCAACGTGAAAAGCTTAATGTATAAGAAATTTGGGTAATCTTCAGGACTTTAAGCACTTCTCAAGTGTGAGGTGTATCTATAGCATAAGTTTGACAACTTCTGTACCTCTGTGTTACGCGATCCAACTTTCTCCATGCGTATTCATTAAAAATCCTTACAAAGAACGCGAGCTGCTAAAATTTCCGATTGTGATGATGTTTATGTGTTCAGATAAAGAGTGTAATGGATTGGTCACGATAGAAGATGACAGATCTACCATTTCGTGTGTTATCAAATTCCATTATCTAGTTTATCTCAGGTTTGAGTAATCAAGTTTCACATACTGACAAACAAAATATACTTACACAAGCAATTGTAACTTGTAATCACTGGCAAATAACCCATGATTAAACTAAACACCTCGGTGCAACGGCACCTTGGGGGTCAGGGCCTACGGTGCCAATCTCCGTTGACGTGACCAAGGGACCTGGGGTGCGAAACATATTCCGGTTAGGTGGTCAATCTTACGTGGAACCCCCAGTGTTTAGTTCCTAAGCGCGCTTGGTCTTCAGTTCATGTAGCCACTGAAGGGATGAAAGGTTGAGTCAGCTTGCCCAACCTGGGGATCGAACCTTGGACCTGTGTCGTGAGAGCGCTACGCGCTACCCCAATTCCCCAGGGTTCAATAACCCATAATTGGGCAATCTAAAAATACATTGATTCAATAGTACAAATCGACAATTTTGATGTAGAAATGGTCACAATTTCTATCATCAATTTATCTTCGTTTTGACTGATTGAGTTTCACACAGGAACAAATAAGATCTGGTATGCATAGAGTTTTAAATGATCATGTTCATACATGATCGTGCATAAATGGAATGATCATACATATACGAATAAATATAGGCGTACTTAAAAATGATTCCAAAAGAAAAATGTTGGAGTTTGAAAGTTCTAAAACGTCAAAGTTCACCCCCATTGAAATCAAAAATTTTGAGGATGACATTATTCTTTCTAAGTATACTACTTCAAATACAAAGAAAGTGTTAGTGTTACTTTATTTATTTTAAACTTTTGAGTTTCTGTAACTCACATCTTCCCTGCTAGTCGAAATATTTCACGGCTATTCAGATTTCAATCGAGTGCCATTTCGTTCTAAAATCTTCAGTAAGAAAAATAAAAAGATAAAAATAATTCAACCCTCTTCCCCAACGGCTCCTTACGCCAAGATTTTCGCGTTAAATTATTTGTGAAAAATGATTACTCGTCAGACTTATCGTGAAGAGAAAAACGCCCTGCTTTTATCGCACTGGAAGAATAATAATAAAAAAAAAGAACAAAGCTTTTTCTATAAACACATTCCATATTTTCCAAAAATAACCCCGGAGAGACATTCCTTCTCGGCGATATATTTTTTTTCCTCCCCTTGCCATAAATATTGCCTTTTCTTATCCCGGTCTCGTATCTCAAAGATCCCGAACACAATACTTTGATCGTTAAATCCGCGCGTGGAAGCAAATCATCCATCACGTGGGGAAGGGAGGGGGGAGAGAGAAGAGACAAACGGAGGACGCTGTCGGAGGACACTTGGGCCTCCGTTTTCGATCTCCTTCGACCCCCTTTTCTTTTATGCAAAATAGACGTAAAGGGAAATGCCTACTGCGTGCTATCGACCAGGCGTTACGGTTACGGCGTGAAGAGGTCTTAATGTCTTTCCGATTGGGGAACATCCCCCTTTTCGAGTACGACATCGCTTCAGAAATGGCGCTTCAAATCGGGAAGCACGCTGTGATACTGGACACAGGAGGAGTGGTCATCAGAAAAGACCTTGTTCGGAAACAGCTGGCGAGTACCGAAGTTCAAGAGTTGGTAATAATATAATGTGTTGCATTTGTTCTTGACATTAAAAGCTAGAGATTAGGGCTTATGAAATCCCGAGGAACTGTAATATCACGTTACGAGCACTCAATGTATTTCTGAAAAGTTGTTTTTAAACAAACAAACAAACAAACAAAAATTAGTCTCACAGAAAGACCTCTCCTAAACACTGTTTAGAACCTGTTTTGTCTGTTTTTGTCCCTGTTTAGTGATCTTAAAAAAGTATTTTTTCTAAATCACTGTTATTTAAGTAGAAAAGCGATAAAAAATTTAAAAGTAAAAATGTGTGTTCAGTTTTTAGTTATGCCTCTTGCTAATAGATGGCGATACTAGTTTTAAAGTCTCCGCAGTTGAGATTCGTAGTACGCTGCATAGCTTTATGCATCTACCAAATTGTTTTTTCCTTACAATCTAAATTTTTGTAACTGAATATTGTATTGCCACCGGAAAGGAACCTATGTGCAAAATTTCAAATATTTAGCTTGTTACGAAGCCAATTAATAATCAATTTCAAAATATCAATTCACACAAGTGAAATTAAAAAAACGTTTAAAAAGTACAGGTAGTCATTAAAAAATTTGACCTTGAGTTTATGATGCTTATTAACATTTCTGTCTTCCCCAAGTTTGCAAAAGTCACTTTTAAAGCCGTCCAGTAATGCAAGAGTAGGGTTACTCTAGAACGCAACAAAATAATTGAATTTGATAAGTTTGTATTTTAGTTTTATCATCTAAATAAGAAATCAGTATTCATGTTTGCACTGAATTTAATCATCTGGTGTGAAATGTATTCTTAGATAAACATCGACAGGCTGCCTATCCAGACAAGTTTGGTGAAGCTTTGCCAGAGAATCCCATACATTTTAATCCTCTTCAAATTCCTTTCTCCAGATACCTTTCTTTTATCTTACCTACAGTGAAAACTTGTTCGGCCCCAGAGATGTATTCCGTATGTTTTTCGCTTATAGAGTTAGATTTATCGGGTTTCAATAAAGGCTGCACCCAGTACCTCCACATTTTATCCCATCATGATAGGCACTAGTTATTTCAAGCCCTAGTTGTTAACTCGTGGACCTGACCAAAATCCGAAGTCTTATTTCTTTTCACTCCACCAAATTATTTCTAAGGAAGGTCGTTTTTGAATCTTTTAGAGGGTTTTCAAGGCTTCCAATCGAGAATTCAGGATTGCCTAACCTCTGATTATACGTGTCCTCTCATTAACGAAGTAAACGGGAAAATTCCTGATTTTTCATTTAAGAAATTACAGTGGAGTGATTATCTCGCTTCTTAGGTATTCTCTCATAACAATTTTTTCTCGGTACAAAACTCTGATTCAATGTATGTTTCAGACCATAATACCAATATAAATGCTAATTCATCATTTTTGTCGTTTTGTTAAATTAATCGTTAAAGAGGAACATATTTTTTTTTAAGCGTGTATGTCATTTTATTAATAACAATCGAAAGCATAAAAGTGTGTGTGCCATCCTTTTTTACATCCCACTATAAGTAACATACTGAGACAGTGGTAGCTGGGTCATCAAAAGGCGTCATCTAATAACCAGAGGGTTGGGGGATTGAGACTCGAGCCGGACAGAGATCTACAGTGTTCTTTAATGGCGGTTGGGTTAAACGAAATAAGTCCGTGGTCTCAGTGGTCTCCAATTTCTCTAGCAGAACGACGACCGATTGGTTAGGGTGCTGGTCTTTGGTACCGGAGTTCGTGGGTTCGAATCCCACAGTGGCATGGATGTTCGTAGCCTTTCGGAATCGGCTTTAAACTGTAGGGCCCGGTCTCATTAGCCCTCGTGTTGCAAAAATAGACCGTAGCAGTCCAAACTAAACCAAACCAAACCTCCAACTTCTCAAACAAGAGGGATTAACTCTAGAGGTAGCAAGTCAAGCTTTGAACTTTTGTACTTGGTCTCTGCTTCTAAATTACGAGTACCCACTTTGTTTGCGTTGTTCCTAGACAGTAATGTTGGCCACTTTTATGGCATTTCTATGATAAAAAAATTGGCAAAAATTCCTTGGCAATATATAGAGGAATGCTTAACAGGCAAGTACCTCTGTATTATTAAAAGAAAGAGCGACATATTTGAAGGAGAAGGACGGATTAAGTTTATTAAAAATTCTGCTGATTTTTTCAGCTGAGTTACTAATAGATTAACCTATTATGTTGAAAATCCATGCTAGTGTGGTAAGCATTTTGAGTCAAAGATTTTGATTTGTGTGTATGTGGCCCTATAATATCCGTTTAAACTTGGAAATCATTGTTACTCGCACAGGGAAAGGTCGTTATAGATGGTTTTGGGGAATTATTATAGATTTTAGTAGAGGACACAGGATTGCTAACACGTGGGTACCATCGATTTCGATCACTACTAATACGGCTGCTCATTAGAACTTTCTTGAAAGTTCAGTTGAGAAAAAATTTATCGATACATAAACTTTGTTAAAAAAAACACACACACACAAATTCTTTTGATGAATGCTTGGATAATAGTACACATTCCCTTTAATCTATCAAAATGAGTTAAATTAGTTGCGATACAATATTTCATTTCCCGACACAAATAGAAATTTACTGTCTGATACACAATAAGCTGTTTTATGCAATCTATGTTTCTCTCGGAAAAGAAATCTCTGGGAAAAAATTTTTCATCCCGTGACACTTTCTGAAGCAAAAATACTGCTTTC
>CM063508.1:174291988-174306988 GCA_032207245.1 Pardosa pseudoannulata | reverse complement strand
AGACGTCAATTTGACGAGAGCCCTATGAAGTCACAAATTTATGTTGCCTTGTTCGCATGTAAGAAGGTCTGATGGGAGTATAAAGATCTGAGGCACGTTCTTCTGATATTGAAATAGTCCCATGGAGTTCGTTGAGGATAAAGTACACAGCCATGCAATATTTATACGTACTGACAATCAAATGCATCCTACAATGTTATATTTTTACTCCGCAAGTGGCGGATACTTTATGGGGAGTAATACCTCTATATACCCTGCCAGGATTGATTGAGATTGGTTCACTGAACATCAATAAGACTTCTGACAGCTTCCTTGACCACTGTACAGCCTGAATATTCATCAATCATAAAATGTTGAAACATGCTGTAGAATCGCACTGGACAGCAATCTTCTCTTCCATCCCTATTTTATAGGATCTTAAGGCTGTGCAGGCAATGCATGGTATTTTATGGATGTAAATGCAATCTAAAAGCTTGTGAAATCAATAACCTCCAGAATAGGGGCTGTTAACAACGTTAAAAGGAGGTTCAATAAAATGTTGATCCTATGTTTCTTATTCAATGGCTAGTGTGTATATAAGTGAGAGTATATTTGTATATATATACACATTAGCCAATGAATATGCATGCATACGTTCTCTACACAGTTCTATGAGGTATCCTGTATCCATCGAGTCAAAGGACATTAATCGCTATGAATACAAAGTTTTATAAATTTATTTTAAAAAATGCGTAATTTCTAGATAATACAAAATACGACAGAGAGAAATTTTGTAGGAACTGAAAGATAAATAACATGCGTGGAGCGTTCTGTCGTCATGAAGTAAGAAGATTTTAAAATGAGAAAATAGTTTTCTTAGTTCTTCCCCATTCCGTGACTTAGTTTGTTTTTAAAAGGTTTTAAAACCTTTAAATTCGCCTGTTTGAATAGCATTCAGTACATAAAATAGTACGGTGTATTTGTTTTTAGCATACAGAAAATATCTCACTACCATTTGCTGATTCCTCATCGCTTCAAAGAGAAAATAAAATCTTATATTCCTTCGCAGAGAGAGATAGATTTGATACTACTGTCTCTTTCGCATTCAGCATATCTAGCATTATTACAAATTTTATTCTGGAATTTCAATTATGTTAGGGATTAACAGAATAAACTATTAAGCGCTTTTAATCATTGAATATTCTCAATCATAGATTATTCCAGGATTAATTTTAATACCGCTCTGTAAGTTAATGGGAAATAAAGCAATGTGAGCGCCGACGTTCCAAGCTAAAATCTTACTGTATATTCATACTCTTCTCAAGAAATGAAATGTTTGTATTTAATTGATAGAATAATTTGTGTCTCTTTATTGAATCTTAAGTATACATTGTACGAATTTAAAACCGTTTGGAGAACTGACTCTTCTGTCAAAATTCAAATCCCGGAAATTATATTTAGGGAAGACTTTGAATTCTGAAAAACAGGAGTGGAGAGGAAAATGTTTTCTGTATTCTATGTATAATATTTTTTTACTAACTGTGCATAGATCTACTTACTAAATATCTTGATATTAAATGTATTCAAATGTTTTTACTCATAAGTAATAAAATGGGAGAGACAAAATTAAGCCAATGTTTTATCAATTAACTTCATAGAAATCACAAAATTTATTTCAATTTATATAATTACTGTACCGAGGTACTTTTCTACTATGGTCAGCACGTGCATACACAGCTGTGAAAGGAATTTCCAAGAAGAATTTAGGTGCAGCAGTTGACTTTGAGTTTTAAGGACCCTTGCGGAGAAGTTATAGATCGCGGAATGGCACAAACGTAACGGTCAAGATCGCACAGAGATGTAACCTTGAGTTATAGGGGCAGAGGCTAAAAATAATGTCAGCTTTCACAAAAGGGGCTATTTTAAAGAGCCTACCTGCACTCCCGAAGGGGGATGCAGATGTGGGAAAATTTCACCAACAAGTGATTGGCAAAGAAAGTAAAGGAGCGTTAAAACCTAGGTGATGAGTTAGGAAAGAGAGTGAAGAAAAAGGAGTCGAAGTCGGAATTGAAGAGTTGCTGGACATCCAGAGACCCCGGACAAGCAATCGAGTCCCGAACCCGCTTGCTAGCATAGACGTACAGCAAAATAACAGACGCTACACCAGTACCGAAGTCTTTTACATCCTGATGAAAGCCCGAGCCTGCTCCCCTATAATGCCCGGAGGTAAATTGATTTAACATATTTATGATTGTTATTTAGGCCTCAGTTAGTAATTCAATATTTCGATTAAGGAATAACGTATAACAAAAGAGAATTGTAATAATTATTGTGTAATGATGAATATAAAATCTAAATAGTTGCTGGTTATGTTATATGGTGATCAAGTAGTGTAGGAATTTGTAAATAATGTACAGAATAAATGTCTTAATAAATGTCTTAATCCAAATATAAGGTATATTTTTACTGTGTTTCCCCTTTGTAAACGAACACTGGTGTTAGTGTTGTATGTTCATTACAACAAATACATAGTTAATGTAATATAGTTTCATAGTTAACACAGAAATATTTTATATTTATTATTTTTTCAGAAATAAGATGCCCTCTTCTACATGTAATCATTCGTTCAGAATTTGATGTAGATACGGAGAAAGATGATAAGGAATCTTCTTAACCGTTTCTTATAAAACTAAACATTTATTTATAGGAATTACGATTGTTAACACGTAAAATAACCCCCTGTCGGTTTTGACCTATCCCAAACTGTTTTGCAATCTATGAATTTATCATTCTGTTAACAATATTTGCTTATCACCTATTAAATATTTGTAACTATTAAATATTTTACTGACTATAAAATATTTATGTTATTATTTGTTTACATCAGTGTTTTTAACGTTATGGGAAATCATAAAATATTATAGAGATGGTATAAACTCTACGACAATCTTTGATAGGTCGTATAAGATTACTATATAATCTTATCTATCGGCTTCTATACAAAAGGTTTATATATGAATAAGCCAACTTGTACTTAATTGTACTTTATGTATAGAGCTTATATTTTGTTATGCATTTTAGTTTTGTATGAGAATGTGGCTATTTCGTATAAATCGCGTTCATCATATATATATATCTGTAACATATTGGTGTTATCGTATATGATAGATTTGAATATGAATACAACAATTCTGTATACTTCATGTCGGCTTTTACAGATCCCAAATTGTTTTGCAATCTATGAATTTATCCTTTTTTAGAATTCATAAAGATAGAGTGATTTTGTGTTCTTTCACCTCTTCTTGTACTTCAAAAATTCAGACCCCAAAACTACAGTTGGAATTTGTCTTTTAGAGAACTTTTGCAGCACAAGCAGACCATAAATATCAGGTCCACTTACACAATGCTTCACTTTGATCTATAAAAACATTTATTAATATCATAAAAGTTACCCGTCTAAACTCTCAGATTCTGGACCTCAAAACTGAAAGTACTGAGTAAAAGTAGGAACTGAGAGTCAGATGGCATTAGGCAAAGTAAAACATTCCAGTAATATCCATCAGTGAGAGGTACTGATTCCTGTTTGCTTATTCTGTAGTTCAAACTTCGTACGAAAAAAATATTCTTTTTTATTTTAAGCCGAATATTCTGTTAGCAGTATTTGCTGAATATCACCTATTAAATATTTGTAACTTAAATATTTTACTGACTATAAAATATTTATGTTACTATTTGTTTACATCAAATAGTGTTTTTTAACGTTATGGGAAATCGTAAAATGTTATAGAGATGGTATAAATTTTACGACAATCTTTGATAGGTCGTATAAGATTACTATATACATCTTACCTATCGACTTCTATACAAGAGTTTTATATATGAATACGCCAACTAGTACTTTAATAAGCCAACTTGTACTTAATTGTACTTTATGTGTAGATGGTTTGGTTGGATTTCTACTGTCTACTTTTTGCAACACGAGGGCTAATGAGACCGGGACCTACAGCTTAAAGCCGAGTCCAAACAGTTACGAACATCCATGCCACTGTGGGATTCGAACCCATGAACTTCGGTACCGAAGACCAGCACCCAAACCAATCGGCCATACTTTATGTATAGAACTTACATTTTGTTATACATTTTAGTGCTGTATGAGAACGGGGTGATTTCATATAAATCACGTTCATCATATATATTTGTAACATATTGATGTTATCTCATATGATAGATTTGAATATGATTACAACAATTCTGTATACACCATGTATAGAATCTATAACAAAGATATTTATACTTTCCTATAAAAATGCAGGTCTGTGTACATAGTATGAAGAATATATCGTATTAATTGGTTAACTCTAAAGAATTAATCTAACATTTTTTATCACGATTTCTAAATTTTAGTTAATCTGTGGAGCACGTTTTCATTGAGAAAATGGATATTACAATTCTAAAACTTTACTTTCAGTGCAGTGAAAACTGAAAGATAATAAAATATATCCTTTTTAAGAGATGATTTATGAAAGAAAGTCGATGATAAAATAGATCATAAAGTAAGAATTCCGTAGGCGTTAAAAACTGAACTAATGCGCTAACAAAGTTCTTCCATTAAAGTTGGAAATAAAATGTACCTCAGATTAAAGCATTTTAATGTAGAGATATTTCAGAGGACAAGGGATTTTCTATATTTTTTTTCGAAAGTTATCAATTTAATCTCGAGGTACAGTATCGATACAACAGGTATTTTGTATATGTATGTCCTCTATTTAGTTTTCTAATACAACTACCTTGAGAAAATATAAGTGATTATGCAAGTGGAAGACATTTTCATAAAGTTATACGTGCACATCCTGTTATTTGAGAAATTTACTTTTGTTAATAAGGTATTATATTACACGCGTAATCAAAAGTGCGTATCGAATTTTAGAGACGAGAATACGAAACCGAGAGAAAAAGAATATTTTAAATTGAGAATCATTTTCGTGGGTTACAAACCGTAATACGAGAAAGAGAACATTTTGTAACTGTCTGAAAAATTCGTATATTTGAACGAAAGTATACACCATTTCGTGACACACAAATGATATTTGAAAGATGTTGAGTGGAAATGAAGGAGAATATAATAGACACGAACCGTTATGGTTACAGAAGTTTCGAAATTTTAAACTGAGAGAACAGTCGCAATGTTTCAGGAAATGCGAAGTAACTGATGAATGCTTTAAAAAAATTTTCCAATTGAAAAATGTCATTGTTAATAGGTTATTAGATGTCATTTCTACTAAAAATGAAAATATCTTACTTAATTTTAGCGAATTTGGTTATGTATAATGTTTTTTTAATCATAATGTTAATAAAATAGACATACAGAGGGTTGCAAGGCCTTGTTCCATATCCTCGGATGGAAAATATGGAATATGGCACAATCAGATAATCATGTCTTAAGACTCAAGTAGGCAACTTAACTATAAAGTAGATAATGTATATATATATAATATCAAAATTATTACCACTAAAATAGATATCCAAAATTATCCTTTTTTCACTTCTCATTTATAATACTTAATTTTCCAACCAAAAATGCCAGATGAATGAGTGTTTTCTTACCAAATTCTTTCTACCCATCACTAAAAATTAACGTAGGAATAAATGCTAATTTTCTGTCGACTGGCAACCTTTTTTAGCTGTCCCAAGAAAAGGCTATTGCACAAAAACTACAAGAAGTATTTATTCCTTAAGGAGAGACATAGTACTTTCTGTAGCCGGAACTGGGTCCTTTGGCACTTGTGCCCCTACCATTAAATATAAGAGGAGAAATATTTGAACATGCTTTATCTATGTATAATATATTAAGATTTGACTCAAACCTCCCAAATTAAGAAACTTCAGTAACTTGAAAAACAATAAAGTAGATAATGTATATATATATATCAAAATTATTACCACTAAAATAGATATCCAAAATTATCTTTTTTTCTCCTTCTCATTTATAATACCCAATTTTCCAACCAAAAATGCCAGATGAAGGAGTGTTTTCTGGCCCAAATTTTTTCTACCCATTTCTAAAAACTAACGCAGGAATAAATGCTAATTTTATGTTGACTGGCAACCTATTTTAGCTGTCCCAAGAAAAAGGCTATCACTTCTGTAATAATTGAAGTACTGCTTGTGTATTTTCGATTTAGCTTGCATATTCCAGGTTTATTATTGCCTCCCAAAAATTTCCATTTTAAGTCTCATGGGAGCGAAATCACATGATTTGATTTCTGTGTGGACGACATCAGTGACAAATATGCCTATTATTGTAGCACTGTACGCAGAGCTGTTGTATTACAAAGATAACAGGTAGGTCAATGCGTTTTGATCCTCAATAAATTAAATGCTGGATTAAAGGCTAATTATCCACTGGCCTCATTTCTCAACTGTTCCAGGAGAATGATTTCACTTCTACAATAATAAGTTGCAGAACTGTGTGTTTTTCCAGCAATATTATATGATTAGAGTTCACTCTTGCCTCCCAAAGAATGCTGAACATTCTTAAGTCTCATCGGAACAAAATCCCGCGATTCTCGCTCGAGTCCAACATGGGTGAAAGATGTATTCTTTTTGTAGCATTCGACGTAGAACAGCTGCCCTGTAAAGACGGTTTTCCTGACCGATGCTTTCTGATCTTTAAAATGTATAAAGTTATACAACGCTGGATTTGGGATACTGCTCAAGACTACATTTAGATTAAGAGTTATTTTTGTCCAAAAAGCCCGGTCAAATCTAATAAGAAGGGTTAATCTTTAGTGTAATTAATGAATGATGTTTTCACTGGTTACATATATATATAAAAAAGATATATAATTAATATAAGACCAGAATATAATACAAAACTATAGTTTAATAGCATAAAGAAAGCAAATGTTACATTGAAAAAATTAGTAACTAGGTTTGATTTTCGCATTAAAAAAGCTGTTGCCCTGGTAATAATATATAAATATATGGATGCAATGGTATTGAATTATACATTTTGATAAAGAAAACCAAACGTAGAATTCTTTAAGCTATTTAAAGATTGTTTTGGTTTGGTTTGGAGTGCTACAGTTTACTTTTTACAACACGAGGGTTAATAAGACAGACCAACAGCTTAAAGCCGATTGAAGGCTACGAACATCCATGTCACTGTGGGATTCGAATCCACGGAATAGTTTTAATAGCAAAAAAAGCAAATGATGACATTAATGAGAAAATTAGTAACTAGGTTTGATTTTCGCATTAAAAAAGCTGTTGCCCTGGTAATAATATATAAATATATGGATGCAATGGTATTGAATTATACATTTTGATAAAGAAAACCAAACGTAGAATTCTTTAAGCTATTTAAAGATTGTTTTGGTTTGGTTTGGAGTGCTACAGTTTACTTTTTACAACACGAGGGTTAATAAGACCGGGACCTAATGCTAAAAGCCGATTCCGAAAGGCTACGAACATCCATGTCCCTGTGGGATTCGAATCCACGGAATTCGGTACCGAAAGCCAGCATCCTAACCTATCGGCCATCGTTTGGCTAAATTTTGTTTTACAAGTTTGCTGCATTATTTCTGCCTCCATGATCTAAAAATTTATTTTGTTTATTCCATTTTGCATTTAATGGTTACATATCGATAAATGTAAACCGAAAACTTATTTCCAGGAAATATGAAGGTGATCAGAAGACTAAATAAAGTAACGGAAACTTCCGCGAAATATTGAGACCAAAAAATGAGTTTCTTCTCGATGTGTATTTACGTTGTCTTTCCTTTTTTTTAGCGGTTTATTTTTTATTCTTGCCAACTTGGCAATAAAACTGAAGTCCATGTACTTGGATTTTTTTCAGCGATTTTTATTAGTCAGTTATCGGATTTCAGCTTGAAAGAAAGAAGTAAATTAAAGAAGTAAATTTAGAAAGAGAAAATATATTGTGACATTTCGATCTTTATTTCAGTGCTACGCGGTTTGAGAGTTTTTATATATATACGGAAATATGACAAATTTCATTTTATATTAGGCAGCTAAATTGTTGAAACATTCTAATTGGTATTAAATATCTGAAATAGGAAGCTGACGTAAAAATAACCTCATAACTTTTCCTTGTCTTGTTTAATGGTCTTAATGGCTTTTAATCGCTTAGTTATTCAATCATAAGTAAAATCAAAGTGTTTGAATTTAGTATTGTGATGACTTCAATGTTCTCGAGTGAAGAGGTAGTGTGAAGAAGGATCACAATCACGATAAATTTGGAAATCACTTTTATTTCTTGAGTGAATACGGCTATATACAAGGGGATTCTAATCTCCCAAAACATCTGTAAATGCAATGGATTGTCGCCTGCATATCATCACCACGACGATCAAAGTCTAAAGAAAAGAGATTAAATAATCTCACACAAGTGGGGACGCTTTTCCAGGGTGCAATGCAAATTCAATTTATCCCCCGTTCGGTATCCGAGTCTGCCGCTCCCTATATGAGCGGACTTAACGAATATAACGAACTTAATCACTAGAAAGCTGGCTCCAGCCAAAAGAAACGAAAGCCTCCACGAGGTCAAAGCACCTACGTAAGAAAAATGTCGAAAAGCCCCGGGTCGAAAAATTCTAGGCTTTTTATACCTCGGGGTCAGTTACGGTTCCAGTTACCTGGGAATTCCCGCTAAGGTTACAACTAGTTTTTTTTTTTTTTTTTTTAAGCTGAATTCTCAGGAGGCTTCAAGTCAGCTGATTCCGGTCGTTAGTTCTGGACAAAGGGGGGGGGGAGGTCTTCACAGTATGTAAATAAGAATAAAAGAATAAAGACGTAATATTTTTAACTATATTTACAGTTAATATTTTACTTAAAACTTAACACATTCATATCTTTAATATTATTCAAAATAATGATACGAAATATGGGAAATAGCAAAAAGATATCTTCAACAGGTCTTGCAACATCATTACTTCAAACTTATTACTTGTAAACATGAATATTATGTATTATCGCATGAAAAATGTATATCAAACATTTTGCATAAAGGTAGCAAAGCGTCCAGTAAGTATAAAACGTAAACATAGACCAATGATACTGCGTTTTATATTTTGATGGAGGAAACCAGACTCTCTTCATGCGAGTTAAGCGTCGTTTTACAAGTTCGCTGTGATATCTATTTCTATTTTCATAATTAAGAATTTATTATGCCCATTCTATTTTGCATTTAATCGTTACAAATTTATAAATTTAAAATAATTTATGTACTTATTTGTAGCAATTATGAAGGCAAAATAAAGTAAAGGAAGTTTAATAAAAGAAGTTTACGAAACATTTTGATTCAAAAATGAACATTTTCCAGTTGTTTATTTACATTGTCTTTCCTTTTCTGGGGGGTTTATTTTCAATTCTTTCCAACTTGGTAACTAAATGTGATAATAATATAACACTTTTAGATAACCATACAGTATGTAAAAAATAATACACAAGGGCAGTATTTATTTTAAACTCAGATGCATTTCAACTCAGAAAAATAGTTAAAAAGGGCTTCAATCTTGCGAGGTTATACTGTTCATCGTTATCATCAACGTGAACAAAAGGGCAAGAAGTATTTATTCCTTAAGGACATAGTACTTTTTGTAGCTGGAACTGGGTTCTTTGGAATTGTACCCCTACCATTAAATATAAGAGAGGAAATATTTAAACAAGTTTTATCTATGTATAATATTAAGATTTGACTCAAACCTTCCAAATTAAGAAACTAACAACTTTATGCTTATATATTACATAAAAAGTATAACATTATTTTCTAAATTCAGCATCCTTTGAATAAGTCGATGACTTCATTGCAGCTCAAGCTTTTTCTACTACAATATACAATATATGCATACGAGGGTTACTCTGAAATTTTTGAGATACCAGCAGACTAGAATTTACAAAATAAAAATAACAGTTTAATTTTAAAATACAATGTATTTTAACACAGCAGACAATTTTTTACTGACTTACTTCAACTTGTTTAGCGTAGAATAAATTTTAAACAGAATAGAAAATGGAGATGACGCAAGAACATTTTCCGCTATGATTTTCTACGATTTTAAAGCAGGATTAAATCAATAAGTATGCTTTCAAAGGTTGCAGTTGGCTTTTGGTGAAGAATCTCCAGCTAGTGCTACTGTATTCAGATGGTTTAAAGAATTTAGCAGAGGTCGTAATTTTCTTTAGGATGAAGAGTACACAGGAAGGCCGCCGTCGGCAGTAATCCCGGATAATGTGTCTGCCATACGAAAAATGTTAATGGATGATAATCGCTGTATCTATTAAATAATACAGAAGGAACTTAACATTGGTTCCGCAGCCATACATGAAATTATTAATGAAGAATTACATATGAAAAAAGTAGTTCGCGTTAGAGTCTCCATAATCTAACTGAGCACCAAAAAGGGGAGGGTGTCAGAATCAGTAAAGAAGCTCTTATTGCTAAATGATGGTAGCCTCAGCATCATTTCTAAAATTGTAACGGGTGATGAAACGTACATACCGTTTTTTGACGTTGCAACACGTCAAGAAAACGAAGTATGGGTTTTTGAAGATGATCCCACTCCAACGGTGAGAAGAAAACGCGTACTGAAAAAAGTGATGTATGCCGTTTTCTTCAGAAGTACGGGATTGGTCAACGCCATCAAGTTGGAAGGACAGAAGACAGTAACAGCAAACTGGTATACCACTAAATGTCTTACCCAAATTCTATAAGAAGTGAATGTTAGGGGACTAATGCTTCACCATGACAATGCATCTTCCCATACAGCCGGATTAACAGTTGAGTTTGTTAAAGAGAAACAAATTAAAGTGATAGAACATCCGCCGTATTCACTTGATCTAGCTATTAGTGACTTTTAGTTATTCTTTAATCTAAAAAAGAACTTACGTGAACGTCGTTTTCATTCAGAAGAAGAGATTGATGTGGCTATAAGTGTATGTTTTCATCTCTTCCAAGAAATGAATGGCTTGAGGCATTTAATCTGTGGAAAATTCGTCTACAGAAGTATATTGATGCTGGAGGAGACTACTTTGATCACATACTTTGATCACACCTAAAATTTTGTAAGTATAACTTTAAAAACCTAGTTGTATCTCAAAAGTTTCAGAGTCTTGCTGTCCCAGTAGAAGGTGTAGATATGATTGAATCTTTTTCAGTTGGCCACAAAAATAATGACAGAAAAATAATTTTCATTTTCAAAATTCGGTTTCTCTAAATCAAAAAATATTCTTACTATGGTGTTCCCATTTACAAAGACAGATAGACATAATTCCAAAAATAGTATTTATTAAAGCAAGAAGATTAAAAATGGGGAAATCAATCAAAATTTCGACGTCAAAATTTTAGACGATTACAATACTTTCCTTATACTACGTATACGAGAAAGCGAAAATATTTAGATCTGTACGGATGTAGATAAATTAGTTGTATCTAAAAAATTTCAGAGTAACCCTCGTATTCCCTATTCCTTCAAGTTCCAGTGAAAGGTATAGATATGATTGAATCTTTTTCAGTTTGCTACAAAAATATTGACAGAAAAATAATTTTCATTTTCAAAATTCGGTTTCTCTAAATCAAAAAATATTCCTATTAAGGTGTTCACATTCACAAACACAGATAGACATAACATCACAAATAATATTTGTAGATTCAGATTCAAAATGGGGAGATCAGTCAAAATTTCGATGTCAAATTTTTGGACGATTACAATGTTTTTCTTATGCTACGTATACGAGAAAGTAAAAATATTTAGATCTATACGGATGTAGATAAATTAGTTGTATCTCAAAAATTTCAGAGTAACCCTCGTATTCCCTAGTCCTTCCTGTCCCAGTGCAGGGTGTAGATATGACTGAATCTTTTTCAGTTTGCTACAAAAATGTTGACAGAAAAATAATTTTCATTTTCAAAATTCGGTTTCTTTAAATCAAAAAATATTCCTATTATGGTATTCACATTTACAAAGACAGATAGACATTATTCCAGAAAGAGTGTTTATAGACTCAAGAAGATTAAAAATGGGGAAATCAATCAAAATTTCGACGTCAAGTTTTTAGACGATTACAATACTTTCCTTATACTACGTATACGAGAAAGTAAAAATATTTAGATCTATTCGGATGTAGATAAATTAGTTGTATCTCAAACATTTCAGGGTAACCCTCTTATTCCCTATTCCTTCCTGTTCCAGTGCAGGGTGTAGATATGATTGAATCTTTTTCAGTTTGCTACAAAATAATGACAGAAAAATAATTTTCATTTTCCAAATTCGGTTTCTAAATCAAAAATATTCCTGTTATGGTGTTTATTTAACAAACACAGATAGACATAACACCACAAATAATATATGTATATATATTATAAATATATATAAATTTCGATGTCAAATTTTTGGACGATTACAATGTTTTTCTTATGCTACGTATACGAGAAAGTAAAAATATTTAGAACTATACGGATGTAGATTTTTTTTTATGTTATCTCGGTGTTGAATTTTCGTAAAGAAATATTTCCACATATTTTTCTCGAGTATATTAACACGAATCATGGTGAAAACCAATAGGGAGGATACCTAGTCGCCTGAAATGTACACGCTATAAATCCATTGGTTTGTTGTTTTTGGTGTTATAAAAAGAGGAGTTTTATTCCCTTTAGATTTCACGCAACTGACTTGGTACAAACAACAATCGAATTTCCTTATCTCAATTTTCTCTTTAAAAATGCTTCTACGTGTACTATAAAAAGAAGCTCAAGATATATTCCTTCGAAGTTTGAAATAAATTTTTCGCTTTTGATTTAGAGACAGAAAAGTAAACTGAAAAACTCAGAATAGGAATGGTTATATATATATATATATATATATATATATATATATATATATATATATATATATATTACCGAATATTCCGAAATATTTCCGTTGTCGAGTTTTCGAATCCCGCTGAACAAATGTTCGTATATTCGAATCTGCTTTAAAGCCGTCGTTGTATTATAAGCAAAACAGTAGACATATTTAAACCAAACATATATATATATATAATGTATGTATACATGCTATATATACACACACACACACACACACACATACACACATACACATATATATATATATATATATATATATATATATATATATATATATATATATTCGCGAACAAGAAGCTCAAGATATATTCCTTCGAAGTTTGAAATAAACCTTTCGCTTTTAATTTAGAGACAGAAAAGTGAACTGAAAAACTCAGAATAGGAATGGTTTAATAAATTTAAACCTAAAAGTTTCTTCAACGATGGAAAATTTCTCGAGATGCATTAATTAAATTTCAAAACGAAAATTCACGTTAAGTAAGTCGAAAAATTAAGTATTAAATATTCATTTTCGATTACAGACCGTCATTTTACTCTGTGGAGTACAATTTTGCCCCCAGTAGTAATTTATATATATTGGCATAAAAGCATATAAAACATATTTTAATAATGTGATAGCAATAATCGAGACAATTCAAAGGATAATTATTGTATTTCTTGTTTGTGTAGGTAAAATGATAAGATTGGCTTTGGGAATTTCAATGAATCAAATAGAAAATGTTCTAAAACATTCTTTAATATGCGAGAGGTAAAGAACAGAAAACAAATGTCAAACGAAGAAATGGCTTTAAGGAAGGAAAAATCAATTTCCCATTGTTATTTTTATTAACTGAACTACATGAAGTTGTTTGCGAATATACATATATGTATTATGCATGTATACATACATAATACATACATATACATATGCATATATATATACATATACACATACTATATATACATATACATATATATACACATACATATACATATATACATATATACATATACATATATACATATACACATATACATATACACATATATATATATATATATATATATATATATATATATATATATATACATATTATATATATATGTGTGTGTGTGTGGTTTGGAGAGCTACGGTCTACTGTTTTGCTCACAGGGGCTAATGAGACCGGGACTTACTGCTTAAAAGCCGATTCCAAACAACTACGAACATCCATAGCATCAGCGGGATTCGAACACTGGAGCTCCGGTACCTGAGATGTATATATATGTATATCCATATATACATATATGTAACATATAAAAATATCGCCCCTTAAGTTCTTTGAAATTCTAACAATTTAAGCGCTATGTTTCTAACACCTTTCCCAGCTCTAACTCCGCAAAAAAAATTAAGAATATGAATAATTCAGATTGAATTCTCTGTAGACTTCTCAAAACTGAAGTCTGAATGAATAACTGTTACATGAAGGCCTTTTCTATCACAGCTGTATTTCTCTAGGAGAAAACACAGATCATTGCAATATTTATGACGTCGTATGCAATTTTTCCGAATATTTTGACAAGCCACTAAAAACCGCTGATTAAGTCCGACTCTCCAGTGAAATTAGTCATGCGATTTTGCTTTTCTTCAAGACGACGTGTTCACAAATCATCATATGCACATTTGTATCTTGCCTGTATAAAAGGTATCGGTCCGTTATCCTGCTTTTAAGATGAAAATATTTGCACACGCTATAAATCTAATAAGTTTTTTGATTGATTATAAAATTGAAGCGAATTCTCTTCCACGATAGAATTTCAATAAAGTTTCTAAGTAAACTCTGACATATAAAAGTATGGAATATAAATTTATGTATCATCTGTGTGAAATAATTTTACAGGTTATATACATACCCAAGTTTTATAAATTTTGATTTAGAAATCAAAGCCTTTATTAACACTTGGCGTGCGGGTACACTTCCCCGCCAACTTACGCCTACAGCGGGCGTTTTTTCGTGAATTGCGCGAAAGTTTAGTTATTCAGAAAAATCGCAGTAAATCGAATACCAATTTATTTTTATGAACGAAACTTTTTTGTTAATTTTACACTTTAATAAACACTGTATGATTATTTAACAAAAAAAAATATTTTTACGAAATCACAAAAATAAATGATT
>CM063508.1:174269488-174286988 GCA_032207245.1 Pardosa pseudoannulata | reverse complement strand
TTAGAAAGCATCAAAAATCCCGTTTAACAGCGACGAATTTTCAGAATGACAAGAAATTGAATACACCTTTTTAATTATCGTTTTCATTATTACCATTATTGGACTGTAAAATTTTCGCCACTAGAACTCGCACACTATCGCTACTAGAAGAATATCAAGTGGTAAATAAAATAGTGCATATATTAATTTATTTTTTATATAGTTTTGTTACTTTCTGCTTTTGCGATTCAGTCGCAGATGCTCAAAGTCAGATTTTAACTTTATATTGGAAAAGATAAAAGGGTTATTATTCGCCTTTTGCATATTCTCTGATATAAATTCTTGTTGATTGCACTTACGTGTCACACAAAGTAATGTTTTTCCAATGACATCTATAAAAATCCTGTTAGAAAGCATCAAAAATCCCGTTTGACAGCGACGAATTTTCAGAGTGACAAGAAATTAAATATACCTCTTCTTGATTTTGGTTATGAAATTACATTCAAAGTCTGATGAGAAAAATTACTGCCAATATCCGGTGAGGTATATAATTCTAAACGAGAAACTCCCAAAACCGCTTTTTGAAGCTTGATATAAACTTAATTTTTAAACTACAAGCAAACATCTACGATTCGAAGTTATATATACTTTGGTACTATTTATCCGATTTTTACACTTTATGTACCAGAAAATAATAATTACGAAAAAGATAGCATTGCTCTTTTTTTGCAGTGAGAATAAATATTGGTTTTAAAAAATGAAACTGAAATTAGCGAAATGAAATCCTCAAACTATACCCAAATAGCATGCAAATTGCAGCAAGTTTGATTTTTTCTGGATAATATCTTGTCATAACAAATTTGACGCTACAAACTTGCAGCAAAACTCCTGCAAGTTAGACTAATAATAAAGCGACTACTCTTTTACAATGCTATTTTGCTGCAAAACTGTGGCAACTTTGTCATGACAACCTTGAAAGCTTCCAAGAAAATATTCTTAGACTTGCTGTAGTCTTGGATGAAACTTACAGACTTGTCATGTTGAACTTGCTGCACAAGTTGGCAGGCTTACAAATCAAGACTGCTGTAAGTTTGCTGCAAACTAAATTTATTTGGGTTTCTGCTAAATAAAATGTCAGAAACTGAGTAACAAAATCAGTTTAAACTCAATGAAATCTATACAAATTATAACACCTATTCTTAGGAATATTTATTAAGTAAAATCTATTTTTAAAATTCTTCCTTTATTAAATTTTGTGGGATTTTTGTTAAATTCATTATTTAAAAAAAATTAATATTTAAAATTAAAATATACATATATTTGTTTTCCTCAAAGATATGTATATTAAGCAATAAAAAATAAAAGACCTATTGCGTTTAAGGGAAATTGCTTAAATAGACATTTTAAAATTAGGCTTTAAAATTAAGTCGAAGCAGACATATCCTTTCCATGTGAAGGAATATTTGCGATCTTGTTTCCTAGCGGTAAAGTGTGCATAACGAACCCTAAACTTTACGTTTGGTAGCAAATAACTTGAACGGAAAAGCCAATATTGATACGTGCCTACTTGTAAAATATTTATTCTACACAAGTGCGGGAAACGTGCTTATATTATCCGTTTTATCTTCCATGCTACCTAACATTTTAGGTCTACACTGGAATTCTCTACAGCATTAATTTCGCAAAGTGTATGACAAAATATTGCTACACAGAGACGTACAAAGAAAAATTATTCCTGCGGAAAACCTAATAGAATAAATATCTAACTTTTAATAAGTTGGATATTGGGATGGATTTTACATATCTAGAACAGTCAAATTCAAATAGTACTTCTAGTAATATATTCTAACTTTTCAGAAACCTGAGTCTTTCGTATTTATTCACCCGAGAACTATTTTTGTAAGTTTTGCTTTGCACCAGATGCTGTTATGTGACGAAAACTTAGTTGAGATCTCGAGACAAAAGATTGTACGACAGAAGATTTCTATTATAAGACAAAAAGGGAAATATATTGGTGTGAAAACATTTAGGGAAGAGATCTGTAGTATTATATTTTTTAAATTTTCAATTTAGGGATATATCTTAGATATTTATATTGTTCAACACAAGTGCGGCAACACAAGTGCAATATTGTTCAAGCAGGACTACTGTAAAATTTCCTTATATTTCGGAGTAATTTGTTTTTACTATACAAGCTTTTAGTGATACTTTGAGATTTTTTGCTTTGCAAAATATTACGTGACTAAAAAAATTAGTATATTCCCGTTGACAGTTGTTTTGGGGCATTTTATTTGAGAATATGATGTCCTTTACTTTGGCAGATGGCTATCAGTTACAATGTATCAAATTACAATGATATTATAATGTGATACATCGAGTTTCACCACAGATGTTTGATGGATAGAACGAATGCAGATTTCTCTAATATAGTAGTATTTGGTTCCGTTTCTTACACAGTATTCGCTTTTTACCATTTGAAAGATATTTAACCAGATACTAAATATCTATCGAACGGCAATAACGATACCTGTACTAAGTAACTGAATACAACGTCGATCGGCAACACATCAGTTTCGAACCTTCGTAAGAGTCCATTGCTTAAGCTATGAGCAGCAGAGATTGTTTTCACGGGATAGAAAAGGAAACAAACGGAGAGTTGTCGTTGATATCCTGTGTCGATTTAGTTTCGCGCGGGATTCTCAGTTTTCCACCCCGACAAGCTTTCAGCGCGAGGTGATCTCACATTGTGGAAGTTCTGGAAATGAGTACTGAATACTCACCCAAATAAGTACTCGCTCCCGTCAGGACAAACAGCACCTTCAGCGCATCTAGCATTGGCAAAAGGGGGGTCTTGAGAACAGCAACTCCGGGACCAGGAAAAAATCCTCTCACCACCGCACCACTCCGTCGCCTGACATGGCACGCACACACGCACGCACAGTGGCACCGATAGCAAGGTGGGTTCGAGGCACAATCCGCCTGAACCGCGGAATGCCGGCTCAGCGGACACGGGATAGGGGTTGAGACTGTGTGGGGATCATCATCTCTTGGGGAACACGAATATCATTTTCGGCGGGGCCTTTATTTTTTTTCTCTCTCTTTGTTATCAGCCGAGGGGCTACATTGTGCCTCCCTGCAGACGGTACGCGAGTATCCTGGGCCCCCGTCGAGAGACAGCCGAGACCATTCAAAGTACCATTGGAGATACCGTCTTCATCGCTTCCGAGTTATCCTTGAAGCCACAAGTGGTCGATATCGGAGTATCCAGGGGGGATGTGGTGCGTATATCCGTGTCTTATCCGTCTCTGCGGGGTATCCGCATGTGTGGGTCTGCGGGATGTATCGGAGCGTATCCGGAGGGATGCTGCTGACTCGCTGGCGGGGAACGGACTGAGGGAAGCGGATAAGTGTGCCCTTCGCGGGAACGATCGCGCGGATCAATACGATGGCGTAAGGATCTCGGGCCGCTGAGCGAATGCCCCGGCGCAGAAACGACCATTTTGTTTCTTAGACTCCAATTAAATGTGCTCATAATCATAAAAAATTCAAAATTTTAAAATTCTATTCCATTGAAAATAAAATTAGTCCAAATGATTCAAAATATAAAAATATTTTAAAGACTTAAATATTGCTCAGAAAATGTATTTATTTATATTTTTTCAGAACATCATGTTATTTTTCTTTTCGGTATACCTGGAAAACAGAGTTCACAATTTCCCTAAAGGTTGAAGTAACTTTAATAACATTCAGTAGGAAAACTCTAGATGCAATAAAATCAAAATTATTGAAAAAAAATATTTCTATGACATTTTTCTGACTTTTGACGTTTTCTACTAAAAATAGGTTTCATTTAATTTTTTTCCAACTGAGAATCGAAATACTTTTCTTCTTTCCAAATAACTTTTCTCGAGAACAGCACCCAGTTTAAAAAAAAAAGATAAAATTGATAGATTTTTCGAAAAGTTTGCTTAAGTGACATACAATATAAAACATTTTTAAAATATATAAATTCTAAAGTCAGAGTTGTCATCATTCTTCTATTTGTCTAAGTGTACACCGTATATACCATACCCATACCATGTTTCTATGTATATACCGTATTTACTCAAAAAAAGTGCATTAAAAAATTGGATTAAAAAACTGGACGTTATTGCATACATACACACACACACACACATATATATATATATATATATATATATATATATATATATATATATATATATATATATATATATATATATATATATATATATATATATATATATATATATATATGTATATATATATATATATATATATATATATATATATATATATATATATATATATATATATATATATATATATATATATATATATGTATATATATATATATATATATATATATATTTATACATATATATGTATATATGTATATATGTATATATATATGTGTGTGTGTGTATGTGTATATAAATGTATCTTTATATATAAAATTCTTCTGTCCATGTGTCTTTAATAGAAGTTCTCCTAAACAGCTGGACTGATATTAACGAAATTTTGTGTATGTAATAAGTTGATTCGAGAATGGTTTAGATACATAATTCGTTCCGATAAAAAAAATATTTTTTTGTTGAAAATTCAGAATTGTGCGTTTAATGAGATTATTATAATGCTGCTTGAAACTTTTCACTGTCAACGCATCTGTCTACAGTCATCAGCGCAACGGGCTTCAGTACCAGACGTCCCAGGATCGAATTCCCGTACAGGCGATGTGGGAATATTAATTTGATCTAATTTAATTACGTTTGTGATTACCATACGTGTGGTGCCGTCAAGTGCTCTAAAAATATTTTCCCCTTAATTTTCCATCAAAACTGTTCAATTTATAATTCATTATAAAATATTTTACTATATATATATATATATATATATATATATATATATATATATATATATATATATATATATATATATATATATATATATATATATATATATATATATATATATATATACATACACAGCGTTCTGAAGATGTAACCTTGGACTACAAGTAGGCGATGAGCAGATGTACGATTTCAATTAATTTTGGATCCTCCTCATATGCGTGTGTATATATATATATATATATATATATATATATTTGACAGTATATAATAAATATATATATATATATATATATATATATATATATATATATATAAATTATTATTCGTGAAACAGCTGTCCCAAATTCTTTTTCCCCTTTCTCACTTTTAATACCTGATTTTCTAGCCACAAATGTCAGGTAAAGGGGTGTTCTCCAACTTCCAAATTCCTTTTTATCTTTGTCTTAATATAAAAGGTGGAATAATTGCTAAATTTCTGTCCGTTGGCCTCATTTATAGCTGTCTTAACTGATAAAAGGTTCACTCTTGCCCTAGAAACACCGAACGATGGCCGATTGGTTAGGGTGCTGGCCTTCGAAACCGGAGTTCGTGGGTTCGAATCCCACTGAGGCATGGATGTTCGTAGCCGTTCGGAATCGGCTTTAAGCTGTAGGTCCCGGTCTCATTAGTCCTCGTGTTGCAAAAAGTAGACCGTAGCACTCCAAACCAAACCAAACTTGCCTTAGAAACTTGCTCCATTTTGATTCTCACGAGAACAAAATCACATCATTCGATTGCGGTGGGGCTGACAACTGCCGTAAATGTGTATATTCTTTGAGCATTCTATGTAGAGCTCTATGTTAAGACAGTACGTAGACCATTGCATTTCTGATTCTACATAAATGTTATAAATGTAAATAAATTTTTACAGCTCTATGGACTTAGTTTATTTAAAGCCACAACTACTTTTCTAAGAAGTCTGAGTAGCAAGCGCTGGCAAATTGAATAATAGGGTCTAATCACGTATAAGATTTTTAATTATAAATAAGTTTTTTGTATTATCATTACTGTTGTCATGTGCATTGTAACATGTGACAAAAAGCATCGTGATATGTATGTGAGAGTGGATGCATGTACCTCTGTTCTCGATGATATACATTCCCTTTAAAATACAATGCACTGTTTAGTGACGAACCATTACAAATATTTATCATAGAAATTTAGTAGGAATCAGACGTAAAATTATGTTCTTGGAAAATGTTGGAGTTGACGAAACTTCTGGAGGTTATTTTTTTCTGCAAGTGTTCAATGCTATGTTAGTTGAACTCCTCCCTCCAAAAAAATGGATTTTTAAGCAGTATTTCTAGATTATTTACTAAGGGGCTTTACTTAATTTCAGCGATTTTTTATGATTTCGAAAACTGCATCTTGATTTAATAAAAAGCAATCAAATTTCGGTAAGAATCGATAAAATAGATTTCAAGATTATTATTAATTTTTAATTAATTTATAAAAATTTTATTTTTTCGACTAAAATTTCGATAAGAATCGATATAAATGATTTCATGAATTTGCAACGCATACAGAAACATTTAGACTTGAGTACAGATGACATCAATCTTTTTCGAATGTGATATAAAATTTTCTAATGTGATAAAGGTAAGTAAAAAATATTCTAGAAGAATGAGATAAATTGATTGAACATTTATAGAATTCGATTGAACGTTTATAGTCTAGTCGTACTTTCTGAAATACTTTAATAATACGTAACAATTTATTTTATTTCAAGCTTTTTTTGTTTAATGATAAGATGATATTACTTGATTATTAAATAATATTTTAAATTAGTTAATAAAAACAAATTATTGGGTAGGATATATTACTTATTCATATTTCAAACTTCAAGTCCTATCCACATCGGTTTAAGACAAGAGAAAAAAAAAGTACAACAAACTAGCAGATTTTTTTTAGGAGAAGCAATTAAATTGCAGGTTTTTTATGCTATGTATCGATTAAAGAGATAAAAAAAGGGAACAGATAATAAAGAAACTGACAATTAAAGATGATAGGTGGCTCAAACTGAAAACTAACGTATCACTTTTTTAAAATATGCATCCAATTAGTACACATATGGGAGAATGAATTAAAAAAAACATCTTATTTGTTTGATATTTTTCATAGGAACAGTTGGACGCCTTAAGAAATAATTAGTGTACTTATAATAAAGTTGTCGTTATAAAATTATTATATAAACCCTTTAGAGAATAAATCTGTTTAAAGCATGCAAAAATTAAAAAAAATATTACTCCATTTTTGTTTATTTCTAATCACAAAATAAGTTCAAAATTATGTCGGTTCAATAGTCTGGTGGTTCGACTTGTCTTTTGTGGGTTAAAAACATCTTTTTTTTCATTATGTATATAAAAATATCAAAGTAATCTTTTGTGTCTTCTGTGTTAACATTGTAGTATAATGAGCTATATAAGGAGATGAAACGAAATAAGAATATTTTGAAGCGCATGATATTTTTGAGAGACCCGAGTAAACTTTGATTAGGTAGCAATTTAATTATTTCAGATGCTTTACTATTTTCTTTGGACTGCTAAAAAAGGCTGCCAATGGACAGAAAATTAGCATTTATTCCAGCATTAGTTTCGAGAGATGGGTAAAAAAAATTTAAACGGACAACACTCTTTTATCTGACATTTTACGTCTGAGGAATAAGGTATTAAAAAAAAAGAAGAGGTAAAGGAGAAATCCGAAAGTCTACTTTATAGGTAATAATTTTGATATATTATATATAAATAGATATAGACTAAATAGTTGATAAATTTAAAAGAGATGAGAGATTTACACCAAAATTAACCAAGTTCATTTAAAACATCTTCAAAAATGAATCCTGATATTTCTGAGCACAGTTGATTGCTGTATATTAATTTAAAGAATATACTAAATAACTAGGATATTTCCTCACACATGTACACATGAATGTACATCTTATGACATTATCACATATGTACATATGAATGCACATAATATAAGGTATTAACGTTCGTAAATGATCAATCGTATGTTATAATAGAAAAAATGAACTTGATTCTAACTGTGAGCATCTCATATAAGGAGAATATATATTTTTTCAATATTTATAAAAAAACAATGACTTTTGGTTTTAAAGTTTAAAATTTTTTATGTGTTTAATAGTAAGTGCTATGGTTACGCCGAAATTTCCAGCTAATATGACGTAAAAACGTTAAACTAATACAATGTTGAAATTTAAAAATATGTAAGATTTTAACTTTTTAAACAAATTTGAAGGTGTAAAAGATATTCTATAATAAATATGTTTTTTCATATGTAAAAAGAATATAAGTTGTTCATTATTAATCTATTAATAGATTTTATTTAGTTAATAATGAAATATAAGTTAATATTTCTCTTCGAGATCTTAATTTGCTTTATATAAATATATAGCTAATCGTTTATCCAAATTTTGGACGAATCTTTTAAAATAAATATAAAGAGTTTAAAATGTGCGGACTTCCAAAAAATCTCACTGTTGCCTTCAGCTAATTCTGTATTAACTATCTTTAAAAATAAACTATATTTTTGTTAAAGAAAATTTATATAACTATTGCAAATCCATAAAGTATTTCTACAAAAAGATAGATATGCAAAAAAGTGCAATTCACAATTCAAGTTACAATCAAATGCTCTCTCTCTCTTACATACAGACACGTATATATATATATATATATATATATATATTATATATATATATATATATATATATATATATATATATATATGTAATATATCAAAATTATTACACTTAGAATATATCTCTAAAATTCTCCCTTTTTCCCATCTCATTATTTCATATCTATTTTCCTAGCCGTCTAATATCTTATTTAAAGGACTGTATGCTTCTTAAAATTCTTTCTACAAGTCTCCCAAATCTAACTCTAAATGTTAATTTTTCTGTAAACTTGCCACATTTTCCAGATGTCCCAGGTGAATGGTTTTTTTTTTCCAATGATCTAAAGTCTGACGGAAATATTGCTGATAAAGCTTCTCTCTCTTTTGAATATTATCCGCGTCATTTCCTTGTGGGGCCCTAACTATGTAATCGAAAAGTGTTTTTAAGGTCATTCAATGCTCTACTCCCGACAAAGAAACATGTCTTTTAAATAAGTCTTAAATAAAGTAAAGTTCCAGCATGGCATAACTGCTTTCTACAATGGAGCCACGACTACATCACAGTTAGGCTCATTGCCTAGTATGCCTGGCCAATTAAAATAGGGGATAATTTCACGTGTGACCAGCGGATTAATTTTGCCACCTTGCATTAAAATATATATATATATATATATATATATATATATATATATATATACATACATACATACATACATACGTATAAATATTATGTAAATATATATATATATATATATATATATATAATGTAAAAACTTAACACTTTAATCCTAAACTAAAATCACTAACACCTCTATTAAAAAACCACCAAAGCCGCAACTTCTTCATCTTTTTAGTGGTCTTTCGGCGTTAAAGTCTTTTGTTTCCTTCCTGTTGGCGAGCTTAACTCGGCAACCTACTTTGATGGTTAAGAGCACTTAAAAGCAGTTATAATTTGAAGAGCAACAAATTCCTTTCTCAAGCGGTGAGCGTCCCCAAGGTTATATAAGGCTGCGCGACCATCCTTTGTTGGATTTTTGCTCTGTACGCTGCATAATAAAGATGTTATAAAACTTATCCTGAATATTCGTATTCTTGTTTCGACCACGCTACATCCGTGAAGCATAGCAGGCCAAGTTATGTTTCATATATATATATATATATATATATATATATACACGTGTGTGCTGGGAGGTGGTCAAATGGTAAAGCGCTACTCTTCGATACCGGAGTTCCTGGGTTCAAGTCCCAGTGATGTCATGTATGTTTGTAGCCGTTCGAAATTGGTTCTAAGCAGTATATTGCGGTCTCTTATGTAGTTCCGTCTCACATACTACAAAACAGTAAGACTTTAGAGTTCCAAACCAAACTATATATGTAAGCAAGTGTTAATACCATTCGAAAAGTTGCACCCTTTTAAATAGCATACATGAAATACTCGTGATTAGGGTTTAGGTCATTATTTTAAACCGAACCAGAATAACTTTTCCTGGATTTTAGAGATTTAATCTTTTCAGAAAAATTTACCCTGTGGAGTGCGTTATATGGAGCGGTTAGTTCTCTCACAGTAGGAAATATATTAATTTTTCTAACGATTACGATTCCTTTCGTATCTAGTGATAATGATCATATCTTGCCTGATAGCTATAGATTAATTATTTACGAATAATACAGGAGTAATCACAGTTATTATTCATTAAGTTAGTCACTGTTATATCAGATTTACTAATACGTAAATATTATGGCGGCTAAGGTTAACTACAGAAGGGATGAAAGAAGAAATATCACTTGAATGATGTGAAAAGAGCGTTCCGATAAATGAAAACATTTCAAAAGTTTTCAGTTTTACCAATAATACTCTATTCACTGACTTTATATTGAATGTAATATGCGGTGGAGATACATCAATCGGAATCATAAGGAATTTTCTATTAACAAAAATAAATAAAACTGCACCGATTTCTCTTTTGGGACCTTGGAGAGCATTCCGACCATGGATCTATTTTATGTGTCTCTATCTCCAGTAATGTAACGTTGGATCTTTTGCAAGCTCGAGCCTCGATCGCGTTACCTTGCCGACTGAGGAATCGTGGTTAGCATGTTGTCCGGAAAAGAAATATTTGAATCCATATAAGTAAAAAAATGTATGGAAGAAATTGAGTAAAATCAAACTAATAGAAGTGAAACTAGTAAGAGCGATATAAAGGTCAAGTGACATTTTTTACAAATACTTTGTATTGGTAGAAGACAACTTTATAGAATTACTGAAGTGTGAAAAAAATTCTTCGTATTTTTATTATTTTTGTTGAGACTAAGATTAGAATACATATAAATTACGATGTCAGTAGAAACTAGGGTTCCAAAACCTAAGATATCGAAGAATGGTGAGGCAACAAAATGGCGCCTGCGGGGTAGGTTTACCCTTTCCTCCGAGAGAGGATCTACTTACTCTTTTCGAGCAGCGAAAAAGAGAGAGGCAGATCTCGGCCGGATGCAGAATTTTCAAACGGATGCGGACAAGTTTCGCGGGGAGTTTATTATATTTCTTTGATAACTTGTTTGGATAGAGCGAAATAAAAGAGAAACATTATCCAGATATAGATAGGGGTCTGGCTTGACTTTTTTTTCCTCCCATCCGACGGTCATCTTTTATGCTTAGTGGGTCCCGGCAGCTCCGATGGTAATGATCCAGCAACCATATTAAGGGCTTATTGCTTCATTTATGGCGAATGTTTTGTTCTTCGGGAGAAAAAAACTAAAATAGAATATCACGAGCCAAAGACCGAAAAGTATTCCAAAAACGTTCCTCTACTCCACCCCCTTTTCTGCTTTTTCCCTGGTTTTAATGATTTCCAGCAACTGTGCCGTTTTTAGAACGGTTTCGCTTTCACGTCCCCGATTCATTGTCGATTTCCGTCGGTGATTTTTATAGTTATTAAAAATGAAACAAAAAAAACCAAGACTGATTTGTTCGCGACAATGGTCTTTAATATATGATGTTCCGTGATATTCTTTACGGATTTCTCCAATTTTGCGAACTTCTTGAACATTAAAAGGATCGATATTTCTTAAAACGTCGATGGTTGAGACAGATACAGAAGCTACTTACAAAGTTTTTTATGTAAACATTCTCATAAATCTGTTGAGTGTTACATTCAAGTGAAAAATAAAGGTTCTTTATATTTTGGAGGGAAAAGACATTGCGTATACTCGATAATTGAGTTTGTAAACTTGTGTCATCTATAGGAATGAAACAAATTGCGATAGAGGATACATATCTCACACATTTTTTTATAGTATATAAAATCCGATAATTCCGGGGTAAACAGAAGTATGAAACAAGATTCTATACCCCTTCTTTGCTAGCTCGACAGCCCTTTGTGATCCAAAGACATCTCAAGAATCTTCCTTAGTTCCTCTATCTTTCTTGACATGCAAATTCAGTTGGTAACTGTAAGTTTCTTAAAATCATCTTCCATGCAGTCGACCCATCTTAGCTTGGGAATTTTTCTGGTTTGGGTGTCAATCGTTTTAAAATGAAAAACCCTTGATGTTAGAGATGATATGTCTATCCTGCATACATATCCAGCAAATTTCCTAGTGTTTTCTTTTATAAAATTTATACCATACAATTCCCTTTACGTAAGTCAATGAAATTTATCTTTGTTTAAACACTGTTAGCTCCATAAGAAACAATGTTTTTTCTCATATACAGATCTCACAAACGAATTTAACAATAAACCCCAACATGTTGACACGGTTGTCTTTCAGTATATTTTATTAGAATAGAAAATTCCTTTATTTTTTCCACGGATTAAATCTAGATACTTTACATAAATGTTAATGTAAAAGCTGTTTTTGGTGAATGCTATCGCATTATGGTGTAGTAAATGATTTTATCTTTCTGCTATTCAGGATCTTTATTAAGGTGAGACAAGTGTGATTTTTTACGAGTCCAATGTGTCCAGCCACTGTCTAAGGTAATAATACCCGAGTTTTGCAGACATTTAGTGTAAAGAGAAAATCTAGAAGCTATTTTCCTTTACATCAATGGCAATTAATTTCACATTAGACAAAGATTAGATGTTGGGACTGATACCTTAACTCGGACTCGGATGGTATTTTTAAAAACTTTTATAAGAAAGATGCCATTATATATATAAAAAAAATCCATAGATTTCTCATAAGTTGCGCGATAGACTTTAGGCGTTTTCACAATAACCTTGACTGAAAAGCTGACCCTATAACCACCACTAGTTTAATCGATTTCTTTCAACCTGTTGTTCATAGTGTGTTTCCCTTACTAAGAAATTCTACTTAATGGCGATTCGTATTCTGAAAACAGTAAGTGTGGATCAAACTCGTTGCATTCGAGACGGTTCATTTAGAACCTGACTGTTGTAAAGGAGCAAACAGTCTAGGCTTGATAATTGCGACTTTGTACTCAGTAAAATGCATGTGCGGATCAAACTTATTGTATTCGATTCTGTTCGCTGATCTTTTGTAAAGGATCAAATAGTCCAGGTAGTCTTCTGTAAAGGATAATTACGACTTTGTACTCAGAACAATGTATGTGCGGATCAAACTTACTGTGTTCGATTCTGTTCGCTGAGCTGTTGTAAAGGAACAAACAGTCCAGGTGAGATAATTATGACTTTGTACTCAGAACAATGCATGTGCGGATCAAACTTATTGTGTTCGATTCCGTTCGCTGAGATGTTGTATAGGAACAAACAGTCCAGTTGTGATAATTACGACTTTGTATTCAGAAAAATTCATGTGTGGATCAAACTTATTGTGATCAATTCTGTTCGCTGACCTGTTGTAAAGGAACAATCAGTCCAGGCGTGATGATTAGCGTTCCCACAAAACTTGATAACACATAGTTTACGAAATTGAGTCTGACTACATTTTACTGCTTCGGAAATCATTCCATTCACATACAAGTATTTTCCAATACCTCGAACTTTATACTTTCGCTCTCTTTCTAAAATCACTGCCGATAAAGATTCTTTCTATTGAAAAAAAAAGTCTCTCAAAATGTTTTCAAAGTAATTTGAAATTAAAAATATTTTTTTCGCCTCGAAAATATAAAACGCTACCAACGCAAACGGGATGCATTTTCCTTTCTATTACGGAGTGAAGATTTTGAAAAAGAACCTTACTGTGCGAATTTTCAAAATATTGGTACATTTTTTTTCATGGGATTACATGGAATTTCTAGAATTTAATAAGGTGGTTACCCAATCTCAAGAGTACCTTTAAATTTTGCTACATACATATGACTTCATTTTATTTATGGCAAAATATGACGATTTACTAATGGTTGCATAAAGGTAGAAAAATTGCGAAATAAAAAATTTGTTTTATTTTCCAAATTTGTAATTTTGCATAAAAGTTCGAATCATATCTTAGGCATTAGTGGATTCTCAAATTTAACTTTTAATATTTTTACTTAAGTGGCTTTAAAATGAAACATGTCATTGAAAATAATTTATATAAAAAGGATTAAAACCGTGAGATAAAGAAATACATTTTTCTGGTGTTAATAACTAATAGCTAAAAATTAGCTATATTGAAAATTCACCAAGTGTATTCCTTTTACATATAATACGGCTACTTTTATTTTAACAAATTGTAAGCGGGATACGTACTAGTACATTTTCTGACGATTGGTATTATTGACGTACTAGTACGGGTTAGTGTGACAACATGGTTTGTTTGTGGGTACAAAAATAATGGTATATACAGGAAAATGAAGCCGAATGTTCTTGTCTAGATTCCGGAAAAATTTAGAGAAAAAGAAACTAGTTTTTACATTATTAGTTTTATGATTGTTCTTTTCATTTTTTATAATGTAAAAATGTTTATATATAATATAATTCGAAAAAATTAAAACTATATATTACTATTTCTATTTGATTTTTCATATTTACGATATTATTATAAATTTATCCACTAAAAAATATATTTTTTTGTTTACAAAAATCTTATAGTTGTTATTTATATATTACTATTTACATATTTATATATTTCAGTATAAAATACGAAAAGTTGGTTAAAAAATGAAATAATTTTTGATCTATTGAGATTTAACTAAATAACTAAATTTACGCGCAAAACGCCCTCTCCGTGTACAATTTCGCTGCGAAATGTACTGGCACACAATGTGTTAAGATTTTTTTTAACTTTAAATCTTACGATAATCATTTATATGATACAAAATATATTAATTTTAACTAGTTTTTATTTCACATGTTATAGTGTAAACGTTGATTAATTTCAAGGAGATAGGGCAGTTAGAAATGAATGGAGAGTTTTAACTATTCATAAAATACAAAAACGTGTGCTTCGAAATATATTTAAAATTATTATTAGTTATTAATGCATGTTGGGATAATTATATTCATAATAGAATAGTATATATTAAAGTTTTATTCCATTGCTAGTTTTGTATTACATGACTCGTCGAGATTGGAAATACGAATTTTCGTACACACTGCCATAATTTCGTATTTTCGCCATTTTGTGTAACTAAATGTCCAGTATTGCCTTAATGTATATGTGTCGTTTCCATAATAATTTACAACGTTGTTTGTGGAATTTGGGTGTCTAAATTTTTGCATATTTTTTTTAATATTTCATTTTTATTTTCTCATATACTTGGTCAATGTATTGTTATCGTAAAAGAACTTTGTTTTGAGATTGTAATGAATGTTCACTTGTAAATATCCCGAGTAAATCAAATTTAAAAATGTTTATGCAACTTTCTCAGTACAATTATGCGAATACATTGATAAAATATGAAATGCAGATTTTAAGCCTATATATCTTGAATTAATTTACCATCAACTTTCTTACTGTATTTTTGCATCATTAGATAAGTTTTAATGGAGAATAATCATAGAAAAAAGAAAATTAATTTTTACTGTATTTTAGTAGTAATTTTGCAGGTGGTACTTTCTAGTACCAACATATATTTTTAACTCTATGATAGAAAACAAAACATTAAATTATGAATAAAGCAATTATGAATAAAGCAGTATAGAAGTCCATAAAGTATAATAGTACCAAATAACTGGTAATAAACCACGAAATTTACTCAATTGAACAACACGTGTATCAACTCTACCACAAAATGACCTTCTAATGTAGCACTCCAATTATAAACTCCCTACTATGCAGTGTTCCTGATTGTTGCTGTCATTTCTTTTCAGCTGTAGGAACTGCATCGGTCATGTCCTTGTGAGTACCGCCAGGAAAAACAACTTTATTAGGAATATACAGGTGTTTGATTGAAGCGGGACTTATAAGTACCGTCTGGATAAAAAAGGTTAACAGACTGACAGTTGGTAAAGTTTCCGGATTTTGAGCCGGTAAGAATTTTGGAATTTACAGCTCTGTAATGTATAACAATTTTCAAAACTGTTTTTCCTTTTATTTTCATATAGATGAGTGATAAGATAACGATAATAAGATTTCAAGATAATGTGTCATACAATACTATCAAAACTTCAGTTATCTTTATATATAAAAAGGATTCCTCATTGGTGCTGTCATTTCTTTTCTGCTGTAGGAACTGCATCGTTCGTGTCCTTGTGAGTACCGTCAGGAAAAACGACTTTGTTAGGAATATATAGGTGTTTGATTGCAGTAGTACTTATAAGTACCGACAGGATAAAAAGAGTTAAGCTACATCCGCAGATTATATCCTCTGTTGGACGAAATGAGTTCATCAGAAGAGCTACTGTACAATATTTTGCTGCATATTACATAGGCGATATATGAACATTTATGCTACACGAGGGATAATGAGACTGAAATATATTGCTTTAATACTAGATTGCCCGATATTTCTTGTATACCTATATTGCCCAAAAACAGTCAAAATGACTGCATTGTGAAAAATAAAAAATATGTAAAGAAATTTGTTTAAAATTAATTTTTAATATTATATAATAAAGGAGGGCGGAAGTAACTAGAATTATTCATAAACCCATTTATATGTTATAGAAAAAGTCAACAAATTCTAAGAAATTGTGTCATATTTCATAATTGTTTTTCTAATTGAAATTAAAAAACAGTCAAAATGACTGCCTTGGGCAATCTAGTGTTAAGATGATTAGAAGTGGCTACAAACCTCCATGGTAGTAAAGTATTCAATACTATGAACTCCTAAAGGCAGCACCCTACCATTTCGGCTGCTTCACACGGAAAGAAAAGAAAAGCCAAATGATTCAGCTTGTATATAGTTTTTGTCTTGTTATCAAAATGTATTATTAAATAATCAAATAATTGTTGTATAAAATTCCCACATACGAAGCATTCTTATGAGGAAGTAAGTCGATAGGAAACAGTTACGAATATTTTAATAAGCAATTTTTAATTTGAATAAATTAAATAATTCTGGGGTATTAAATTATTTGAATTATTTAAATCTCTTAACAGGACGAATGCATGCCAAAATGTCTATTGTTAAGTTCCTCTTCCTATTATGAATTCATTTTTTAAAAATTTAAGAAAAAAGTGCAGGGATATCATTTTATTAAAATTTCCAGCTTCTTCATTTACGAGCTCTTACTCGGTGTTGAACAAAGCAGCGAAAGGCATTTTTCAATACCGGAGCTCATAATTCCAGGTCACAGAAAGAAGATTTTTACGTCCTCAAGAGTTCATACTTGGAGGTAGATCCACATTGAAGTTTCTGAAATTACCCGGCGCATAAAGGGGGTGGGAGATAAATGCCAAAACCTTTCATGAATTAAAAATCCTTCAGACTAGTTCCTTAATGAGATCCTTTTCTGTGATTTGAATCTTTCATTTCTTTCCAGTCGTCCCTCCGAGAACCGAAAGACACGGCAAATTAAAAATTCGTCACGAATAATCTTATAAATGGTTGAACCTTTCTGACAAAACTGAAAAGTTTGCCCCTTCAAAACTTTCTAATCAGTTCTATAGTGAGGGGATGATTT
>CM063508.1:174259488-174266988 GCA_032207245.1 Pardosa pseudoannulata | reverse complement strand
AGATAAAAAAAAGCATAGGTTAAACTGCTTGTTATTACATTGTAACGGCTCTGAAAATAAAGCCTAACAATCAACTCAACTTACATCTATTTTAGACCCGGTCAAGTGATTTTGTTCCCATGATACTAAAGATGGTTCAGCAATTTTTGGAAGGCAGGAGTAAATCTTAATGATTTAAGTTAGCTTGAGGCTACACAGGCAGCAATTTAGTTATTGCAGAAACAATACCATTTTCCTAGGACAGTTAAATGAAAAATGTTGTCAGTGGACAGAAAATAAGCATCTATTCCTGCGTAGTTTCGAGAGATTGCGAAGTCGGTGAATATTCCTTTACCTCACATTTTATGTCTGGAAAATTAGTATTCATATGAGAAAAGAAAATTTTGAATATCTATTTTAGGAGTAAAATTTTCGATTTTTTTTTCATTATATATTTTTAATCGTAAATTAAAAAGTTATATATTTGTCTAAAATTGTATTTATTTCAGATAAATTTCCTTTTACGAGTATCTATTAATACTTTCAACCAGATACTTATTCGCTTCGGAATGTCAGTAACACTAAAGCTGGAATGTATTCATTCTTTATGCCGTTTAATAAAGAAATTTTTACAATTTTTTTTTCAATTTCAATTTTGAAGTGTAAATAATTCTTTTATATGAACTCCTTTCTTTTGCAATCTACCCACAAATGACGCAATAAACCCTTTCAAGCAGTCGAACTCAAACAGATATGACTTCACCCCCCATATTTTTTTAATCTAGTTTGATTTAGTTTGGAGTGTTATTGTCTACTTTTTGTAACACGAGGGCTAATGAGACCGGGACCTACAGTTTAAAGCCGATTCCGAATGGCTACTAACATCCACGCCACAGTGGGATTCGAACACACGAACTCCGGTTCTGACGTCTAGCATCCTAACCAATCAGTCATCGTTCGGCAAAGCATTATTGGGTTCATTGGAAATAACACATTGATTTTCTTTCCCATATCCTAGCCAGATTTGGTTTTGTTTCGAGAGCTACAGTCTATTTTTTCTTACATGAGGGCTAATGATTCAGTGTCTTATTGCTTAAAGCCAATTCCAAACAGCTTCGAACATCCTTGCCCGTAGTGGGATTCAAACTGTTGAATTTCGGTACAGAAGAGCAGACCCTATCAATTTGAGTATTATTAGACCTCCTTGCCGAGAGGGTATCATTATTCCCAAATTCCTTACACATTGTCCCAGCTCATATAGCGCTATGTTCCGTGTAATTAATATAACACAATATTCCAAGCTGAACTAACTGCTATAGAAAAAACTGTACTGAACCCTAACCAATCGGCCATCGAGGGATGTTTTTATAATCTGAGGGAGAAAAAAAAGTAAAGTTCCTAAAATGGTCAGTGTTCATCCAAATTTGAAGGTCAAATTTTCATTAGGAGGGTCTGTATATGAGAGAATACAATATTTTGTGTCTATGTGCTTCGTCTATACTATAAATTAAATGCGTCACCGAAATGAATGTCTGTGCTTACGGAAATTGCACCTAACTCTTTTAAAAGTGTTTCCGTCAACCGCACTTCAGCAAAAAGAACTCCCCGCGCTGCGTTTGATTCTATCCATAGGATTCAATTACTTGGAGAAGAGTTCGAGAAGTTTTAATCTCTCTGCGTTCGTTAAACAAGGTTATCTCCCTCCCAGAGCTACGAATCAATTTCATCTCTGGAGGAACGAAAAATAAGAGCTGTTGAAATATTGATTCGAAGACAAAACTATCCATTCCTCTTCTGGAATCGGTCGCTTTATTTCACGGACGACTTGACAAGGAGGAATAAAGACAGAAACAAAAAAAATATAGATAACCTCCCAATTCATACTTAAACGCATTTCTTCGTTTAAATAATGGGGCAAGCTTATAGTCTGGGATAACGAGTTTCGACAAATCCAAACCCCCCAAATCCAATTACGGCGACAATGAATATTTCTGGCCTTGCTCCCACCAAAGATTAAAACTTCCAAATGCCGGAGATTTATTGTCCCACTGCAATCGAATTTATTTTCTCCGCCAGTTATTATTACTGAATATTAAGTCTTGACAACATTCTAGTAACAGGATGCTTAACTGGTTCGCTGCTGTCGGAAGAACAGTGCATCCGCTTATTGAATAAATAACTTTGTTTTAAATTTTACTTTTCTTATATTCACAAACTGTTTTACGCGTAGAGGGGAAGACAAAATTGTCTCAAAATTGAATAGAAATGTCCTTTCTTGTGCTTTGGCATAGAATACCATGGTTAAGGTAATACTAGCAAGCTTTCGATGATAGGATACTATTTAACCTCTTTGACATATAAACAAAACGAAATTTGAAGCACACGAAAAATACTATTTAATTTGGATCAACAGTTATATGCAAGGTTAGAAACACAATTTCATTTTGAAAATTGAGGTGGTATGTGACATTTAAAGAGATTCATATATGTTGATAACACTAGGATGTTGATCATATACATATTTTGACGGTATATATTTGACGGAAGTGAGCCAATCTGACTCATACAAGAAAATTAAAGATTTTTGTGATAAAAACAGTTTTAAATTAATTTAAAATGAATGTTTATTATCAAAAAATGTTTTAACATTTTATTATCAAAAAAAATTTATTATCATTTATTATCAAAAAAACCTGACATGTTTATTATAAAAAAAATTCATGGAAAACATTTTTTACGTATAAAATCTGTTTTTGAAACACATTTTCCACAAACATTTCTATTACATTTAGCACAATGGTTTCTACATCTGTTTCTTTTGCATGATTGTTGAACTTGACAATTCTTCTGTCAGTCAGTAGCCCGAATTTCTGACATTGGAATGAAAGTGTTCTCGATTTCTACTCTTTATTTACATTATACTATACTTTATATCTACTTTATACTATATTTATTACTATATTTATTTTCATATACATTCTATGAGTCAAATTGGTTCACAGCCGTGAAAATAGGTATACCATATTTGATAATGCGAAATGAAGGGGTCTGCGGGGAAGAGAAATGAAAGTTTACATATATTTTATTACTTATCTAAAAACCAATGTATGTTTTTGAAAAGTGATATTAAAGTTCTACACACACATAAATATCTATCTATCTATCTATCTATCTATAGATATATCTATATCTATATATATCTATAGATATATCTACATCTATATATATCTATATATCTATATATATCTATATATCTATTTATATCTATATATATATATATCTATATATATATATATATATATATATATATATATATAGTGAGCAAATTTTTAATGAGTCAAATTGGCTAGGTCCGTAAATCTAGTGTTAATGGACAATAAGTAATAGTATAAAATAAATTAGTATTTCCGGAAAATATGAAACATTTCAAAGCATTTTCGAAGAAGTAGAGGAAAAGATACTTTTACAATTCTATGTTATTTCAATACTTATACTATTTTAAAATTAATAAATGTTACATCTTTAACATTATAATTAAAACATAGTCGAAGCACAAGTTAAATATAATTAAATGATTTAATATTATGCTGCACGACATCTGCCGGCGACTGTTCTTGACATTTCTGAGCCATCAAAGTCTACATTGGCACTTAAAATGACTGACGTCTCAAAGACGTCATTGTAGGCCAAGGGTTGAAGAAGCATGGAAACTTCGATCTAACGAAAATTGATAGAACTGAAGGAAAGTATTAACAGTTATCTCTATAAGAAATGAAACACTTTAGCCTATAGTTCACTAATTGAACTTTCTTACAGCAGTATTTTTAAATTTAAATAGAAATGAATTCTGCATTAACAAAATGACTGTTTCTGCAGTTTTGAACTTTCACTTTTATAAGCTCTAAATGCCCATACACAGTTTCTCTTTCATTCCCACTTAAAAACAATTTTCTCGAAGTTTTGCATTTGAATTATGTAATAATAATGTTACGTTGGCCTAGTGTTTGAGAAAGAATAAATAAAAACTCATTAACCCCTTCCGGTATGATTTAATAATGAAAAACTGTGCATGAAATAACCATTTAATTTTTATTTAAAAAACTTGTTTCATTTTACAATTCTTACATATTCTTAATTAAAATCCACTTTTTACATAGTGTTAAATAATATCAGAAACAGTAAAATTAAGAAAATATCAAAGCAAAACATTAATAAGGTATACAGATAATAGTCTTCAAGCTAGTGGTACTTTTCAAAACAAAGTGCAAAGGAATTCCTAATTGTTTACACCGCCAAGTAGTCTCACTTTTAATTGGATTCTTGTAACACACACGACATTTCTTAGTAGGTTTTCTGTTATTCTCACTAATTTGGCAATGACTTGTACCAAGAAATTCTAAGTAAACAATATGCAATAGTGACTTGTGATTTTCACAAGTGATAAAAGTGTTATCAAATTCAGTACACTAGAAATTTTAAACTAAATTAATTATCATATTTAACAGTAACTTTAATCGCATGACGAGTGTAGCTCGTCATTGTGCGGTATGGATTGAAAAACTAATGACGAGCTAGACTCGTCATTTTACCGGAAGGGGTTTAAACACATGGAAAATAGGTCTTGATTAAATGATTTAATACAATTAAATAAACGCCTAAGGAATACAACTGTAATCCACTTATTTATAGATATCGAAAACTGCTCTCGAGTCGGCGTCGGACCTAAAAAACAATATGGCGAAGAATTTGGCAAAGAAGCTGTTCACCTTCTACTTTTCTGGCAACAAAATTGTCCGCCCAAAAGATCCCACTGCGTCGCGGAGAAAAAAACAGGGGTCCACTCCGGATTGGAGGGGGTCAAATTCCCCCAAACCAACGGACATTTCTATTGGTTGGTAGAAGTTCGAAATTTCTTTCTAGTTCAAACCGGTCCTCCTCTGGTATGTCTTTGACGATGACTCAAGCAAAGAGGTAATAAAAGCTGAACTGAATGTAACTTATTGTTACAAGTTAAAGTCAAAATATGATAGAAATACAGAATTTAACAAAAATAAAAGAATAGATAAAAAAATATAAATTTCAAATATACGGTCATAAAATTTATTGTTTTTAATATTTCTAGGTATAAGTTTTTTTTTCTGATTTTAGTTTTACTTTTTTCAAGAATATCCAAAATGCAGCAATCGAATGTTTCCAAAGTCTAAATATAAACGACTTTCGTTATAATAACTGCATCTAAAGCCCTCGATCCTGTCACACTAAAGATAATCTAAAATGTCAAAAACATATTTTTATTTTTCTAAATATTCACTAAAAATATGTAGAATTTAATATTAATCTGGTCGATAAAAATATCTGCCTTATTGATATAATTCCCTATCTCATACTAAATTGGCTATCGATTAGATAAATTGAGCATATATTTAAAAAAGTCTACATCTGTCTATCTTCTTAAAAATTGTATTCTATAATGTCATTCATAGAATTATGGATTGTTTTTCGAAGATAAGAATATTATTAAAGTTTATGCTTGGATTTAAAAGTAAATACAATAATCTTAACTAAACTATGATTTAGTTTGGTTTGGTTTGGCGTCCTACGGTCTACTTTTTTGCAACACGAGGGCTAATGAGACCGGGACCTACAGTTTAAAGCCGATTCCGAACGGCTATGAACACCCATGCAACAATGGGATTCGAACCCACGAACTCCGGTACCGAAGGTCAGCACCCTAACCAATCGGAAATCATTTGGCCTTTACCAAACTATAGACAGCTAAAGACGATAATAAATAAGTATATAACCAACATACGCTGATAACACAAACATACATATGCAATTATTTTATGCAGAAAAAGGACATTGTATTATAAACAAAATTATTCGTCTGGCGACTGTGACTATTTGAATTCTTTTCTTTGTTTTTCTTTCCCATTCTTTACCGCTCAGGAATTCTTATATTTGAAGTCTAAGAATGTGTTGTTTACCTTATTTTTTTTGACACTCTTCTTGTGTGGTTAGTAATAGTGATTATTCTAATCAACAGGGTCAGCGAATTCCAGGCATAGAAGAATCTTTTCTCTTTACGCTCTGTTGTTTTCCGGTTTTTATCAATTTCTCCCGTTAATCCCACCTGATGCTGCTCTGTATATAATCCTACCTTCGGATTGCTTCGATTTTAACGTACACATTTTCAGTAATCTGATGGGATAATTTGTCTTACCCTGTTCCATGGACAATAGCTGTACTGTTATATAAGTTTCAATTAAGACGTCCAAGTGTGTGTTTTCATCGATAATCCCTTCAACTTACAACATAGTTTCGAATTATTACTACTACCTAACAAAAGATTTGTCAGTCTCCTTTCTAATTTCAAAGGATTCTTTCATCGTATTTGATATATTAACCCAGAATCCTGACATTTCATATTTATCGCTTTAGATATTTATTACATTTGGCTTAAGATACTAAGATGTTTTGACAGCAAGATCTAATTGGGATTAACTTAGTTCCGATTAACACAATGCAACTGTCGGCACGATTTGTACCAACTAATATCGCATTCGAAAACACGCCATCCCATAAAATGACAGTGCAGAGAAAAAAAATGCGAATATATTAGATGTTATTCTATAAAATTAAAAAAAATTTTCTACATTTTTTCAATCCTAGCAAACTTTTTTTTATATAAGAATACGAACAATATTAACTGACTATATTCACTTTTCAAAATACATGACTATATTTAGAAGAGTTCTATATTCACCGACTTCAAATTGATCTTATAACATTATTAGCTATGTATATGGAGATCTCTCAGTTTTTGGAATTCTCATTAAGAGCATTTCTTCCATTTTAAGATTAATTTTTAAAATGGAAGACCTGAAAAATGGTTTTAATACAGTGGTTAATTTTATTCCATTTGTTTCCTTATCACTTTACTAAAAAGTCATTTGTACGTTGAATATATGGTACTCTTTTTATTCGAGATTAACATATTCATCACTTTTTTTTCTTGTAAAGAACATAATGTTCGTTAAATTCAAATAAAACTGGTGTGTCTATCTATTATATATACATCTATATACATCTATATACATCTATATGTATATATATACATATATATATATACATCTATACGTATATATAGATGCGTATACATATATATACATATACATATATATACATATATGTATATGTATATATGTATATGATACGTATACATATATACATCTATACATATATACATATATATATATATATATATATATATACATATATATACATATATATACATATATATACATATATATATATACATATATATACATATATATACATATATATACATATATATACATATATATATATACATATATATACATCTATACGTATATATATACATATATATACATATATATATATACATATATATATATATACATATATACTATATACATATATACATATATATATATATATATATATACCATATATATAGATACATATATATCGATATGT
>CM063508.1:174234488-174256988 GCA_032207245.1 Pardosa pseudoannulata | reverse complement strand
ATCCGAGTTATTTTACTTAAAATCAATTTTTGTTACACATTCCTATTTTAAGAGGCAGTTCACCTTTATACCTTCATTTCTTATTTTCAAATTTTTAGATTTTCTGGATACTTATGAGCCGTTTCAAACAAACTCCATAGAAATATTCGAATTAGAACTTTTAAAACTACATAAAACTACATACTGAAAATGGTATTTATTTAAACTTTCACACATTGTAAATAGAATAACTATTGCACATGTTGATTTCACCTTTTCCCAGTAGATACAATATAAACCTAAAACGAAACTTTACCAACTTTGTTTCATTTAGTATCTATAGTATTCGAAATAGAATTTTGGTTTGGTTTGTTCTGGTTTTGTTTTAGAGCTCTACGGTCTACTTTTTGCAACACGAGAGCTAATGAGACCGGGACCTACTGCTTAAAGCCGATTCCGAACGGCTACGAACATCCATGCCATAGTGGGATTCGAACCCACGAACTCCGGTTGCAAAGGCCAGCACCCTAACCATTCGGCCATCGTTCGGCTTCGGATTATTGAGATTTAACTGAATAACTAAATTTACGCTCAAAACGCCGGCTCCCGGTACAATTCCGCTGCGATATGTACCCGCCCAGAATGTGATAAGAAAGAACACAGAGATAATTTTCGGGAAAAAAGTATTTCTTATGTGATTACACACATACACACAAACATATCAATGTGCTTTACTCATTTTATTTTAAATCCATTGTTTGCGTGTTTATTCCCCTCCGATTTGATACATTGCTTTCGAAATCAATCGCAGATTGTCGTAATTTAACTTATACAAAATAAGCAGCAAAAGTGTTTTTAAAAATTAGAAATGACGTCACAAATGTAAGTTACCTCCGCGGTTTTAATTTCATTTTAACGTTTTTAACTCTATGACGTTATTCTCTCAAATATATCGTTTATTCATTACTTTTAAATCAGTTTTTCCAATTAAGATAATCAGAGATTAATTATGCATTGTGCATTCCACGAATCATTCAAATATTTAAAAATCTATCCTTCCTTATTTAATTATATAATTAGTAATAATTTTAAATTTATTCTTCGATTAATTATTATTGCATAATAAACGTTCTTTGATCCATATTTTAATGAAATCTGCCATTTATATTTTAATAAATGAATATTAATTATTTCTTTTTCGATATCATAATGTAGCTGAGACTCTCAAATTATTTGAAATCTTCTTTACACATGTGTCAAAGTGAAACTCTTTTAAAATTAAAGATATATAACAATATGTCGGATAAAAAATTTAAAAAGTGCTACACAATTTCCTTTTGTACAAATTGTACAGTAAATTATTTTACGATTTATTTTGCAAATTGAATTAGTTGATGCTTTAAAAATTTTCATTTATTTGCTGTGGTTTCTATAATATAGTCTATATTAACTATACAGATTTTAAATGCAAAATATTTTAGAAAAAGCATTGATACAGGATTCACATTACTTACATTTCGAATTAGCAATTTTTTATAGCTAGCCAAACATCATTAAAATCGTATAAATGAAATTGACACTTGTAAAATATATTTTGTAAAATATACTTTGTAATATATTTTGTAAATCCAAAAGTTACTTGGTAATTGAAATCTCCACAATTTTACATCCAGATTTCTCCACAATTTTATATTGAATGTAACTTCTACAAATAAATTAAAAAAAAAACCCGGAATGCAAAAGTCGCCAATATGAGCAGTAAAGCAGTACTTAGAAAGCTCTTTTAATCAATGGATCAAATGGTTATACTTATTTTTAATTAAATGAATCCAATACTCAATAATACAAGTTCAATTAGATAAATTTTTTGTAAAGGTTTGAAATTTTTGACAAAATTTACGAAAAGTAATTTAACAGCATAATTCTATTTTTCTACAATAGGTTCTTTTATAATAGATATTACAGAAGAATTAGAGAAGAATAGAAAATAAATTGCCATTATCGTGGTTATGGCAATGAGTTGTTTGTATCTATTAGTGTAATATCTCAAAAGTTATCTGAACGTTAGATAAGAACTATTATTTCGTTACTTTAATTACGCAGACTGAAGGCTAGTCTTTATATCTATATATATATATCTATATATATATCTATGTATATTTCTCTCTCTCTCTGTATATATATATATATATATATATATATATATATATATATATATATCTATATATATATATATATATATATATATATATATATATATATCCATATATATACATATCTATATAAATAAATATACATATATCTATATATATCTATATATATCTATATATCCATATATGTCTATATCTATCTATATCTGTCTATATACCCCTCTCTGTATCTCTCCCTCTCTCTAATATATATATATATATATATATATATATATATATGTGTGTGTGTGTGTGTGTGTGTATGTATATATATATGAGGCACATTAATATTAAAACGTTTAATATCGAATCGTATATCTTTCTTATTTGTTATTTTTACATAATTTGTAGTCTGTTGTCTGCATCTGGACGTTATGACCATCATTGTATAATCACACTGCAAAACTGTCTTCTCCATATTGCTGGTTACTTCGATATGTGGATTTCCGAAACAAAACAAATCAACAACAACATATTCCCGACCATGCACATGAAATCACGTCTTTTTAAGTTCTATTCCTACTTTCCACTGAGTTAATTCACGTACTGCAAATTCTGTTTCTGAATGCAGAAACGTTATATGTGTGAATTATCTTAAAATATTGTTTCGAAAAATATAATTTAAATAATTTCTTGTTTAATATTATATATATTGGTATTTCAGTGATTACATATTTGAACTTGTTGCCTCTAATTTTTGTTTATTTGCCTTAATGATACAAGTTTAAGGTTCTCAGTAATAGAAAAGCAAAATATTTTCCAGTCACGAATGTGTTAATAGTTGTAGTTTACAATCGTATATACTTAAAGATCGATTATGTAGCATAAATTTTATCCATACAGTCAGGTAATATTTTAGTAATAATCAAACTATACTATATCTCAGCGTACTTTGGGTTGGAGTATTGTGGTAATTTTTTTCATCTGTAACACTAATTGGATTGGAATAAACTACTTAAGTATGAATCTGCTCTAAAGATTCGAACCTCGTTCAGCTAACATAACTTTGAAGTGTGCTAAAAAGTATTGCAAATTCGACGTCACATAATTTAGTGATCATTTCAAAATATCGCCCTCCTTTCTTTTTAACTTCTTATTTTAGAATAGCAAAAGTACGTCAAGCGATGTAAAATGCTACATTTAAACAAGCTGATTTCTTTTTCAGTTTCAAAACATTAACTGTCGTGTAACAACTCGAATTTTGTACTTCTCGCACTGTACACAATTATAAACATCGTGACAAGCGTAAGAACGAAACAATGGGAGAAAATCAATTCCAAACAAACAGCAAACCCAAGAAGTAGACATCATATTTGGTCACATATTCTAATTTGAACAGTGAAATGCGAAAACTGACTTTTTTTGAACGAAAGGAGAACTGCATGTTATATACTGAAAACATCTGCGTGGATGTATCACTATCCACGTGGGAAATATTAGATATTACATAATATTGAGGATATAAGCAGTACTGAAAACTTTTTAATACTTTCAGCTTTTTTCATAGTTAATATAGTATCATTAAGAAATATAAATCAATGTTCTCTCCCTTTGAGTATAGCCGAACAATGGCCGATTGATTAGGGTGATGGCCTTCGGTACCGGAGATCGTGGGTTCGAATTCCACTATGGCATGGCTGTTCGTAGCCGTTCGGAATTGGCTTTAAGCGGTAGGTCCCGGTCTCATTAGCCCTCGTGTTGAAAAAAGTAGACCGTAGCGATCCAAATCAAAACCAAACTCTTAGAGTATCTGATTTAATCCTAATTAAGAGCAATAATACAAGAAATCAAACAAATAAAAGGAAGTAATGCAAAAAAAAATGTTATTAATAATCTGAATTGAATTAATTAAACGAAACGATGGCTTTTCATTGGCCCAACTAAGAACCAATTGAAGATCAGATATAGTTTTTTTTCTTTTTCCTTATTTGACGCAACACAATTACATCCTAGTCTTATGCGTGAGCGAAACCCATGATCCCTGGGTTGCACTACACACTGTAAGCATTATACAGTCTGACTAGCAGGAAAAAATATTAACCACTTTCTGGACGGGAGTGTCGTATACGTCATGGTAGTATTCTGTTCCTCTATGGCGGATATGAGGCCCGCGTCTCAGAAAATTATTACTTTCACTGGATGATTGTAAGGTATAAGTGACAAACACATGGAATGAAGTGTAAATATTTTTAATTCTAACAGATAGCGGTACCATAGTACCATACGGCTATCTCAGTGTTTCATTTTACAGCGACAACGTAAGAGATTGAGGTGTCATTAAGGGTTAAGTATTAAGATCTGATACTTATTTGTTTGGTTAGGTTTCGGAGTACTACGGTCTACTTTTTGCAACACGAGGGGTAATGCTACCTGGACCTACATTCTAAAGCCAATTACGAACGGCTACGAACATCCATGCCTCTATGGGATTCGAACCCACTAACTCCGGTTTCGAAGGCTAGCACTCTAACCACTCGGCCATCGTTCGGCGATACTTATTTGTACCATGATGCCATTTTCTCGAGTCGAATACTTCATTTTCATCCTGTCTATTCGTGCAAAGTTAATACACCTCACTGAAAACGTAATGTCTCCCCACAAAATTCCCCTTCGGAACTAGAGTTCTATTATTAATCACTGATTAGACATAAACATAAACATTATAAAGCAGTATAAAAATATATTTAAAACTTTAAAAGGTGATATGGAAACAAAAAAATTGTGAAATGATACAATGATGAAAATTATGAACCGCATAAATGCCTTTATTTTTAAATGTCATAAATTTCTTAAAATTTAATTGCATTGAAGGAAAATTTATTCCTATATCATGCTTTACATCCAAGATAGTCCTGTATATAGTTTTTGATAAGGATTAAGCAGAAAAGCCAGTTTCGCAAATATAAATCGCTACAAATGGTAAAAAATAGAGACTTTCCAGATAATAATGGATATTCTCATTTTAAAACAACGCCTGAATTCTGGCGCTGGCACTGTTTTATAAAGTGGTGATCTTGAACAGTCTGATGTCATTTTAAAGAGTTTTTCATAATCTTCCGAAGTAGGAGTTTTTTGTTTATGAAAAATGAATTTTGGACTCATGACTATCTTTTAAATTATCGTGTTTCTCTTTAGGAAAGTATTGCTCCGTAGAATTCCTGAGATAGTCGATGGTGTTTAGAAATTACTCAAACCCTGTAGAGTCGCTGTTGAACCCTGGTATTATCGAAACACAGTTTAAGATACTCTGTAATAGACCGTAATGCAACAAACCAAACCTTTAGTACAGAACTCTCATCTCTACAAACCAAGATACTATCCCAAAATAACGACACACAGCACGCAACATAGATCACTCTTTTTTTAATACTTAATTATGTTTTTTAAAATGAAAACAAAATTCCATGCTTAACTCCCTCAATATCCAATTTAAAATAACAAATGTAAAAGTTATAATTGAAAAATAAATAAATAAAATAGAATAAAAGCTAACAGAAGTAGTTCCTCAAATCTTCAGGTCTAGTATACGGGGGTGTTTTGAGCGATGCCATTTCTCTGAAATGAAAATTCTCCTGGCAGCAGTTCTTAGACATGCAAATGAGGCGAGATTGGAACAATGTGGAGTCCTCATTTCCAGTTCCTCCTTGAAATGATAAAGCATTCCATTCAACTTATATTTAGAAACATTTGATTGTCTTTGAGTCAAGGTGCTTTCAAATCCTTCCAACTCGTTCAGTACACACACACAGATATATATATAATTGTATGTATTTATAAATATTATATATTATATCATATATATATATATATATATATATATAATATATATATAATATAAATATATTATTGTCTAATAATACACACATATAAATATATAAAACAATTATACATACATATAACAAAAATTATACACAACATAAATATAATAAATAACTTATATAAACATATATATATATACAATCACGTACATACATATTATATATATATATATATAATATATAAATATATATATTATATATAAACAAAATTACATATATAATAGACATATAACACCCACACATATTTATATTATATATTTTCGAAATGTATACATAATATACCAATATATATAAATATATAATAAAATATATATATAACATATTTTATAAATATACACAATATATATATATATATATACTATTATATTAAATATATATATATACACTTACATATAAAATATCTACATATAATATACTATACATATATATATATTTACAAAAATTATAGATATATATTAAAAATTACCAATATTATAAAGAAAATAAATATATAATTTATACATATAAATATAACATATATATATAATATAAAATATCATATAAATATATATATATATATATATATATATATTATTTATAATATATATACACACACGGTTTTTTTTTACAGTGCTATATTATTATATATATAAAATAAGTAATATTTGTAATAATATGTATATAGTTATTCTATTTGTTTATATATTCACATCTTACCATATATATATATATATATTATAATATATTATATATATATATATATATATATATATATATATATATTTTTAGTGCTTTGAAACAGAATGTAAAAGAAGTAAATATTTTTGTACTCATAGATTGTGCACAATACTTCTTCAGAATTTCAATATTTAACATTTGCTGAAATTTTCGCAATTTTGTCTAATTTAAATCTATTTTATTTACCTGAATATATTTTACATTTAAATGTACATTTTCTGTTTAATGCAACTCTAGATAAAGATTTTTGGAACAGTTTATAAAAATTTAAGTTCACTTTTTAGACACTAAAAGTAGTGAATATGTTGGAAATTTCACAAACACATATTTAAGTAGTTTAAGACTTCTCTTTGCATGCGGTGTTCCTATTTCGAGAAAAGCGAAATTAAATCTCTTTTACAGACAAAATTTCCATTTAAATCAAAACACACTTTCAGTCATAACTTTACTGACAATGGGAAGTTTTGCAGGCGTCTAGTTCTAGAACGTTTAGAAGAGATTATATTAACATATATATTAATAAGTTAACACTAACCGGTAGGCTTATGGCGGCTTTCAACAGAGTTTCGCTCTGCTCCTATGATTGGATATATATATATATATATATATATATTCGTTTGTATGCATACACATTTGTGTGTGTGTGCGATAGAGAGATGAAGAAAGAGGGTGTATAAGAGCATGAAAATGGCATAGTAATATATATATATATATATATATATATATATATATATATGACATGGTCCAGTGTTAAGGCGAATGGAATAATTAGTCCCTCTTACTAAACGTGGAATGGTGTTGACAGCTCCATGTCCATGTGCTAACTAACTCATATCAGTTCGCTTAATCATCAAAGTCTTCGAATATCTTTCCGCTTGACTGGATTACTCCAAAAGGTTACATAATCGTTGGTCTTTTTCATTTATTTTATTATTATAAAACAGTTCCCTTTTTAAAATCGTTTATAACTCACGTAATTTCCAACTACCCCTCTTTTAGACCTGAAAACTTTATATACATATATGTATGTGGGTGTGTATACATGATTAAATATCAAAATTATTACAGTTAAAATAGATATAAAAATTCTTTATAGCCCCTTCTCATTTTTAATATCCAATTTCTAGGCATAAAATGTGATAAAGGAGTGTTCTTCAACTTAAAACCTTTTTTAGCTCAAAACTTTCTGTTTGCTGGCCATATTTATCAGATGTTCCAAAATTCTTTCGCTTCTTCTATAACTGAGTTCAAGCCTGTTCAAACTATTGTTTTAACCGTGTATGGAAGTCGTAAACCTTTCACACCCATTCCATCTTTTTTCTTATCCGTTTTGCATTTATTAGGCTTTATGGAGTTAGTGTTTTGGTTCTATTTTTATTATATTTATTTACCTCTATGTAATTGCTGCGTGGAGCACATTACATGGTAAGCAATATATATATATATATATATATATATATATATATATATATATATATTATGCCGTTTAGTACTATAAAATATTACGAGATTCTTGATTGTTCTTCTCTCTTTATAGCTGTTATCTTACAAATACCCCCTTGTTGATTTGGTTTAGAGTGCTACGTTATACGTTTTTGGAACACGAGGGCTAATGAGACCAGGACCTACAGTTTAATGCCGATTCCGAACGGCTACGAATATATATTCCACAGTGGGATTCGAATCGATGAACTCCGGTACCGAAGACCAGTACCCTAACCAATCGGCCATCTTTCCGCTACCCTCTTGTTGGAGTTTGGTAAGTTAGTATGGTTTGGTTTGGATGCTACGGCTATTTAAAGTACTATAAAAAACTACAGCATAAAATTAATATAACATTCATGCCATATCGAAACAATTATTAATATGCTATGTTAACTATCTAACTCCACTTGGATTATATATAATTATTATATTTAAAGTATATAAAAGAATATAAATATATATATATCATGCTTCAACATATATATTATATTATCTATATTATTATATATATATATATATATATATATATATATATATATATATATATATATATATTATATATATATATATATATATATTATATATATATATATATATATATATATATATATATATAATATATATATAATATATATGTATACATATATATATATATATATACATATTTATTATATATATATATATATAAATATGTTATAAAATATATTATATGTATATATATATGTATATATATATATGTGTGTATATATATATGTATTTATATGTATATATATATATATATATATTTAAAGTTATATTATGTATTTTATATTAATATATTTTGTGTATATATATATGTGTTTGTGTATATATATATAAATATATAATATATATTTATATATATATATATATGTATATATATATATATATATATGTTATATATATAATATATATATATATATATATATATGTATGTAAATATATATATGTCCATCTATATATCCATCTACATGTCCATCTATATGTATCTATATGTCCATCTATATTATCTACATGTCATACATTCGACATGTCCATTTCATGTCCATCTTCATGTATATACATGTATCTACATGTCCATCTACATGTATAACATGTCCATTAACAATAGTACATTCCATAAAAATATTACATGTATCTACATGTCCATTACATGTCCATCTATATGTCTATATTATATCTCTATATCTACGAGTATTCTCTCTCTCTCTCCTCTCTACTATATATAATATAATATATATATATATATCTATATATATATATATATATTTACATAAATTCATGCATACAAAAAATGTATGTTTTTGTTTACAACAAATATACTCCATACTCCCAGTTAAGAATAAACTTTAATCATACATCACATTTACGAACATTCGGGACAAAAGTTCTCGGCCAAGTTTAGATAAAATAAAAATCTTCTCCGACAAACTGTAAAAAGAACAAAAAATTTACTTCTGCATAATTGCTCTCCAACTCTAATCAAACCGATTTCCCGCTGCCCAAACTATAAATTAATAACAGGAAAAACCTCGCAAAAATATACATGCATATCCACGGTGCTAAAACAAACAACATATAACACAGGCCTTTACGGCGCTGAAGAATCAATTAGAAAAGGCAGGCAGAGTTATTAATCGTCTTTATTTCTTACAACGCGACTGACAAATGGAGACAATTCTTTCGCCGAGATCCACTCACTCTCTTCCTCTACCTCCCCTTTCGCTTCAAACACTCCGTGTCATTTATTATTATAAGATCGAGATATCTCTCTCCATATTTTTTGTCTTTTATTATTATCATCTCCTAACACCCAACTTTAGCCCGTAACCGTGTTCCTTTAACACAAGTGTACTTTCTGCAACTCGTCATAGATGGAATTTATCTTTGGGGCCCACGATTTGATTTGTTCATGGATATTTCTACTTTGATCTGTCAAATGCAGCGTTTTTAAAAGTGATGAATCGGCTCTTAATTCCTCCGCCGTCGAAGAGTGGATCTTTAAGTAAATGTTGTTTACCCCTTTTCACGTCCACCCCCTTCTTGGTTCGAACACAGCTGCTTGCTTGTTTGCTTGTTTCCTAGCGTTGTGATCTTTTTTTTTTTTTTACATTTTTTCTGTAACATTGTGTTTAGCGCATCTTATCTGAACTTGTCTATTAAGTATTTATAAGTGGAACAAAGACTTATATTTATTGGATTTTTTTCTCAACGAGGAGTGAATATAGCTTTTGCTTTTTTACTTTTTTTAACACAAGTAAGATTTATATTTTATTCTGCAAGTTGCATGAGTGAAAAAAATGAAAAGTTTAGGTGAGAAAACTTCTAAATGTAGTCCGGACATTTAAACCGTTATCTTTCGATCCGGGGTTTGCGGCTCCGATTCTGCTGTTCAAATGAGTATGACGTTGTTCTTTAGTACCTGAGTACGTGGGTTCGAATCCCACTAAGGCATGCATGTTCGTAACCGTTCGTAATCTTCTTTACCCACTCGATTTCATTATCCCTCGTGTAGCAAAAAAAGCATACCGTAGCACTCCAAACCAAACCAAGTCAATACGATGCTCTCATGGATGTAGAATAGGAGAGGGTAACATTTCAATTATGGAGGGCCACTTCGTGCGATAGCCCAAAGACTGTGGGCCACACTCATTTAGTAGAGACCTTTTTGGTACTTTCATGTATAATATATCCAAAATAAGTTAAGATTGGTTTGAAGCGCTACGGTCTACTTTTTTGCAATACGAAGGCTAATGAGACCGAGACCTACTGTTTAATGCAGATTCCAAACGGCTAAGAACATCCATGCCACTGTGGGATTCGAACCCACGAACTTCGGTTCCGAAGGCCAGCACCCTAACCATTCGGCCATCGTTCGGCATGTTAAGATTGAATAAGCAATATTTATAATATAATAATATATTTTAACCCTTCATGAAAAGTAATTTCTAAAACAATATGAGCATTACTTTTCATATTCGTTAACACCATTTTCCATGTAAATAAGAAATAATTTATGATTCATTTCAGTTTCTAGCTACTATCTCTACCCTTCTTTATAGTTTAATCGTTTGCAACGAGTTATTTGTGCTTAGCAGTACAATAAATATTTTTAAATTTTTTCCTTAATTTATCCTTTGCATATATATTTACAAAACAAGACTAAGATTGTAATATATAAGTTATGCTTTTTAATAATTAATAATTGAAACGCGTAAGGTAATAACACGTTCACATCTCGTTAGAGATTCTTTGTGAACACAAAAGCAACAAGAATTAGTAGCGATGGCAATCCCTTCGTGAACTTTGCAGTGTATACCACTATCCAGAGAGAAGAGCTAATCTGCTGCAAACACAGTGAGAGACTTTTCAAGCAATTTAACAATGAGGACAATTCAGTAAAGTGTTCTAGTTTTAAGACTAGAAAGTGAGCGCGAACGAAAGCAGGTCAATATTCAGTGCAATCAAGCTGCTCTGTGGCAGAAAAGTTATAATGTTTTGTGCTGATTCCACGATGAGGACACAAACTATCTTAGGCAAATGGTCGGAAGACTTAACCTTGGAAATCAAGGTCATCAAACATGAACATGATTATTTTCCTGAGTCCCATACTAATTCGAGGAATCACTATTAAGTCACGTAGACTTTGATTACAGATTATTTGGTAATCAATCGGAAATATTTCTTTCCCGAATAACTACACTCCGCGGTGAAAGATCAAATGGTCGATGGGTTGATTCGGTACATGTCTCCCACTTGCATATATTCCAGTAAAAGACTACCAACTACAGATTTATCATACACTTTTTCTGGATAATCAGGGAAATTTTTCGCGTGCCTACCAGATTTAAATCCGGCATCCTGATCACTAGGGAATCTCATGTCTTTTGTTATTCTTTTATAAGGAATGTATATAATAAATAAACAATCTAGTCATATTTTCAGAAGGGAGAGGTGGTTTGTACGACACAAAATTCTTTTCCAAAATCTCATTTAGACTAATAGAACGAATTCTATAATCCTCAGAAGTGGGGAAATTATTTCTTGTTAACCTGTATATGTGTGTGCGTGTAACCATTAAAATATTCTTCCACCGATTACAAGGGAAAACAGCCCCTGTTATTTAATTTTCCCTACCTTGCAAGCAAATAGAAATCGTAATCTAAATGCAGTCAAAATGACACTTGAAGTCCAGTATCCAGCAACTTCACATTTATAGAAGATCGAAAAGTATCAGTCTACCGATCGTCTTTACACATCAATAGCTCTGCATAGAATGCTGCAAGAATATTGAATTTTTCAACGATGTGGGCAGAGCAAGCGAAAGACTTTATTTCGTGGTATTTACGTGGGGACTTACGACGGTTCAGCACTTTAGGGAGGCAAGAGTGAACCTTGTTCAATTAAGGCAGATGTAAAATGTGGCCAGTGGACTGAAATTTAGCATTTATTCCAGCGTTATATTTGAGAGACAGAAAAAAGGTTTTAAGTCGGCGAACACTCCTTTATCTGACATTTTATGGCTGGGAAATTAGGTATTGAAACATTAGAATGAAAAAACTGGGATAGATATTTTAGAGGTAATAATGTTGATTTATTACCCACTTCTATATACACAGAGCAATCCTTTATCTGACATTTTATGGCTTGGAAAATTAGAAGGAAATAAAACTGGGATAGATATTTTAGGGGTAATAATGTTGATTTATTATAAACACACTTCTATATACACAGAGCACTCCTTTATCTGACATTTTATGGCTGGGAAATTAGGAATTGAAAAATTACAAGGAAAAATATGGAATAGATATTTTAGGGGTAATATTGATGATTTATTACACACCACACAGAGCACTATCTGGCAATCTAAATTACATTAAATTAGAAGGAAATTAGATATTTTAGGGTAAATGTATTATTAAAAACACATTCTATATAGAGATCTTTATCTGACAACAAATTAAAAAAATTAGAAGGAATAATAGATATTTTGTAAATTAATTTATTACACCCATATTATAAATAAATATATATATAATATATATATTTTTATATATATATATATATATATCTGACATTTTATCATTAGGATTGTAAGGATGGAATATATATTTTTATAATATTGATGATTTATTACACACACACGCATACATATTTGGTCACTGAAACTACTAAACAAATCCTAAGGGGGTTAAAACCCCGATATTAATCTAAATCAGGAAATTCAAAAATTATACTTTTAAGAATACATTGTGTACTCAGTATATTAGAAAGCAAATAAGTTATATCTCTAGAATGTTTCATTTATCTAAGCTATCCCCAAAAAATAAATGTCAGCGCTACTCTCTCATCGTAAGTTTCATTAATCCTTGTAACCAGGCTCTTTGTCACTTCGGAATGTCAGTAACAGTGGAGCCGTAATGCGTTCAATCTTGCTGCCATTTAATCAGGAAAATATTTTTACAACTCTTTTCAATTGCATCCCAGAAGTAGAAGCGATTCTTTCGTCTAAACTTTTCTCTCCGAGGACATCTCCCTGGCACTCCACGTCATCGCCTGTGACATAGTCATTCCATTGGAGTGGCCGAAAGTAAAACCTCCCCTCCGCTACTGATTTCTAACCTTTCCACTATTTTTCTCTTTTTATATGACCGGAAGTAATTTCTTCCATTATATAGACATTTATCTCGCGGATAGATATCTGCCTTTTCTTTTTATCTTATATTTTAACACTTCAACAAATTCAGTCCTGAATTTGTCATTAATTCAAACTGTTAACACTAGATTTACGGATGTTTATCATATACCTATTTTTATGAAGTGACCCAAATTGACTAATACAAGAAAATTGAAGTTTTTTGCAAAGAAAATAGTTCCAAATTAACTTAAATAAAATGTTTCTTATCAAAAAATTCAAGGAAAACATTTTTTACATATAAAATCTGTTTAGATATTTTAGATAAATTAAGTGGAATGTAGCTATTTTCGGAAGAATCTATTGCACTCTTGAAGCACAAATTCTCAATCTGCATCAGCTAGCTCAGCGGGTCACAAACTTTTTTTGTGCTGCACTTTTGTCAAACTAAAAAGACGAGGACACAAATTGTTTGTTTGTGTTGTCCTAGAAATAAATGCCTGCCCCCTTTATAGTGCTCCCATAATAAAATTGTCCACAGTTTCTGCATCGATTTATAGTGAATAGTTAACAGGCAAATGCTCCCGGATTAAGAAAAAAATTTTTTTTTCGGATGTTTATACTTGTATTAAATCTTTTTCAAGCATCACATTCTGGTGTAAGTTCCTTTTTGGTTTGGAGCGCTACGGTCTACTTTTTACCAACAAGAGGGCTAATGAGACCGGGACCTACTGCTTAACACTAGATTTACGGATGTTGATCCTATACCTATTTTTACTAAAGTGAGCCAATTTGACTCATACAAAAAAATTGAAGTTTTTTGCAAAGAATATAGTTCTGAATTAATTTAAATAAAGTGTTTATTATAAAAAAAATCATGGAAAACATTTTTTACTTATAAAATCTGTTTTTGAAACATATCTTCCGGAAACATTTCTTTTACATGTAGCACAATGGTTTCTACATCTGTTTCTTTTGCATGATTGCTGAACTTGAAAATTCTTCTGTACGTCAGTAGCATGAATATATGTCATTTTAATGGAAGTGTTCTCGGCTTCTTTTCTATATTTACTTTATACTATACTTTATATTTACTTTATACTATATTTATTACTATATTTATTTATTTGCATATACATTCTATGAGTCAAATTGGCTCACAACCGTGAAAATAGGTATGCCACATTTGATAATGTCAAATGAAGGGGGTCTGCGGGAAGACGAATGAAAGTTTACATATATTTTATTATTTAATTAAAAACCAATGTATGTTTTTAAAAGTGATATTAAAGTTTATATATATATATATATATATATATATATATTATATATATATATATATATATATATATATCGATCGATATTTTTAAAGAATTAAATTGGCTCGACCCGTAAATCTGGTTTTAAGCTGATTCTTTTTTTAACATATGACTCTCCATGTTAAAAAAGCAATCTTTATTTAAAAAGTTCAGTACACCACTATTTTTTAAGTGATGGTCAATGACACAATGACGGGAGATACGACGCAGATTTAAACAAAAATCGAAAAGAGGAAATGCAATTGGAAAAGTACTTATCGAATAACCTTAGAATTAATAACATATTAATGCACGCATACAATACACATATATGTTTGTACGTGTATGAATGAATGTATGTATATATTATGCTTATGTAGTGTACGTACTCTCACAACGTGGCTGTAAGCATGTCGGGTGCAACGGGGAACAAACCCCTTGCACCCGGAGATTTTTATTTATACTTTGTATAAAAAGAAGGCTTTTAATTTATTAAATTATTAAACGAAAGTAATATTAAAAAATGAATGGTAAAATTTTTTCAACCAAATATCCCAACGTAGGCACGCCTAAAAATGAAAGTTAATGTATGTATTGTCTGTCTATCTCTATCTATCTGTCTGTCTATCTCTATCTCTATCTATCTGTCTATCTATCTCTATATCTATCTGTCTGTCTATCTCTATCTATCTATCTGTATCTATCTCTATCTGTCTGTCTGTCTCTATCTCTATCTATCTGTGTGTCTCTATCTCTATCTGTCTGTCTCTATCTCTGCCTATCTATCTGTATCTCTATATATGTATCTGTCTCTATCTGTCTATCTATCTATCTATCTATCTGTCTGTCTGTCTGTCTGTCTGTCTATCTATCTGTCTATGTATCTGTCTCTATCTCTATGTATGTGTCTCTATCTCTATGTATCTGTCCCTCTGTCTATCTCTGTCTGTCTGTATCTATATCTATCTCTATCTATCTATCCATCTATATATATATATATATATATATATATATATATATAATTATAAATCTAGAGATAAATGGAAAGATGCTACGACTTTAACCCATAATTTAACAAGATGTTTTTCAAAAAAATTTTTAATTTTAATTTCTGTTATTTTCCCATGTCTCTATAGACATTAGAATCTCTGTAAAATAAACAAAAAATATATATCATTTTCCATTTTTGAGATAATTAATATCCGCTGTGGCGAACACTGACAATTATGTTATATAGTAGTTATAAATATACATGTCCGGTGTAGCGGACTTAGCCAAATTAAGGGTTAAGGCATTACCCACAAATTCATTGTAGCAGAAAATGAAGTTTGATTGTTTAAATTATTATAATCAGGAACGAGATATTTTTGTTTATCGATGTTCTTTAAAGCATTAATGTACAACAGAAATTACTTTCTAGATTATTGCACACGAAACGACATTCATCATGAGGCAAAATAATGCTTCTTATCATACAAAGCTACAGCGTAGCCAGAATCGTAAAGAAGATAATGAAAAAAAAGGAAAACTTTGAATAGAGTCTGCTATTACAGCAGACTCCGTTTACTAGAAGTAACTATAACCTAGACGTGAAAAAAAATCATAAACAATAGATCCCAATCACCTGGACAACAACAATTCATCGAAAGCTTGCCATTTGCAGGAGACGAGAAACTTAAGGCGGTATTTGTAGGAGATTGAAAAATAGCGGCAGAATAGTTTTTCCTCCGATTTCAAGCTTGCGTCTCAAGAACTATTTATTTTCGGGATATCCAAATACGTCTCAAAATAATAAAATAAATCAGCAAATACTTTAAGAAACTGTTTTGGAGAATAGAGAGAAGAGTTTAGAAGAGAAAATTGTTATGGACAAGAGTAAAAAAAAAATAAATGAAAAATGAGGCTTCTTTTAAGTAAAATGTGTACCTTGTCTTTATTCTAGTTGGACATTACGCCAACAGAGTCTACTTTAGTCCGTGCTTTATTTTAATTTCGTATTTGCTAGTAGCATAAATGTTAGATATATCTGTCCTATATTATATGACAAATCGCAGGCTAAATACAAATGGCATGGTTGTACAAAGTTTCAACCGCGGCAAAAATTTCAGAATTTGCAATAAGTAAATACAACACACTAATAACCAGCAATAAAGCCGGAGATAAAGACTTATTTGAAATTCATACTTGGAACAGATAGGATCAAAAGACGCGAGATAAATCAGTCATTTTTATGCAGAATTATCAAAGGAGAGTTACATAAAAGGAGTGTTACATAAAAATGAATAAATTAAATAAAGACAAATCAGACAGCTATTACAAAATTCAACAAGTTTCTTTTTTATTAGAGAATACAAGGAATTTCATTTGTAAAAATTCCATAACAGTTATAGTTATTTTTTCTTTTAAATTTTATTTTCGTTATAAAATATTTTCTGAAGTTTCAGAAACAGCAGCTAGGGATTCTTTTCTTTATTTTTGTGTGAACTTTTATCAGAACTTGTTTTCTTACAGCGCCAAACAGGAAACTTCTTTGTTTATTTTATTTATTAATTACGTTAATAATTATTTAATTTTTTTAATTAGAAGAGAGCTCCCTCAGATTTCAAAATAGCTATCCTCTATGTTTTTCCGTATATTATACTTTCGTAGCGAGAATACAAATCTTGCTTTCTTACATTGGTTTGGTTTGGAGCTCAACGGTCTACTTTTTGCAACACGAGGGCTAATGAGACCGGGACCTACTGCTTAAAACCGATTCCTAAAGGCTACGAACATCCATGCGACAGTGGGATTCGAACCCACGAATTCCGGTTTCGAAGGCTAGCACCCTAACCATTCGGCCATCGTTCGGCTGCTTTCTCACATTGAGTTTATGAAGCTGCGAAAAGAGCAACCCGCTTAATCTTCATTAATTTATCTATCCGTTGTGCCTGTAGGTTTGTTACTTTCTCGTAATCATGAAGAAGCTTTAACCCTTTTAAGGGCAGTGGTTTCGCAGCGGAAACCCCCTGTTAATACTTTTTCCCTGTTTTAAACACATTAATTTTTTTCTTTGTTTTTGACACTTTAATTAATAAATAGATGGTATCACTACAATTAGTTTATTTCTCTTTGAAATATACTTCTTTGAATTTGCTTTACATGGAAGAATCAAGAGTTCTACTTTCTATAAATTGTTTAGCTATTTATTAATTACATCATTATTTTAAAGGTAATTGCTCTCCAAATTTAATTAAAGTTTTAAGAAAGAAATATTTTTCTGCTGTACAAGGGGAGCGTTTCTCAGTCAAATCAGCCTCTCTAAATCTCGCCCCCCCCCAAAGAATGTAAAAGTATTTTCATATATTTCAAATCTATAAGGCTCATAGATAAAATTTATAACCTAATTTCTTTAAATATCAAAGAATTTGTAATCGTGATCTTCAAAGGGTTAAATCAGATGTGGGTGGTGGGTAGGTCTAATGCCACTTGGTCATACCAAGCTCAAATGAGCGCTGCTCTTTCGAATTAAGGCAGAAGAGTGCATCTTTCGTCATTCACGAACACCGTTAAGGTGAAAGTACGACTTTGCTCGAACACACACGACACAACCTTTTTAGGGGCCGGTCAAACTCATTCAAATACTCATTCATCCATTCGCAAGTCAGAATTTAGATCCAAACCAGACACCGACTCATCTCTGATTCAGTACCTCCAGAGGTATAATTTGTTAAGTAAACTTGAAGAACTTTGATGTCATGACATATTTAACGTGCCTCAACTGCCAATAACAACACGACTGTCTTTGGCCGAGACGAGGACAGAACTCGCCACCTTTCGGTTACGAGACTGACGCTTTACCAACCAGGCAACCGCGGCTGTTTTAAATCAGATGTTTTCTGTTTTACCTGCTTCACGCTTTAGTATAGCCAATAAATATCTCGCTTTTCTCACACCCGAAGACAATTTTCATTAGCTTCGACAAACAATTCTGCTCTGCTTTCCTCATTTAACATCTCGATTACAGGGACACATCACTTTTAAACAACTTTAAATGGAAGATTTTTTTTTTACTTTTAGCCTTATATATTTTTTAATTATTATCGTAAATGCATACGATTTTCAGAATTTGTTATCTATTTTTATTTCATTAGTTTCCTAGAATTTACTTTGTTTCTAAAAAATAAGAAGCTTTGATATGAAGTGAAAAACAAGATCTTGTTTTAAAAATTAAAAAAATTTTCTGACACATTGGGCAGAAATTTACAACACAAAGTAAGTGTCATTATTATTATTTTTTTTTTTGAAAACAATACTTAATAGCTATTCCCCCCCCTATTTAAATTTCTAAAAAGTTTAAGTAACATTACACCAGGGCATTGAATTTTCAAAAAATCTAAAATAACGTTTAAAAATTCCGTCCCAATTACTATAAACACTAAATGAAATAAACAGCAACGAGAGAAATAGGTAGAGTTTCATCGTGGGTGTATAATGTATTTACTAAAATTGAAAATCAATATGTGCAATAGTTTTACAGCAGTCACCAGATGAAAAAATGCAATTTTTAGTAAAGTGCATATAAAGTTTCTTAGTTTCTTCAAAAGCTTTTATATAAAATGCAAATATTGTTTAGTTTTACAGGTTCTAACTCAAATACATCAATGGAATTTGTGTTAAACGGTTGAGAAATGTCCAGAGTTTTAAAAATGTAAAAATAAAAAAATTGAATTTTCGAAGTTTTATAGTGGACGTGTGAACTGAGGTGAACTGAGGTGAACTGAGGGATACGAAACGATACTTTGATATATAGAAAGTAATTCGGGAAATAATTCCCGTTTGAAATAATTAGGATATATGACTATAGTACACCCCGAAGCAATACCAAATATGACAATAAACGTTTACTTCCCTCATTATTCTCGGTTATTTGAATTAAGAGGGGCATCTAGAAAGTAAGTTTCCCGATGTTTTCCCTTTTAAAGTAAACGTAATTAGCCGTGTCAATTGAGCATGCGTAACAGATCTATGACTTATTATTCATATGCCAGCTGGACAAGTCCCGATTCGTGCCAGTAGCGGAGTAGCAGTGGTCCGAAATGGAAACTCTAATTCCTTCTCCAGCTGCCTGCAGGTCTCGATCGGTGATCTTGAATGCACAAATCATTGCACCAATTCAAATTCATCGTCAGTTCTGTCAGGTCTATGAGCCGAAACTGACACCCGAACACAAAATGCAACGCTTAGGAGCAGCACTGACATTTCTGCTCAACAATGGCGAAGAGTTCGTCGACGGGATCGTCACTTAGCAACGAGACTTGGATTTCTCACTTTACCCCGGAAACCAAGCAGCAGTCAATGCATTGGCATCATAGTGGATCTTCGGTCAGGACCAAATTCAAACAAACGCTGTAGGTACGGAAAGGGATGAGCACGGTGTTCTGGAACAGGAAGGCTGGTTCCATTCACAGGCGGCAGAGTTCTACGACAGAGGGATACAAAAGTGGATCCCACAATACGACAAGTGTCTTAATTCTGTAGGTAGCTATGTTGAAAAATAGCTGAAACATTGCTGTACTAGTTGGCATTTAATATTTCCTTGTAAGTGTGAGTTTTTTTCTTTTAAATAGGGAAACTTACTTTCTGGATACGACTCGTAATTAGGATATATGACGCAATACCAAATGTGACAACAAACATTTACCTTCCTCACTATCCTTGTTTATTTTAATTATTAACATTTTGAATTTTTGTATACATGGATTTGCATTTAATATGGGCTTCATAAATAAAGTCCTGGAATGTATTAATACTGGGGGGAGTGAATGATAATGTGCCTAAAATTCACTTTTTCTCTGACAATCTAAGCCCCGAATCTCTGCAGTCGAATGGTTTTAGCGCTGGATTACATGGTCATTAATCGAACGGGAATGAAATCCGAATATTCCCTTAAATCCATATTCAGCCACTCTTCCATTGATATTTCAGGAAACCCGTTTAATAAGGAGTTTCGAGTGAGAGGGGGGGGGGAGGGCAGGCAGTTGCCTAAATTTAAGCTGTTGATATATAAGACACGTGAATGGCTTCCCAATTAATGCTACATGGGGATTGGAGATAAGTGAGGCGGCATCCTCCCGACTCAGCTTTGGAACGTCCGAACCCCCCCGTGGCAGGCGCCCGTAATCTCGAATTGATGATGACTGCCCGACAATGCGCAGCCGACCTCCGATTACAGGCGACTGGAGATGAGTTGAATTTATGATTGCAACGCCCGAAAGAGTGGTAGCACGGTGACAGCCAGATCCGCATACAAGTCCGACAAATAAGCTTGGCTATAGGGATATGCCTTAGGGATACAATATGGGATTTTTACGAAAAAAAAATTTCAGTTTAAAATTACGAGTAAATTATGAAAAATGTTTTATTTAACATACTATTTATATTCAATTAACTGTGTACATCTCTTTCTGCAGACAAAAAATGATACATTTACAAAGAAAATTATTTTTATTTATTGGGAACTTATTGCTAAATATAACGGGGCGATTTTATTTACGACTAAACCATCAAATTTACGAGAAAAAACATTCTTAGAGTCTAAATCTTTTAAATTTACGCTGACAAATATTTTATAAAATCTAAAGCTGTTAAAAAAGTCCTTTTTTTGCATTTTTACTAATTGCTAAGTGTTGCGTCCAGCATAATGGCTGCTGGATCAGCGACAGCAATTGCTAAAAAGTTTTGTAAAGTGTGTTTACTTTGTACTCGTTGAGCGTAGCGCCATCTGAAAAAAATAGTATTCCCCATACAGCGCGGAGATTAAATCGGCTACGAACCAATATACTGTTTTTTCTTGATGTTTCTTTAAAGTGGATGGTGTGGACGAAGTTTGGAGTGAAAATATTCAAAATTATTGTAGTAAGTAAATTCTTAATTCCTTTAAACATAAATCTTATTAGGTTTTCATTTTCCCAACTCTGATCTAATCCATATACATTTAATTCTGTTGGATTCAGTTTATCCATTATGTATCCCCCTCGTTCATATTATTCTTATCTATTGTACTGTGTTAAAATCTTAAATGTTAGTAGTCATTAATTCTCTATTGATAGTAATATATTTGATTGTAATGTCAAATTCTAATCTACGATAAACTGTTCTCTTTGGTCAATTCTCAATCACAAAGTCTTTAGTTTATATATTTATTTATACATTCCACTAATTCTTAGCATCTAACACTAAGCTATGGACACATTATTATTTATGTGATATTAATATAATAGAACTATACGAGTAAATTGAATTTAGTTTATAGATTGCTTATATCAGAAAAAAAAACTCTCTAAACTTGGTATATCGCTGCAACCATAGCTCTCAAAACA
>CM063508.1:174201988-174229488 GCA_032207245.1 Pardosa pseudoannulata | reverse complement strand
TAATGTAGCATGACTGCTCGTAGTCGTTCGGAATCATCTTTAAACAGTAGTTTTCTGTCTAATTAGCCCTCGTGTTGCCACAGACCGTAAAACTCTAAACTTGCTAGACTCTTACAATTGTTTCTGTACAAGTTGCGCGCACACACACGTACACACACACGCGCGCTCTTCCATCCACCCACCTAATGAGACGAGACTTATTGCTTAAGGTCGATTTTAAAAGGTTACAAATATACAAGCTAGCAATAGGTATCGAATCCATGAACTCCAGAACGGAAAAGACAGTGACCTACCCATAGGCTTAAATAGGGAAGAAGTGAATATATATTTTTCAGTATTGAATGAGCAGGGAGCTAAAAATTAAATTTTTGGTACATTCTTTTAAAGGAACTTAGTTATTTCTATGACATTTTCTTTATAAGATAAAACTTTTTTTAACCAAAACTACCAAGAAGAAAAAAACCCATTTTTTTTTATCTTGATAAACATCGGAGGTGTTTTCTCGTCCCACATGCATTATTCATAATCAGGGTTCGCATGAAGTATAGTTAATAAGTATCACCCCTTGCACACTTTCAAACCTGAATCAATCGGTGGTTGCACCAACTTTTAAAGGGAATAATCAACAAGCAAAGCTCGGAATAATAAATCAGTTTTAACAACGTGAACTCCTCTGGTTCCCCCCCCACCCCCACATCGCAAAACAAAAGCATATCTCGGTAACGCGATAAGGATTAAATCCTATGACCTCGTTCAACTCAACTCCGCTCGAATGTATTAGCATAATAAACACTCTCAAAAGCGAAATGTAAAGAGCGTGATAGAACCGTATATCAAAAACGAATAAGAGCAGCCGAAAGAAATTGGAATATCTACTAGATGTGTGTAGAAATTTAAATATATCTTTTTACTTGGGGGAAGATAAATATGATAAATTATTTTTGCAGGATAGAGAAGTTCGATTTTTTTTCTATGTACGCTGGGAAGGGAAAGGATAACCCTTAAACTCATTGCCTTCTTTTAACGCAATATTAGGCGCCATAGCGAAACTTGTAGTTTGTTCAGGACGCAATATTCAGTTACTCCAGATTATGTGTATGCGTATATATAATATTACTACACACATTTATATATATATATATATGTATGTATGTATGTATGCATGTATGTATGTATGTATGTATATTTATGTATACAAATATATATATGTAAGGAAAATTCTGAGGGGTTTTCAAAACTTAAATCAAGGGCTAAATATTCTCGTGTCCTTTTGCATTCCCCTTTTTAACCCCTAACCTAAATTAACCACTGGGACTACAGTTTACGTTTTCAGAGAAGGGGCCTGACCAATTATAGCTCTACATGGCCCTAGCGGACAATTTAGGAAATTTCCAAATAAAATGGAGATGCACGCTGTCGGAGACAGATTTTTCTAGAGATATTTTCCCACAGATGTTGACCCAGGTGTTACGGGTCTTGTACACAGAACTTCATGCTAGCTGACCCTTCAGTTTCTCCTGTTCTTATGATGAAGTGGGAATCCATCATCTAACGTTATCTCAATAAAGGTCTTTAGCTAAAACGATATCATTTTGATGGCCATGACTCAAACTACCCATCGAGAAATCCGTCTCATTATATATATATTTATACATACAAATACATATACTTATGAGCAGTTTTATTTGAAATTGATGCAAATTGATAATTCGCAAAAGTTGGCTAACCAGAACAATGACATACATACATATACGTACATATTATATATATATATATATATATATATATATATATATATATATATATATATATATATATATATAAATATATATATATATCTCTATATCTCTATATCTCTATATCTCTATATCTCTATATCTCTATATCTCTATATCTCTATATCTCTATATCTCTATATCTCTATATCTCTATATCTCTATATCTCTATCTCTCGTACATATACATATGAACGAATGTAAAATTAATTTTCTTGGATTTTTTTTTTCAGATTTTGGAACATTCATAATTAAAAAAAATCTCATTTAGCGGGTCGTATCTCCTAAAATATAATTTTTGTTATCCTCTCTAACCTAATTTCTTAAATGTTTATGTTTATAAATCGTTACTAACAGAAAACTATGTGCAAGCAATATATCTGCTATAAGTGCAGAACTCTACTATCACGTGAACGTATCTCTAAAAGTGAACGTATCTTTAAATACGTAAAAATATTATATTTATTTCAATTTATATTTTTTTTTGTGAAATAAAAGCTGCTTCAAAATAATGCATGAAAGGAATGTAATAAGCTTTCCACACCGATAAAAGAGGCACATACAGGTGTGATGAGAAGAAAAACGAAGATTTTATTTCACTTTATTTTTCGAACACATTTTTTCGTCTTTTGTCGAACTCCAAAGTTCCAATCTCCGATTCATCGGAGGCTGAACTGGAAAGATTTTCCGACATGCCTTGCTAGTCATTTGGAATTCTTTGAAAAATTCCCACAAGAAACAAGATCGATTCGCAGGTGTGCGCCTAGAACTGTGCGACTGTAACAGCGAACACGCTGTTGGATTTTCCAACGGTTGCAGTTAAATACAGAATATGAAACTACAGTGTACATACCGTTGACTCGTATATTCCGAATTAATCGTATGTTTTAGTATTAAGTATTTTAGAACTTTTAAATTAATTGTTACGGAAATTAAGGTTATAATAAATAATTTTGCTCTTTTTTTAATAAAGTTTCAAAGTTATACTAAAATATGATTTTTTTCAGCTTAAACAGTATGAATTATTTAAAACTAAATAAAGAAAACGACATATTTCTAGATGGTTACATAAGCATTTATAAAATATTAATGTTAAACTGACTAGACATGGCAAATCATGATGAGTGTATGGCGTCCATTATAAACTCTATCTCTCTATCTCTCTATCTCTATATCTCTATATCTCTATATCTCTATATCTCTATATCTCTATATCTCTATATCTCTATATCTCTATATCTCTATATCTCTATATCTCGGTCTACTTTTTTCAACACGAGGGCTCATGAGACCGGGACCTACAGCTTAAAGCCGATTCCGAACGGCTACGAACATCCATGCCACAGGGGGATTCGAACCCACGAACTCCGGTACCGAAGGCCAGCCTATATCTCTATATCTCTATATCTCTATATCTCGCAAAGCATTATTGGGTTCATTGGAAAGAACACACTGTTTTCTTTCCCATTTCCTAGCTAGATTTGGTTTTGTTTCAAGAGCTACAATCTACTTTTTGCTACATGAGGGCAAATGATACAGTGTCCTACTGCGTAAAGCCAATTCCAAACAGCTTCGAACATCCTTGCCAGCAGTAGGATTCAAACTCTAGAACTCCTGTACAAAAGGGCAGCACCCTATCAATTTGGCTATTATTAGATTTCTTGGAGAGATGGTATCCTTATTCCAAAATACATTAGACATTTTCTCCGCTCATACAGCACTATGTGCCATGTACTTAATAGAACACAATATTCCAAGCTGAACTAACTGCTGTAGAACACGCTTTATTGCGATTGTCTTCCATAAATATAAAAAATAAATTTTCTAATTCACTCTGACAGCTAAGCTAGTTTCCAAGCAATCAATTCATTTAACAAAAAATTAAACAAAGCCAAGGTATTTAAGTACTATTAAAAAAAATAGTCAAATACTAGAACGTAAGTTCAAACTGGATAAAAGGGTATTCAGAAATAATAAGAAATGAACATGCATAAACCTTAGCTGAACAAGCCACCATAAAATCTATAATAAATATCAATCTTTCACCTCTTTTATATTATATTAAATCTCTAATACTGAATGATGCCTTAAAACAATAACAATTCCCTTCAGATACAGCAATGGCTGTTAGAATCACCTTTAAATCTATTCCTTGTATCAAACAACATAGCAGCCTCATGCAATAATCAACTGAATTATAATACTTAACCTACCACGGGATATGTTATAGTAGTTCATTGACATAAAAGTGTGCCTTACGGGAATGGAACCAACTTGAAACAAATGTTATCACATCTTAGTCTATAGTGATCGAACATGAATTGAGAGGTAAGAACAAGAGGAAGTCGCTGAGAGCAAGATCGGGATAATACAATAGAAAGTTGTCATCTTTGACAAATGACCAGCTGCAGCAATGGATATTTTTTTTCCTTTGGAAAAACAAAGAGGAACCATCTGCTTGCTTGTCACATCCGGTTCATACACTAAATCGGTTATGTTTAATAACCGAAGATAGACTCCAACTATCTATAGATATCTATATCTATCTATCTATCTATCTATATCTATCTATCTATCTATCTATATCTATCTATCTATCTATCTATATCTATCTATCTATCTATATCTATCTATTTGGTGGATAAAGATGAGAACTAATATCTCATCGCATTACAACGACATTAATGTGAGTGATTGGAAGTTTACAACTGCCGTAAACGATAGTCTAATCCACAAACTACCAAGCTTGTTGGAAGATTTTTGCAACCACACCTTTAACACTAGATTTACGGACCGAGCCAATTTGATTAATTAAACATTTGATCACTATATATATATAAAACTTTAATATCACTTTTCAAAAACATACGTGGGTTTTTTGTTAAGTAATAAAATATATGTCAACTTTCATTCCTCTTCCCCACAGACCTCTTTATTTCGCATTATCAAATATGGTATATCGATTTTCACGGTTGTGAGCCAATTTGATTTATAGAATGTATATGAAAATAAATAAATATAGTACTAAATATAGTACAAAGTAAATATAAAGTATATAAAGTATATTATAAAGTAAATATAGAGAAGAAGTCGAGAACACTTCCATTCCAATGACAGAAATTCATGCTACTCACGCACGGAAGACTTGTCGAGTTCAACAATCATGCAAAATAAACAGATGTAGAAACCATTGTGCTAAATGTAATAGAAATGTTTGCAGAAAATGTGTTTCAGAAACAGATTTTATATGTAAAAAATGTTTTCCATGAATTTTTTGATAATAAACATTTTATGTAAATTAATTTGGAACTATTTTCTTTGCAAAAAACTTCCATTTTCTTGTATGAGTCAAATTGGCTCTCTTCAGTAAAAATAGGTATATGATTAACATCCGTAAATCAAGTGTTAATAGGTCCCGGTCTCATTAACCCTCATGTTACAAAACAGTAGACCTTAGTGCTCCAAACTAAAACCAACTCTTTATATAATCCATGTTTTTTCCAATAATTATAACAATATTCTCCATAAATCTAGTGTTAAGAAATGCGAGAAATTTACTTTCTGGACTACAATCGTTCATACTAGGAAAAGTATTCGAACCCATGTAACCCCGTACGTATAGAAATTGCAGCACTTTCATCCAGATATTGAGGAATATCTCTCATTTAAATGGTAAGAGCATAACGGGGTATGACTGTTTGGATTGTGAACATGGTAATGTGCATCAAAAGAAAGTTATTTTAAAGATTTATTGAATTGAAAGAATTTGTATAAATACAGCTAGCACTTTTTCTTTAAGATATAAAATTCTAGAAAACACACTTATAAATAAATTCTAATCTTAAATCCTTTTGAAGAATGCAGTAAGTATTTAATAAATTATATTACTTCTATAAGTCATAAATTAGAGTTATAACTTATACAATAACTGTTGTTTTTACAGAGAGATTTTATTACGATACGAAAAACATTTACCATAAAAAACATTTTTAGATGCATTTTATTTTAAGGTTTCTCCAGGCTCGGCAACAAAATAACGCAGCTTGAAAATTAATTTAGATCCGGATAAATTTATTACGGGTCCCCCGGACTCCCTTTAATAAGCACAAATGGACTTTCCACTTGATAATATGCAATAAAAATTGCACTTTACTTTCTCCCGGATAATAACACGTGCGTGAGAGGGATGCGAAATTAAATTTCCCAACTTGCATTGCGTGTGTAAAACGGGAAGCATAATTTTGCATTACGGGGCCTTTCCCCCCGATATAGCATTTTTAGGTCGAGAGAGAGATAGAATAGAGAGAAAAAAAACTGTTCGTTGCAGAATATTTAACTTTTTTTTCCTTCCTCTTCTTCTCTTTACTAAACTCAATTATATGTTTGTTTAAACAGAAGTTATAAAAGTTGAAATAGCGTTAAACAGCATTCGCGCGAATTCCCGTTGAATAATTGCGATGTTCGTTTGTTTCCGCGATTTTCTGTTTCACGAGAGAAAAGTTTGCCGAAATTATTTTCATTGTAATGGGAATGTTAATTCCGCATCGGAGTTTATTTGACAAATCACTTCCAGGCCCCCCCCCCCTCATTATATTTCGAAACATTTCTCGAAGTTCCAATCCAAAGTGTCTTACTTGTAATTACTAGAACAGTCTACCTTACAGAATTTCAATGAAACGAAATTATTTATCTTTAGTTCTATATCCAACATTGTCGCTGTTAGCTTGTTAGACTGCAAAATGTTGCACGAATTTTAAAACTCACCTGATGAAGCGTTTAAAGTCTTATCAGGAATCGATCTGCACGTGTTGAAAAAGCAACGAATCCAGTTTAAGATTTATTTTCTAATGAAGAAAATATAATGAAGTTTTTCAAGTGATTAAATGCCTAATCGCACATTAACCCGAAACAAAGTTCGTTCAAAACTTCACTGTCACATGAGATTCAAGCAATTTTCATCGGAAAAAAGAATCTCAAACTGAATGCATTGCTTTTTCAACACGTGCAAGGTAATGTGTGATTAGTTCTTTTTAGAAGAGTTTTTTCCAAACTCTTGGAATCTTAAGAATATCTTTCGTAGTTTAAGAACCATTTAGTTTTTTATTCATAACATCCTCCTTTCAAAATTAATATTTACAGGAAGATTTTTAAAATTTTTTTTATTATATTTCTCTCTCAGAACAAAATTAAACATTCTACACGATTTGCCAAAAAATGGACTGGTAAATGGGTTTATATTATACTCTCAAACTGTCCGTTTGCAATTTCTAAGGCGTGGGCACCACTATAATGACGCTAAAGCACGAGATAGATAATATTTCGGCTATCTTCACATTATGGTCACGACGTAGATAAGTTGCTTAAATTTTCAATTAAGAGTCGTTAAATTGTCTTCTACGCTACTCAATTCATCGCGTTAGTAAGGGACTTTATCGTCAAAGTTGTTCATGTCATATGCTACCTCGTCAAACCCAGCACGATTAAGCCAGAAGCAAAGATTTAAGGCACAAGAGTTCGACTTTCGTTCCAACGAGCACCTCAAGGATAAAAGTACGACTTATGCTCGAGTGGGTCCGCGTAATTTTAAAGCAGGGACCAAGTAAAAGACCCATAGTTTTGGTCTGCTACCTCCAGAGGTATTGATAGAGAACTTGGAAGACATTGTAACCACGAACATATTTTACGTACCCTAGTTACCTTTAATGAGCACGGCGGATCTTTAGCCGGTTAGGGCTCCCAACCCGCAACCATCCAATTAAGAGAGGTTTGCATCGCCGACTGAGCTACCACGAATCAAATTAATAATCGATTCAAATTTTATGTAGTGTTAAACTTTATTTAAAACTCTTCAATAAATCTACACAAGTATATAGAAGAGACTCCTCGTTAGTGCTTTACACAAATCTACACGGTTTGTCATACAGTCACTAAATTGCAGACATTCTTCGATACCTACAGACGGTCAGTGTCAAGGTTGGAATTACTTGCTATCATGTGATATAACACTACAACGCATATTAACATTGCTGGTCGACTATCTATATCTATCTATCTATCTATCTATATCTCTATCTCTCTCTCTCTCTCTCTCTCTCTCTCTCTATATATATATATATATATATATATATATATATATATATATAGGACCGGGGCTGGTACATATTGTTCTATTTCATCGAATAGAAAAATATGTTGGTTATATCCTAATTTAACAAAAAGTAATTTATCTGAAAATAAAATTGTTTATAAATTATTTTAAAATATATTATGCAAAAAATATAAATAAATTGAATATAAATTACATTTAAAAGCGTAGTACATGCATAGATTGTGCCATACCAATTATTTAAGGGGAAGTTTAAATAACATTCTAAACTTCTTTTTAATAATTTTTTAGATTTTGGTACCTTTATTTTTAAAATTGTAGTTTTGTTATAGAAAAAACCTCAAAAGAATTAAATGCGATTATACAATAAAAAAATTAAATATGTGAAATCTTTGCACTTCTATGTTAAGTGTGACTAAACATCAGTTTTTATCTCAGTAACTCCTTTGTCCAATAGGCCCAACGACGGCTGATTGGTTAGGGTGCTGCCCTTCGGTACCGGGGGAGTTCGGGGATTCGAATCCCACTGTCGCATGGATGTTCGTAACCGTTCGGAATCGGCTTTAAGCTGTAGGTCCCGGTCTCATTAGTCCTCGTGTTTCAAAAAAAAGTAAACCATAGTACCAAAGTAAACCATACCAAACTTTTGTCCAATAGATGTTCAAATAGAAAGTTCAAATATAATTTGGAGTGAAAAGTGTTAATGACATTCAAAGATAAATTGCCAATTATAATCAAGCAATTTATTTCTTTTACGTTATAATTATTCTGAAATTTAATTAACCCATAAAAATATTTTCAACACATCACACAATGTCAGGATTTATGAATACCTAGATCAGAAGAGGGGTGCGAATAAGCTAGTCTCAGATGAGAATATATATATATATATATATATATATATATATATATATATATATATATATATATTTATATTGAGTGCAATAATGCAAATAAAACATAATTGAATTTGTATTTTCATTTATTTATTTAAATTGTCCAATTTTTTACTTTAATAATATTGCAAATAAAACACTTTAAAACGTTAAGAGCTTCTGCAAACAAAATTTAAATATAATATGGAGTGCAAAGTGTTAGTGAAAATCAAAGATAAATTGCCAATTATAGTCAGGTAATTCATTTTTTTTGCTTCATAATTTTTCTGAAATAAAGTTAACCCAAAAAATATTATCGACACATCACGCAATGCCAGGAATTATGTATATTCAATCCGGAGGGCAAGTGCAAATCAACTAGTCTCAGATGAGAAAATATATTAAGTATAAATAAATATATTTATATATATTGAGTGCAATAATGTAAACAAAACACTTAAAAGCATTAAGAGCGTCTGCAAACAAATTTTTATATATCATTTAGAGTGAAAAATGTTAATAAAATTCAAAGATAAATTGTCAATTATAGTCAGGTAATTTATTTTTTTTGCGTCATAATTTTTCTGAAATTATATTAACCCATAAAAGTATTTTCATCACATCAAGCAGTGCCAAGAATTATAAGAAAATATATTAGTATAAATAAATATATTTATAAATTTTCAGTGTTTGGTTACAAATCGTATTCTTAAATTATGATTGCTCTAAACCGAGACTATGGTGTTTTATAACTTGGCAAGTTCAACCGCAGGAAAGGAAGAGCATTAATAACCAATCCGTCAGATAATCTAAGATCGGTTGAAAAATTGTAATAAACTGAACTGTATTTTTATAATATGTCAGTTTCATCGTTTATGTTCAACTATAAATATAAAAAATCATGCTACACCATTTATCATTTTGATGCTCCTTTATAAGAAGACTTACCGTAAACGAAAATGACAGTCAATTATTGATAATGCACAAAATTGGGAAGTAAAAGAAAAAGGAGAAGAGACCGACTTCAGTTTACTCAGAGTAACATTTTTTTATTTACTTATTTATATAGCGGAAGCATCTTGCTGACAGAGGCACTAAAGAGAGATACTTCGATAGAAATTTCGGGCAAAAATGTCAGACGACGTAACGAGCCACTTCTGCTGCAGATGTCGTCGGACGATATGCGATTTTGTTACACAAACAAATCAACCTTTTAAAAGGTTGCTTTTTCATCGGATGCGACAAAAATACATCGGATAATTAGCAGATACACTCGATTTCGGAAGTAACTTTAAACTTTCTTATTGAAGACTTGAAAAACAAGTAGTATTTACGAATTATGTTTTACATTTCAATATATATAACAGCTAGTTTAGATTGAGATGTCATGCAAATTTTCGAAACTTTTTAATGCTTCTATTTTAAAACTGATAGTTGTGTTTAGCAAATTTAACTAAGATTTCTGTATTATATATATATGTGTGTGTATATATATATATGTGTGTGTATATATATATATATATGTGTGTGTGTGTATATATATATATATATATATATATATATATATATATATATATGTGTGTGTGTGTGTGTATGTATGTATGTATATAATAAAGGGGCGAGTTGCTTAAAATATTTCGGTTTCAGTTTCAAAATTCCATATGTCAATTCTTTTAAAATGGCGGCGTTTTTCAGGTTTTGGGATTTGCACACGGCACTCAGTGGGACCGGTTTTTAGAATTCACGAGAACTTTCCATGTGGCATGATCGGCTGTCTCTTGACGTTAATCATGACGTTGATTCCGGTTTTGATATGTTTTTAAATAGGCGAGCACCAAGATTCCAAGGGTTGTATTGTTGTTCGTTGTGTGTTTTCATCGTAATCATGTGAAACAGGAATAAACGAAGTTAGTCGAAGCTGTTGCTGCCTCTGCATGCCACTCTCCGCCTGTTTCATAACGGACTCCCAATGGGCACGACAACATTCCGTGGGATACATGAGGTGACGGCTACGGTTGTTACACACACACATATAAATACATATACATACATATATATGCCACTGATTTTGATTACAGTGATTTTTTTTACTACTATACAATATATACATTTTTTACGCACATAACAACATTTGGTATAATAATTTTATATATATACTCTGTTCAGTTTTACATTTTTTTACTGCGTATCTTTATGAAAATTTTGGTAACTATAATTTACCAGGTACCAGTTAAAATATATTCAATATACCTCTTTGGTAACTAAACACATTACTTGATATAAATTATTATTTTGTTAAAATTAAAAATTTTGGTTTGACTTTTACTTTTTTTGGTTGAGTATCGTTGTTTTAATTTTAGTAAAGATAATTTACAAAGTACCAGTTAGAATAAATTTACTATATCTTATATATACCTGCCCACTTATATATTTTGATTATGTAGTTTTTTTGTTCAGCTTTAATTTTTTTTGTTTAGTATTCTTATATAAATTTTGGTAATTAACAATGTACCAGTTAAAATAAATGTACTTGTTCACATAATTTGATATCACAGGTTTTTTATGCAATAATTTCATTTAACCTCAACATTTTTTGCTCTATTTTTTTATATACTATTTTTTAAGTGTTGTTTTAATTTGATGTATATTAAACATTTTGGTATTAGGTCTGACCTTTTTATTTATATGAAATTTTAAATTTTGTTTAATGAATATTTAGATGTAATACTAATTAGTGTTTCACCCACACTTACCTGCAAAAAAAAGTAGGCGTAGCGCCCAAACCAAACAAAATATTATGCAACCAATTCGCCTTTTCTATCAACTACGTTACTACTCAAGATTAGATTCATCTCACAATACATACACATATACGCTTTGCATGTATATCTTTCTGCATAAGCACGTGAATAAATGAGGTTATCAAGAAGATTTCAATTATACTTTCTCCTCATATATGTTACGAGGTCTATTTTTAATAAGACACGCATTGTCTCCCTAATAAATGATTTAATAGGTGTCTTGTTTGTTTACTTTCGCGAAAATGCACGACAACATTCCGTGGGATACATGAGGTGACGGCTACGGTTGTTACACACACACATATAAATACATATACATACATATATATGCCACTGATTTTGATTACAGTGATTTTTTTTACTACTATACAATATATACATTTTTTACGCACATAACAACATTTGGTATAATAATTTTATATATATACTCTGTTCAGTTTTACATTTTTTTACTGCGTATCTTTATGAAAATTTTGGTAACTATAATTTACCAGGTACCAGTTAAAATATATTCAATATACCTCTTTGGTAACTAAACACATTACTTGATATAAATTATTATTTTGTTAAAATTAAAAATTTTGGTTTGACTTTTACTTTTTTTGGTTGAGTATCGTTGTTTTAATTTTAGTAAAGATAATTTACAAAGTACCAGTTAGAATAAATTTACTATATCTTATATATACCTGCCCACTTATATATTTTGATTATGTAGTTTTTTGTTCAGCTTTAATTTTTTTTGTTTAGTATTCTTATATACATTTTGGTGATTTACAATATACCAGTTAAAATAAATTTAATATACTTCATATGTCCTTGATCCCATAATTTAATATCACAGGTTTTTTATGCAATAATTTCATTTAACCTCAACATTTTTTGCTCTATTTTTTATATACTATTTTTTAAGTGTTGTTTTAATTTGATGTATATTAAACATTTTGGTATTAGGTCTGACCTTTTTATTTATATGAAATTTTAAATTTTGTTTAATGAATATTTAGATGTAATACTAATTAGTGTTTCACCCACACTTACCTGCAAAAAAAAGTAGGCGTAGCGCCCAAACCAAACAAAATATTATGCAACCAATTCGCCTTTTCTATCAACTACGTTACTACTCAAGATTAGATTCATCTCACAATACATACACATATACGCTTTGCATGTATATCTTTCTGCATAAGCACGTGAATAAATGAGGTTATCAAGAAGATTTCAATTATACTTTCTCCTCAAATATGTTACGAGGTCTATTTTTAATAAGACAGACACGCATTGTCTCCCTAATAAATGATTTAATAGGTGTCTTGTTTGTTTACTTTCGCGAAAATGAAAACCAAGCTTAATGTTTCAGTCGGTTGCGGTTTTCTCTTAGGAACTCAAATCAGAAGATACACGAAGAAAGACATTTTTCCTCATTCATCACGTCCCACATTATTAATTCATTCATCGCGCTAAGAAGAAAAATGGAGGACGACGAACCGAAGTATCTTTTGTTTTAGTTTTTGTTAGTGTTCATTCGGTATTGTGTAGAATCTGGTTGTATTTTCGTAGTAATATAATATATATATATATAAATATATATATATATGTATATGTATATGTATATGTATATATATATATATATATATATATATATATATGTGTGTGTGTGTGTGTGTGTGTGTGTGTGTAATGTCGAGTGTTAAGGCGAATGTAAAACAGTCTTGATAATAATAAGTTTATTAAATCACAGTTTCAATGAAGCAAATCTTGCGAGATTTTCCTTTATTCGTCGAAGACACGCGTAGAGTGTGTTCACAGGTCCATGTGCACGCGCTAACTCTTATTGCAAACACATCAATTTTTTCCAAAATGCTTCAGCTTGACCGGATTATCCTAAAAGCTTACGCGAGAGTTGGTCTTTTTCATCGATTTTATTATTATAAAAGAATTCCCTTTTTAAAATCGTTATAACTCAAGTGATTTCCAATTACCCCTTTTTAGACATCTCCCCACACACAAAAAGTTTTTTTTTAAAGCGTAGCTTGCACCATTTGCACTTATTTGTGGTGAAGCCCCGCGTGGAGTGTGTTGACAGCCTAAAAGCTTACGCGAGAGTTGGTCTTTTTCATCGATTTTATTATTATAAAAGAATTCCCTTTTTAAAATCGTTATAACTCACGTGATTTCCAATTACCCCTTTTTAGACATCCCCCCACACACAAAAAGTTTTTTTAAGCGTAACTTGCGCCATTTGCACTTATTTGTGGTGAAGCCCCGCGTCTAGTGTGTTGACAGCTCTACGCCTACGCGCCAACTGATGACTACCGGATCGCTTAATCATCAAATTCTTCAAAAATCTTTCCGCTGGACCGGATGATCCTAAAAGCTTACATTTAGTTTTTTTTTCATTATGTATTTTATTCATTAGATTTTTTTTCATCATTTCATTTTTACGTTAGTTTTTTTTCATTTATTTTGTTATTACGAAAGAGTTTCCTTTTACAACATTCACAACTCGTTTAATTTTCCGACCCCCCCATTTTAGACCTGACATATATATAACTAATAATGCATACTATTGTTCACTTCTTGTGCGCTAACTGCAAAAATAAAACATTTTATTTTAAATGTATGTTATGCAATCTTCATATGCTGTGCATACAGTTTTATATATGAGCAAAAGTATAATTTTTATTCCTGAAAGTTCTACATGAAAGAATTGCGGCCTGCGATTTATGTTTCCTCACTTAAAGTAGTTCTTCATGGTTAGAAGGTTGTCTACCTCTGTACTAAGTCTGAGTTTTTCAGCTATTATAATCATAGGTCGTCAAAAACGTATATAGTTTATAGCCTGACAGACTGGTTGATTTTTGAGTAATGGTATTCACTCACAGGTAGATTTCCAACCGACATACACATTATTTCTAAAACAACTTTAGGGAATTTAATGAATTTAAACTTCCGATATACGTAAAAATATCAGTATTAAAATTTTCCATATTCTATGTGTATAATTTACATTCGAAAAAGAATAAAGAGTTAAAAAATAACTGAAGAAATATTTTAAAGTGGTTTGTAATAAAAACAAGATGGCATGCCTTTGCTCTCGATCTCTAGCTTTGACACAACACTTGCAATTTCGGGTCGTCTGGAAAATGTCGAGAAAATAACAGCCCTTCCCCTTCCCTCGGGAATTCCTCTGTACCTCTCACCATTTTAATCTTCGGAATGACGAGGTTTCGATCCATATAAATGACAGCCTGTTTTTAAAATCCACAGCCCCCTGTAGTATAAGAGATACTTCAACCTTTCTGAATAATGCCTGACATATCTCGAGGAGATACAGGCCAAATCGGATTGCCCGCCATTTCAGACCACGCTTAGAACGACGTTCGCTTATCTTTTCAACGAACGCATTTCACGCTAAATTACTTTATTTAGCGTTAATATTTTAAAAATATATTTCCACATCTTCATCCAAAACTGACTGAAAATCACTGCCATTCCTTTATCTCTTATCTTTCATCAATACAAAACATGTTATTTCGTAAGCTAAATATCCCATTTACAGATTTTTTTCAAGCTATGTTTTTTTCTTAAAGTTTACGATTCATATCTATTTTTTGCACTTAAATATATTAATTATTCTAAATATTAAAGTATATTTTGGTAATTATGCATTTGACATACTTTACACTGGGTTATTACTTTACTTTTACACTCAAAAATATGTGTAGAATATTTACAACTGTATCTCTCAAATTCTGTTAAGTCTCAATTAGGCTTTACTTCCATAAAAAAATGAATATCAATCATTATCAACCTTTAACTATTCGCTATTGTTTATAATATACAAAATCTCCATATTGTGTATAATATACACAATATACAGGAAAAAAATCTAATTTGACTTTGTCTCCATGCCTTACTTTTTGCACCAAACATACCACTGCTGTGTTAGTGTTTATAAAAGTTTTGATTTCCTTATATCACGAACATATTTCTTTTACATCTTGTTATTTACATTTCTTGTGGTGGGCAAAATACAATTGCGAGTACTTATGTTTTAATAGTAAACTCAAGTTAACAGTAAACATACCACATAACCCATAAGATTTATGCAAAAATAACCCATATGACAAATAAGGTTTATTTAACAAATGCGATGTGAAATGAATTAAATATTCTTATTCTTTGTGTTTGCAATACATAAAAATGACTATATACAATTTTGTTTAATTATAATAAAGTTTTTTTGTCTATTTCCTTCCAATTTTCATATTTCATACATTTATAATCAGAAAAAATAAAGTCCGGTTATTTGTCCGGCTATGGTAGAAATAGGTATGTATTAAGTGTTGGTATGTTTAGTGTTAAAGATTAAACTAGAAACTGAAGGTTTGTTAGAGAAAATATGTGAAACGATCATTAGCAGTGATGAAAAGTAATAACACTGTCGTATACACGTGAAAATGACTTTCTTGAATATAATAGCAGTGATACTAGTAATTAGAAGCAAATAAACAAATAATCTTTTTTCCAACATGAAACTGTCTTACGTTTTCTTATATGCTACTTTTGCTTACTTTTGTCCTCCTCCTTGAAAGTAACAACACTATCATATATACGTGAAAATGACATTCTTGAATATAACAACAATGATACTAATTAGAAGCAAATAAACAAATCTTTTTTCCAACAGGAAACTGTTTTATGTTTTTTCCCCCCCCTACTATTTGTCACTTTTGTCATCCTCCTTTTTTTCCATGTTTTGCTTTCGGAACAGAATTAGCTTATTGTGAAAATATTCCGATAGGCAAAAATATCATATATTTGAATTCTGAAAGGGGATGTTAGGGGAATTTTCGAGGCAAGTACGTTAAACCTTTGCTACCAGCGGAATATTATGGGAAATGGATGTCTACTTTCGATAATCCATCAAAACACTCTTGTCTTTTTTCCCTATTTTGGTTTGGAGAGCTACAGTCTACTGTTTTGTTCACGAGGGCTAATGAGGCCATGACCAACACCTTAAAGCCGATTCCGAACGGTTACTAACATCCATGCCATCAGTAGTATTCGAACCCGCGAACTCCGGTACCGAAGAGCAGCTCTCTACAATTCGGTCAACGTTCGGCTTTCCCGATCTTGAAATTTTAATATGAGAAGTAATTGCTCGAGTAGCTCTCTCCTGTAGTTGCTCTACTGACTTCACTGCAGATGTATTAAAAATCTTATCACCGTTAACTGGAACGGGACTAAAAAACAACTAATTTAGTTTATGATCTCTTGAAGAAGAATGCGAGGAATTCTTGTTTGATAACGTCACATTTTCAAACAATTTATTTTGTACAACTTTAAAGTGTGATATGACCTTTAGTTGGTGGAAAATATTTTTGCCATCAACCGAAAAATTTGAGCAATCTTTAACGGGAAAGGAATCGTAAAATGAATTTGTTGATTTATTTGTTGATTATTAAGTCTACGGGCTCACGTGTGATAAGGTCCTTAGAAGGTAAGTTATACACTTACTCTTTTCTGGAACAAATGCGTAAATTGGTCCTTAAAACAGTTTTTCAGGTCAAACTGTTAATTTTTAGGTTACTACAAAAAACTAAACTGTAAAAATAAGTAGTATAAGGTAAGCATTGTTGCAAGAAATTTACCTAGCATTAATAGCTGATTTATCATGCTTGGTTGAAGCTTAATTTTGCAGATCACACGTCGCACTTACCCCACCTCACCTTATAGAAAATCAACATAACTAAGGCACAAACAGGATCCCTTTAACACTTGGCATGCGAGTATACTTCACCGCCAACTTACGTGTGCGGGCGTTTTTTCGTGAATCGCGCGGAAGTTTAGTTAGTCAGAAAAATCGCAGTAAATCGAAAACTACTTTGTTTTTATGAACGAAACTTTTTTTAATTTATACTTTAATATATACTGTATGATTATTTAACAAAAAAATATTTTTACAAAATCACAAAAATAAACGATTTTTAAAATGAAAGTCCGATAATCTGTCAGCTCGTATTTCTTCATCACTATATTTGTCACAACTGCTCATTTTATCAATTTTGCTTCAAATTCACAAAACATGACGTACGTTCTGGACCTAGGAATTCGACTGAAGACGAAATAACGCAACAGAAGACCGAGTCACTCGACAATCATAACTTGTGAAAAGAAAAAATGCAAAGTGTTGCATAGCAACGTAAACAACACGCATATAATGTCACACATACATGAAATTACACGTATTTAGTAGATTTGTGGTGGTTTGCGGGTATCCACCACAAATCTACTAAATACGTATTTTTAAGCGATCCGCGCTCCAGTGACAGACTGCAAAAAAAAGTAAAAATACGTTGTCCGCACGTGAAGTGTTAAAGAAGCTGTTCAGATATAAAATACGACATTATTATGTTATTAGTCTACCTTAGTAAAACTTGCCAATAAGTAAAGTCAACAGTAATTTAAATTTTAATCTTCCCGGTCTCATTTTTACTGAAGTTTTCAGAATCATCATGCCTCAACAATTGGTAAACAAAAAGTAAACGATAATTTGTCTACCTCGGGCTCTTTTATCGTGACATACGAGAAGAAACATTTTACAATATACAGAAACACGATTATGACGAAAGTCAAAGTAAAAACACTGTTTCATGCAATAATTCAAGTTTTGGGGAACTTTTTGTTTAAAAAAACCTTGCTTCTTTGGTTTCAGGGGAGGGTGGAACATTTTCTATAAAAGCTTTCCAATTATCTTAAAATCCGCTTCGGGCTTTATTCTTATGTTTTATCCCAAAGAAAACAATTTCATTTCCGTAAATTCGATTCGATTTTCCTTAACATAACATCAAAATTTCGCTTCCATTCGATCAGTAATTAGGTCGTTTATTTTTAATTTGTTTTGAATCCCTCGGATTTTTGTTTTGTTGTCAGCGTGTTTTGACAAAAAAGCTTTCGTTAATTATAAGAACTTTTTTTTTTATCCGGATTCTTTTTTGGGGGGCAACTTCGGATTATCGACTAGTAGTTAAATGCTAAGTTTGTGTTTATTCAATGAAACTCAGTTGTAGACTCGTCTCATTGCTTAAGGGAATTAAAAATAGGGTAATATTTAAATCCCTGAGAATCAGATGGTATGTCTCCAAGGAACGAATTCGTAATTGGTGCATGTCTTAGAGACGTTGGAAGAATGTTAGCTATATTGATTTATTAAATTTTAATTTAACATACGTAAGTGTATGTGCCTATTCATAGAATGTTGAATGAATGAAAGTAACATATTACCTGGGTTTCATGAAAGAAACTGTTAAGATGAGGCCGACAGAGCGTCTAGGCCAACCGCACGTATAGTGAAGTACAAGTAAGAAATTACAAAATTGAAAAAAAAAAAATTCTTCCTGCTGAATTTTGTTTAATTGAATTTAAATAAAGATGTAAATAGGATATAAAATGATTTTTAGGTTATAATGCCAAAGGGACCACACTCTGTCGGAAATATGCCAAACATGGCGTCTTGATGAAAAAAAGAAATGGTACTCGAACTGTCGCAGAAGATTCAAAGCTCCATACTCCTTCTCCCTTGCTCTCTCTCCGAGGGGGCCTGCAGATCTCTCTAAAAAGTTCGTTGGGCAGCGTTGCCTTGGCCGAAGCGGTCTGCTCCGCGGTTAGCAACCCCTCTTGACCAATGGGGTCGAAGGAGGGTCACTCACAGGTCATTTTCGCTCTGGCTTTGTTGAACTGTAACTCTTTGTTACAGAAACATATTATTGGGACAGAATGAAATATTTTTTAAGCAAGTATCCCGAGTTTAAACACTTCTCAGAAGATCTCTGCACCCCCGGTTTTTTTTTAATCTAGTACAATAACCTAGGGTCATAAATCCTTTGACTTAACATTCCTCGATGGCCAGCCTACACTGACGATTTATAATACGAGACGTTATTTCAGAAAACTCTATTCTATCATCTTATACAACACACCTCTATATGAATACAGGGACTAAAATAATTGAGAATACACTTAATTTTTTACAGAACTCCAATATTGAAGAGTTTCAAGCGAGTACCGTTTCTAAGCCGAGTGGAGATATTTCGTTGACGTTTTCGTAGAAGTGACAATTATCCCTGACAGACACACAGTGAATATGCAGATAAGACTGATTCAAGACTGAAATGTGGTTCACCACAAAGGTAAATCTTATCAATATTTTGGCAAAATTATCACGTAGACAGGGTAATGCGTGTCCATAAAATTATTAGGAAGTTTAATAGGAAGGGAGTGAAAATTAAATGAACGTACACAATGGAAAATGCTGAAATAATAAGGATCAATTAGAAAAGATTTGCAATCAAACATTCTGTAGTTATGAGTAAGGGTATTACTGCACAAACTGTACGAAATGTTATTAAAAAGGTGTTATAAGGAAAGAATAACAAGAAAGTAACAGTATTTAAGTAAGTATCCCGAGTTTAAACATTCCTCGGAGGATCTCTGCATCCCGGTTTTTTTTTATCTAGTACAATAACCTAGGGTCATAAATTCCTTGTCGTAACATTCCTCGATGGCCAGCCTACACTGACGATTTATTTCAGAAAACTCTATATATTCTATCATCTTATACAACACACCTCTATATGCATACAGGGACTAAAATAATTGAGAATACACTTAATTTTTTACAGAATCCAATATTGAAAAGTTTCAAACGAGTACTGTATCTAAGCCGAGTAGAGATATTTTGTAGACGCTTTCGTAGAAGTGAAAATTATCCCTGACAGACACACAGTAAATATGCAGATAAGACTGATTCAAGAGTGAAATGTGGTTCACCACAAAGGTAAATCTTATCAATATTTTAGCTAAAATTATCACGTAGATAAAGTAACTCGTGTCTATAAAATTATTAGGAAGGGAGTGAAAATTAAATGAACGTACACCATGGAAAATACTGAAATAATAAGGCTCAATTAGAAAAGATTTGCAATCAAACATTCTGTAGTTATGAGTAAGCGTATTACTGGCCAAACTGTACGAAATGTTGTTAAAAAGGTGATTGTAACGGAATAATAACAGGAAAGGAACAGGATTTAAGTAAGTATCCGGAGTTTAAACATTCCTCCTAGGATCTCTGCACCCCCGTTTTTTTTACCTAGTACAATAACCTAGGGTCATAAATCACTTGTCTTCACATTCCTCGATGGCCAGCCTACAGTGATGATTTGTAATTCGTGACGTTATTTAAGAAAACTATATATTCTATCACCTTATACAACACACCTTTATATGCATACAGGGGCTAAAATAATTGAGAATACACTTAATTTTTAACAGAATCCAATATTGAAGAATTTCAATCAAGTACTGTTTCTAAGCCGAGTAGAGGTATTTCGTAGACGTCTTTGTAGAAGTGAAAATTATCCCTGACAGACAAGCAGTCAATATACAGATAAGAGTAATTCAAGAGTGAAATGTGGTTCCTCACAAAGGTAAATGCTATCGTAATATAGCTAAAATTATCACGTAGACAGAGTCACGCGTGTCTATAAAATTATTAGGAAGTTTAAAAGGGAGGGAGGGAAAATTAAAACAGAAGAGGAAGCAAAGAAATTTTAAATGAACGTACACAATAGAAAATAGTGAAATAATAAAGCTTAATTAAAAAATAATTGCAATCAAACATTTTGTAGTTATGGATAAGCGTATTACTGGCGAAACTGTACGAAATATTATTAAAAAGGGGATTCTAATAATAGAGTTACAAGAAAGGAACTGTATTTAAGTTTACAATATCAAATGTTTAGAATTTACTTAAACATATCAATTAAAAACATTAAACTTCTCTTTTTTAATGAAGTTCTCTTCACGAAAAAAAGAGACATTTAGCTTAAAAACATGGTAGTGGTTTCGTATTGTTAGAGGTTATATAGTTGCAAGCAGAAGTGGAAAAAAAAACCTCTTCAGATTGGTGATTTTCAATTTTTTTTTGCTGCGGCATCTTTATTGGGTTAAAATATATCACTCCACATTGATCCTTAATGCAACTAAATACGAAGGAAAAACAGTGAAAATTTAAAGCTTATTTCTTTAAAATCTGATGAGTGAAACTGTTTTGATGAATTTTTCATCATTCTTATACATTGCTGCGGTATATAATTTGAGAACTGTGGGAGGTATTATAAGAGACATGATATATTTAAACGTACTTAAGAAGACCCTCATAATGCTATAATATGAGACTTGAATTATTTTATATTCCTGTAAAGCAACCCCCCGAAAAATGCCAAAATAAGATATCTTTAGGATTGAAAACAACGTATCAATATATTACTTTACATTTACCCTTAAATCGACTAAATACAAAGGAAAACAAGGAAAACAGTGAAAATTTAAAGCTTATTTGTCTTAAATCTGATGAGTGAAACTGTTTTGATGAATTTTTCTTAATTCTCAATCATTGCTGCGGTACATAATTTGAAAATTGTGGAAGGTATTATAAGCCACATGATTTATTTAAACGTACTTAAGAACACCCTCATAATGATGCAATATGGAGGCTTGAATGAACATCTTATATTCCAGTAAAACAACCACACAAAAAAATGCCAAAATACGATATCTTTAGGATTGAAAACAACGTATCAATATATCACTCCACATTTACCCTTAAAGCAACTAAATACGAAGGAAAACAAGGAAAAATAGTGAATATTTAAAGCTTATTTCTCTTAAATCTGATCAATGAAACTATTTTGATGAATTCCTCCTTATTCTTAATTATTGTCGTGGTACATAATTTGAGAACCGCGGAAGGTATTATGAGCAACATGATTTATTTAAACGTACTTAAGAATACCCTTATAATGTTGTAATATAAGGCTTGAATGAAAGGATATTTTATATTCCTGTAAAACAACTACAATAAAAATGCCAAAATAAAATATCTTTAGGATTGAAAATAACGAGTACATATTTAACTCCTATCTTCAGATATCAGTACCATACAAATACAGTTTATACTTAAAAAAAAGTCTATACGATAATAAAGTTAATTTAAAAGGTGTTTAGCAAGAACAATGCGACAAAATACCTGCAAAAACGTTAATATACTGCAAACGTTAATATACTTAGAGGTGATTATAAGCGCTATAACACATGTGACTAAAGAATGATACTTTTTTATTTAACAAAAATAACACTATAATCTCAATTTCCAGGATATTTAAAGCTCAACATTATTTTCATTGTTCATTGTTTTTCACTCAATATTTTGTATATGGGAGACTAGGTTATCTTCCTTTCTTAGTCCTTCCCCCCTCCTCCGAAAAAAAGTAATAAGGATAGAGGTTATTTACCCTTAGATCCCAAAGATATCCAAACTGAACTAACATTACACAAAATAGCTAACACTGGTTAGTTTTCGTTTAGAGTGCTACTTTTTAGGAAAACGCAGACTTTATACAGAAGGTATAATAAAATGGGAACCTATTGCTTAAAGCTGATTTCTACCAGCTACAAATATCCATTCTAATAGTGAGATTCTAACCCACGATCTCAAGAAACAGTGACTTACTTGTTTGGCAGCAAAAACTGGAAAGTTCCAAAAACAGTTAATTTATTGAATTAAAATGACTTGAATATGCATTTTCACGAGATTTATTGTTTCAATTTAAACAACGCGACAAGACACATAGACTCAAAACAACTTGTAAAACCAAAATAAGTTGAGTAGTCTAATGATCAGGAAGTTGAGTTGTAGAATCCTTTTAATTGTGTTTCCTGTAACATATAATAATACTTATTCGGAGTACATAAAAATGTGATTACATTTTCTAACTGTTGTTTGTTTCGTAAATTCTATTTACCTATGTAAAGTTAGATGTATTCTGAACTCATCTTTGTTATTGAACTATTGTGGCATAGTCATGGAGGTTCAGTGAGACGTAATAGGTAGTTAAGCATAAATCTTCAAATAAACACAATTAACATGAAATCCATAAATCCATAATTAAAATGAAAAATTAAATGATGACTATTTAAAAAGTTAAGAAATCATCAATACGGGGCATTATGTACATAGAATGGTTATTGAATTTCATAAAAAAATCTTCATATATATTTTTTATTATAATTTAATTTCGTGTTACTTTATAATCATGAATTAGTTTATTTCTTATGATAAATATATTTATTTTATTTGTTTTTGGTCAATGTTAAATATTTCTATCACATATGCGAGGGTTGGAGCATAAGTTATGTTAAGTATTTATTTTCTTGTTGATATGTGAACCGATCACAACTTATATGCGTCTTGTAGAAGTCCTACAGGCATAATGTGTATGCAGAACAACAAATGACCCTGTGATAGCTGGTAATAGCTCAGCGAGGCTGTGAAATCAGTCAGTTGGTGAGTGTCATGCAAGATGGAAGTAATCCGTGTTCAACAGCTCGCTTACATCAAAATCCTACCCCCCGTGCTACTCTATGGTATGGTAGGGCATAATTCTAAGAATTCCACTAATTCACTGTAACATTCCAAGGATTTCTATTTTGATGTGAGCGCGCTTCTCAACACGGGTTACTTCCATCTCGCACGACACTCACCAACTGACTGATTTTACAGCCCTCGCTGCTCTACTGCCAGCTATCACAGAGCCATCTGTTGTTCTGCATACACACTATGCCTGCAGAACTTCCACATGACATATATACGTTTGTGATCCGTTCACATATTTACAAGAAAAAATATAGTTCCCATTCTCCAACCCTCATATATATATATATATATATATATATATATATATATATATATATATATATATATATATATATATATTTATATATATATATATATATATATATTATATGTTTGTGTGTCTTTTTAAATACGCCGAATTTAAAGGGAAATCTCTCAGGTAATTTATATCTGCCCTGCCATGGGGTGTTTTGGTATACTTTACTATATATATATATATATATATATATATATATATTATATATATATATATATATATATATATATATATGTCAGGTCTAAAAAAGGGGTCGTTGGAAATTATGTTAGTTGTAAACGATTTTAAAAAGGGAACTCTTTTATAATAATAAAATAGATGAAAAAAACCCACTCTTGTGTAACATTTGGAGTAAACCGGTCAAGCGGAATGATATTTGAAGCATTTCATGATTAAGCGAACCGATATGAGTTAGTTAGCGAGTGGACATGGAGCTGTCAACACCTTTCCAAGCTTAGCTCCCCGAACAACTGAAAATGGCACAAGTTTAGCTTTTAGATGGAACGATGATTTAATAAACTTATTATTATCAAGAAAGACTGTTTTTCATTCACCTTCACACTGTACCATGTCATATGTATATATTATATTTATTATAAATATACTATTTTGTGTGTTTTATCTTCTAGTTTATATATTTTCTATAGACAATGTTATTTTTATAGTATTAGAGAATCGGAGTTATAGAATAGGTAATGAAAAACCAAATTAAAGAGGGTTTAGAAAGTACTAGAGAATTATTACACGGACACAACAAATTTTCATGGAGGATTTTTTTCACGGGGTTTTGTACTCTCTCCGTCTATGCCGTACCAACTCCGTAAAGCATATCCTGATGAATTGTCCCAGGTTTAAAAAACATCCTATTAATTATTTTAATTCTTCATCTATATTAGTATTAAAGGTATTTTAAATAATCCGCCTCATCCTAAGCTTTTTCTGTTTTAAAAAAACATTGGTTTTTACCCTCACATCTGAATTTTATGCCTCATCGCTGTTTTTTACTTTTTGTTCTTATGTCTCTTCTCTACACTGGTTTTGCATTTTTTACTTGTTTGATTTTTATCTTCAAACTTTTATAGCTGTTTTGACTTTATCATTGTAGAATTTTTACTGTTTGGCACAATATGTCCATAGAGGACTCAGCTCCATTAAACTCCATCCAACCAACCAACCAACTCCGTCTATTCTTGTCTTTCAGCGTTTGAAGAGACAAATTGATCTTTTAATTGCCCCCTGGATATACAACACTCTCTCTCTCTGCATGCATACCACTAGGCCACTTCAAGCCATAAAAGTGAACACTTATAGATGGCACACGGAGCGAAATTCTCATTAAATATCCCAAGAAATGTGGCACGCGTCGACATATCGGCTACCGACCGCTGATTTAATAAATTATCAAGTGAACGTCAGACTTCCTCACCGGTCGCGTTTGTTATCCCGAATCTTCCATTCCTTAAAAATGCCTTCACTCTTCCCATCTCCGAGACGCGTGTTTCCAATTTTAGCTCACACTTTTCAACATGATCCGTACCACGGCGGCGGAATTATTCTCGCGTATTTTAATTTAAAAACTTCGGGTCGGGCACGCTTCACGTCGTAATAAAGATTTTATTGCGCCGAAATTTCGACGTCTACGCTAGACTCCCTCCCCCACTCTCCCTACTCTTTTCCGTTGGAAGAATATTTCATTCCATCTTTCAACATAAAAGTCCACCCCCAAAGGATTAAAAGTCCACTTCTCGACGAACGTTGTAAAATATTTAATCCAGGCTGCAACTGCCCGGGGCTGAATAGCGAAGAACAGTGTTCCTCGTGTTGACGTCATTAAAGCGTCCGTCCCAAACCCCTTTCACCCCCTTACCCCTCCCTTTGTTTCCCTCCCATTAATGTCTATATAATTACGCGACAGCTGTCCCCGAAGCCATTTTGGGTCATAGCTTTAACAGCTCTCAGCCGTCGCGCTGTGACCTCGTACAACTTTTAAAAGTTTAATGGTCTTATTTCTCGGGCTGAACAGAACAACCGAGATTTCCCAGGGAGGATAATGCCAGCAACTGAATATTAATGCATCTCTCCTCTTACCGCGTAAAAAGGGAATAAGTTTTCTGTTCGGAGCACACACTTTTAAGGGAGATACTACTACAATGGTCTGCTGAGAAAGCTTTTCTCTCTCACGGTTATGAGCAGTTTGATTTTCAGAATGCGCGTTATTTTTAAATAGAAATTGTGTACGTGCAGAAGGTGACTTGGATCTCTACATCTGAATGATTAAAAATAGGGAGCTTAGTATTGACTTAAAATTACATATTCTCATTACTTTTGTTTATACAGTAGGATTCAGAAGTGAAATTAAGAAATTTAGATTTGTAACAGGAATTTAACAAAAGGAGTCGGAATAATATGTTGCATTGTTTCGAAATAGCGAACAAACAAATGCAGTCTTCGAAGTCAAGATAAATGGCTTTACGGACTATTTCGAGGTGTTAGAATGCACTATCTCAACATTCGAAAGCAAAAATGAATAAAAGGATAATTAGGAGTATCTGCCTAAGTTACTTAAAGGAGTTATAAGAAGAGTTAAGCTAAGGAGTTCATCTGGTGAATGCGAAGTTGCCAAATGTTACCACAATCAGATAAGAAGCAAAGATATCTCGCCAAATGTCGTAATTTTTATGGGCAAGATCTCCAGAAATTTATTTTAAAAACCAATTATAATTAAGTTAGTTAAATTTGGGTTAAGTTATCATTACATACGTTCATCATTACATATCATTACATTGATTCGAACCCTTGAGCTTCTGGAACGTAAGGCAGAATCCTACACATTGGTTATCGTCCAGCATTATATATATATATATATATATATATATATATATATATATATATATATATATATATATATATATATATATATATATATATATATATATATATATATATATATATAAATATAAATAAATATATATATATATATATATTATTTATATATATATATATATATATATATATATATATATATATTTATATATATATATATAAATATATATATAAATATATATATATATATATATATATATATATATATATATTTATATAAATATATATATATATATTTATATAAATATATATATATATATATATATATA
>CM063508.1:174154488-174181988 GCA_032207245.1 Pardosa pseudoannulata | reverse complement strand
CCACAGAAGGATTCGAACTTACAAACTCTGGATCTGAAGGCCAGCACTCTACCCATTCGACCATTGTTTGGCAAATTTACGTCTGAAGAATACGTGATTCTTACTCAAGTTCAACAAACTTAGTGTGGATCTTATTTGTTCACATTCTGATCAACGTGTTAAACTACAATAGTCCAGAAATGTTACAATGGTAAGGTATGATAAATATGTGAAAATGAAATTTCTGTTTATTTTTATATAATCAATAACATCGATGTAGATAACAATTTTTATGTACAACTTTTTTTAAAAAAAAGTTGAAAAAATAATTACTTAAACCTCCTCGGCTACCGCAACTGACAAACTTCCGCTGAAGAGATAACCATATACCATTAAAAATAAAAAAAATAATTCAAATATTTTTTATTTGGTTAGTCGAACATTTCATCAGTTTTATGAATAATGTTTTCAGAAGTTCGCATCATTTTATTGATTTTTTTTTTCGTGCGGAAATTACGTTTGAGTCATACTCAGAGCAGGAATGTAAATATTCCAGTCGTTTGCGACAAACTGCAAAATATCCGTCCCGCACATTTCCATCAAATTACAACTGTTATTTAAATGGGCAACAGGTGCCGCTTTGTCATTAGAATGTCATTAAGAATGAGTCGAGACATTTCTCGCAAACACAGGGGCTGCCCAGGCGACGTCAGCAGCTAAAGATATGAACCGGGCCAATGAAATAGCAGCAAAAAAGATTCTACGCATATTAGACATGTCCCCACGTGGGAAGAGATGCCGAGGAAAAATCATTTCTACTGAGCATATGGGTAGTATTTATTGAATGTAGGACTATTAGTTATAAAATGAAATTTTCTTTTAGAAATAAACTAATTTCCTCGGTTGCTCTCCCATAAACTACTACCTGTAACTTAAAAAAAAATATTTACATTATTTAAAAATAATCATTTTCTGTTTCTCTTTCCTAATACCTCATGTAGTTAACTCGTAAAGAATTTAGAGAATTTTCCTCCAGGAATCTACGACTTCAAATCCTGATGATGACATGGATGTTCGTAGGGATTTGGAATTGACTTTAATCCTGTAGCGGACAGTGGTTTAGCAACAAAACCACCTGTTAAAGAATTTTTTTTCTCTAATTTTTGAACAACTATGAATGGTTTTTTTTATTTCTTTAATGTTTTGACATTTAAAATTTACAATAGATGATAGTACTACATTTAATTTACTTTTTTCATTTGAAACATATGTATTTATACTTGCTGTACCTAGAAAGTTAGTAATTCAAATTTTTTTTTTTTTTTTTTTTTTTACTTATGACTCTAAACAAAAATATCTATTCAAACAACACTTATAAATTGTTAGACTATTTATTTATTATACTTTTTTATGAACACTTATTTATTGTTTTTCTAATATAATTTAAAAGTATTGTGTTCACGCTATACAAAGGAATGGGTCATTTAACCCTTTAGCGGACAGTGGTTTCGCAATGAAACCACATTTAAATATTTTTAATTTTTTCTTTACTTTTTGTAGACGAATGAATGATTTTTTTAATTTTTTATGCTTTGACAATTTAAACCTTAATATATGACAGCCCTACATTTAATTTATTATTTTTTTTAAATATATGTAATTAAACTTTCCTACCTGGAAAGTCAGTAATTCGATTTTTCTGACTTATAACTTTAAATAAAAGTATCTACTAAACATCACTTATAAATTGTTAAGTTATTTATTTATTAAACTATTTTTAAGCTATTTATTTATTAGGCTATTTGTTTAGCTGTTTATTTATTATACTGTTTGTTAAAGTATTTATTTATTATACTATTTTTAAGTTATTTATTTATTTTACAATCTATTAAGCTATTTATTTATTATGCTATTTGTTAAGCTATTTATTTATTATACTATTTGTTTAGCTGTTTATTTATTATACTGTTTGTTAAGCTATTTATTTATTATACTATTTGTTAAGCTATTTATTTATTGTACTATTTGTTAAACTTTTTATTTATTGTACTATTTTAAGGATACTTATTTATTGTTCTTACAATATAATTAAAATTTTAAAAAGTATTATATTCACGCTGTACAAGGGGAGGGTTTTATCAGTTTAACTACCCCTCAAACCCTCCTAAAGGTATACCCCTCTAAGAAATGTTAAGAAAAAATTTTATATATTTTACATTCATAAGGTTCATAGATAACATTTATAAACTAATTTCATTAAATTCCAAAGAATTTCTGTTGGTGACCTTCAAAGGGTTAATCTCCCTCAATACCTCCTATGGTATCCTCTAAGGCAAACCCCTCTAAGGATTGCAAAGAAAAATCTTAATACATTTTGCATAACGTTCACAGATGATATTTATAAACTAATTTCGTTAAATTCCGAAGAATTTGTGTAGGTCACCTTTAAAGGGTTAAACAATGCGGCACGATCAAAGTAGCAATCTTCTTGCAAAAAAAAAAAAAAAAAAGCATGTGGAGCTAGCCCTAAACTATACCATACCTTTTGAAGAAGCAATACAAACAAAGATGGTACGTTCTTTGTAAAGTAAAACTAAGATTTCTCGCTAAATTTTTACAACCACGTAAAAATGGCGTTTATAACATAAAGAAAAATGACATTGGCCAAGTCTCAGGTTGACATGAAATAAGTGAGGAATCAAAGTGTCCCCACCAAGTCATGAAATATTTCGGTCAGACTCAACTATCCTACGTTCCAAGTCCTACGTTCAGAGGCAAATCCTTTGATTCCCTAGGCCATGAGAAATCAACAAAGATATATATATATATATATATATATATATATATATATATATATATATATATATATATATATATATATATATATATATATATATATATATATATATATATATATATATATATATATATATATATATATATATGTGTGTGTGTGTGTGTGTGTGTGTGTGTGTGTGCGTGCGCGCGAGTATGCATATCGTTGGTGTAGAAGTAAAACTGACCAAATAAGTATGCTGTTATTTGATGAATACTTCTTATCATGTCTTCATTCTTCACCAATTAAATTTGCTAATCTTTCACAGCTAACGTGTTATCAAAAATGACATGGTCAATAATTTTTCTTGATAAATAACTAAAAAGTGATTTACACTGGACAAGTATCTTAAAATATATAATTTCTAACTTGGTTGCTTTTACTTCCAGGCTGATAATAAAAGCAAACATATAATTAAATGTATGTATGTTTGTTACTTATCTCGTTCCACACAATTGCTCTCAAAGTCCCCTTATATTGTACTTTAATTCTTGATGCAACGAAAGAAACATACTTTTGATCTTAAGTTATTCTACTTTCAACCCCGTCTGATATGACCATTGAATTATATTATCAAGTGAATATTTTTAGAAACTTTCTCTACATCCATCGTAAATATCTTAACAAGGAAACTAAATAAATAAAAAAGTAGATAACCCATACACATTAATCTGATTTTTTTTCCTTGATCTCACAACATGCATTAAGTATTAAGAGAGCTATGCAACTGCTGATAGGTGCCTCACGAGTATTTGAAAAGGTAGGTAAGAAGGGAGGGAGCCTCAATATACTGAGCAGACCATAATAGTATTCTCATCTTATTTTCCGGTGTTTGCTAACTATGTTGCAAGACTAGGTTGTTCTAGAAATCCGATAATTTTCCATCCACCCATGAATCATTCACATCTGACAAGCGGCGTAAAAATCCTTGTCCGATAACTGCCAAAGAATTGGCGAAAACTCCAAGTTTGGCGAGAAAGCGTCCTAAGTTCACAAAAATAACACAAAACTCCAGTCCGAGAAAATAAATCCATTTTAAATAGTTCCAGATAACCAAGTTCGTCCCATTAACTCATTAAAAGACTCGAAATGAAAGCGATTGCTGAGTTAATATCTAGAATTCCTTCCCTCATTAAGGAACATGTTCCTTTTCGGAACGAATCAATTCCTGGGTTGGCCATGTTTTCTTCTCCGGGTAATTAAAAGACCCAGATGCTGGCATGCTGTGCATCGTCTCCGATGCAAACACGTGTTTCCGGATATTAATAAACAGAGAACACCTGTATTGTGCTGGATATTCGGAAAAACAGCCATCAACGGAGATTCCCCGCCTGAAGATTTTCTTCGGATATTTGTTCCACCCCGATGTATCGATCGCGAAAATTCGATTTCATAATCGATACATCCCTCGCGGTTATGCACTCCTAATGAACAGAATAACGTAAAGATTGGCAATTATGGTGCTTTTAAAATGCTTTCACGGCAAACTCCTCTAAGAGCAATCCGATTAATTAGTTTAATCGAAAACGAGCGCCTCCAAAATATCAGGCAGGCTATGTACTAAATTATAATTAACCGCGGCTTATTATTAATGGATGCCATTAAAATTAAGTAGATTGAAGTTGAAAGTTGTAATTAATAACAGAGAATGAAGTATTACTGACGTTGCCTCGCGGGGGGTGGAGGGGCGGGGGTATTGTTTTAGGAATCTGCTTTTAAAAATCCGACCTGGTGAGAAAAGCAGCAGGACGTTTCGGAAAGGATTCGAGATGGGCCCCCAATCAGAACGAGAATAAGTAATTAGATTTTTCAATGGAACGCGTTCGTTAAAAGAACTAATTAATGGCATAATAGAGTTTTCAAGGAATTGAACAGACTCCGGGAGATTTCTCAACTCCACTCCATTTCCCAAGTCCCGTCGCAAAGTGGCGATTGCGACGGAACGCAATTTCAAGGAGCCAGAAAACAATGGAAAAATGTTTCCGGAAATGAAAATTATTTTTAGCTTATGTGTTTTGACGACAAATACATTTTCTATCAAATGTCATTTTTTATAACTTTGAAAAGTTCTCAACCCTCACCATTGTTACTTAATGGAGACAATTTCTAAGGTCCTTTAGAAATTTCAACAATTTCTTCATTTCTGGATCCATTTAAACATCAAAGTACAAACTATAAGACAATTTACTTTAACAAAAGAAAGTGAATTACTACCCTTTGTCCTTTGAAATGGATCTCAGAGAATAATATAAGATACTCAATAATGAACGTTAGCAGAAAATTACAAAAAAATATATATTGTTCACGTACTTGCATTTGAGCACTTTACTTTTAATGTGAGATTATAAATTTTGTTTGTGTGTTATTTCACCCAGTGTTATGAATTAGCATTGATAAAACTTCTCTAGAAGTAAACAAGATTACTTTACAAATACAAACACATAGACATAAATAACTAAATTCCATCCATATTGCTCGTTGTTGATTAATCGTGTTATAAACTTACAGTCAGACAAAATAGCTCTCTGATCTTGTACATAGGCAATAATATAGATAGACATAAATACACATGGATAGATATAATTAAATTTCATCCATGCTTCTCGTTGTTGTCTTGACTGATCGTGTTCATACACACAGATAGTCAGACAAATTAGCTCTTAGTGATTGTGATCATACTCTCTTATATGGCTAGACGCAAATACCCATAGGCATAACCGAATTTTATCTATTTTGCGAGTTGCAATTTTGATTTATTGTGTTCATAAACACACAGTCAGATAAAATATCTTTCAGTAACCGCGTTCATAGACTCATATTGCTACACACAAATACACATGCACAGACATAACCAAATTTCATTCATTTTGCTCAATGCGGTGCTGAGGGATCGTGTTATAAACATACAGTCAGACAAAATAGTTCTCTGATCTTGTTCATAGGCAATCATATAGCTAGACACAAATACACATGGATGAGATATAACTAAGTTTCATGTATGTTTCTCATTGTTGTCTTGATTGATCGCGTTCATAAACATACAAATAGTCAGACAAATTAGCTCTAGGTAATTATGATTATACTCTCTTATATGGCTAGGCACAAATACGCATAGGAATAACCAAATTTTATCTATGAGACGATTTGCAGTTTTGATTGATCATGTTAATAAGCACACAGTGAGAAAAAATATCTTTCAGCAAGCACGTTCATACTCATATTGCTACACACAAATACACAGTCACACACATAATCAAATTTCACTCATTTTGCTCAATGAGGTGTTGGGTGATTGTGTTTACAGGTAAACACACACGCATTTATATTAACACGCATAAACTAAATGTTATCCATCTACCTCGTAAATTTTTGCACTGATCGAGTTTATAAATGCTGGATATGGTTGGTTGGTTGGTTGGTTGGTTGGGAGCACTACGGTCTACTTTTTTGCAACACGAGAGCTAAAACGCTGGATATGCAAAGAGACATAAACATACTACTAAAACATTCACTCAATTAAAAAAAGGTTTTTTTCTGTCATGAGTAAGGTAAAGCGTCTGAAGGTTGAGCATATTCCCTTTTCACTGAATTGTGCAAATAAAAAAGTAACTGGTAATATACATATTAAGTAATTAATTAAATAAATTTGACTACATCTTAAATCTACATGGTATTAGCATACGTCGTGCAATACAGTATTTCCAATACAGCTGCAATTCGAAGAAAATTAAATGTCCTCTAAAATGAAACGCCAGTAGAAATCAGCGATGGTTGCAGGAAACATGTTTACCTGGAGATTGATTATTCAGCGTGTCATTTGAAATTTTACGGAGAATAAATACTGAATGACAACAGCTGCTGCCAACTGTCAAGAGAATGTGTGCTTGCTTGGCGAAGTTTGGACAAATGCGTTCGAAATAGTGACCACGGTAACTCTGTATGGGGGATGCAGAAGATTGTATCAAGTCATTTTAAAGGCCTATATTTAATTTTATATATTCACCTTTATATAATATATCATTTATGCAAAGAAAATTAAGTAGGTATTCTGTTAAATTATCCCTTCATGTCCAAAATTGTATACTGATATACAAACCTACCTCGCTGTGTTTTCAGTTACCCTAGTCCTAGCAGAAATAATTTCAAAACTGTCTCTAACACATTATCTTTTTGATTTAGGCATAAGGGGTAGTCCAGAAAACAAATACGTACAAAAATACGCACAATGCCACAAAAGGAAGTGATTCTCAAACTTTCAATATTTGTGATCCGAATTTCAATCATAATTTTCATTGCTCCACCCTATACATTAACAACGTATTGACACAGGTTTGGAGTTCTACGGTCTACTTTCTTGCAACACGAAGGCTAATGAAACCGAGACCTACTGCTAAAAGCCGATTCCGAAAGGAACATGCATGCCGCAGTGGGATTCGAACCCATGAACTCCGGTTCCGAAGGCCAGCACCCTAAGTATTCGGCCATCGTTCGGTTAACAACGCCTTGAATGCAATTATAATGTAAATTGACGCTAAAGTTACATTACGACCTTAATTATAAACCTTTCAAATTATCACGATCACTATTGAATTTATTAATATTTGGCAACACCGACCCACTGCATTGATAAAACCAGAATCGATGCTTATATGTTGCACTTGTGTCTATCCCCTGACTTCGTCTATATTTCAATTAGCTCGAATAATCCAGGTTCTACTGTACAAAAAACAGTTCTTCGCGTCACTCCGTATGCGTATGACGTAGGAAGGACGATTCCTTTTGCTGAGAGGTAAGGTAGGTATATAGCTCACGTATGGTATACGCGACATTTTTTTGGTTTTGATGCGTAGCGTTTTCACAGCTTTGTTTGCACTATTAAAGTTCCAACCTTCGTATATTGCAAAGTCTGGATCTCAGTATGTCATTTTATTCGTAGCGTTTTTGAGTTATGTTCACATGCACATAAAGGACAAATACAAAGGCTAGACTTGAGATATGCCATTTTCCTCTTAATTTCAAATTGCTTCGTTCATAAGCTCAAATGGGGAGACAAACTCACAACCGTATGCACAAAGGCATAAATACCGCTATGCGAACTTGCTTGTATCGTTTTTTAGTCACCATGTACATGCACACAGATTTGCATTTACACAAAGACACAAGCACAAAGGCAGAATTTTAGATGTGGTATCTTCGTGGTACTGCTTTATAGGTAGGAGTTGATACAAGCATTCAGAGAGAGACAAGCTCAAATTGGGAGACAAACTAGCAACCATCTGCACAAATGCCTAAATACGGCTATGCCAACTTGCTTGCTTCGTTTTTTAGTCACCATGTACATGCACACAGATTTGTATTTACACAGAGACACACGCACAAAGACAGAATTTCAGACGTGGTAACTTGGTGATACTGCTTTATAGGTACGAGTTGATACATATATTCAGAGAGAGACAAACTCATATGTATACAAACATACGTACACTTAATTACGTAAATGTAGACTTTACTCATAGAATATTTTAGCCACCAGGTTTACATACACACAAATGTGCTTAATGATTCAACTCCAGATTATGGTAACGTCTAGTATACCAGAAATTTAATACGAAACGAATGCAATAAAATATGTGAAAGTGAAAACATCACAGTGGAACAAGCATAAAAAAAACTTCCTTAAAATAACATTCGTTATCTTTATGCATGCAATATGACAACACTGAAAAATTTTAACGACACTTTCAGTGGACAAAAGATATCCTAAAATGTAAATAACAATGGACCTCTGAAGGGTTTATTCTCACAGTCCATTAAGGGGTTAAGATTTATTCTAATGAATTCATATTAGCAGCACTTCGAAAAAGGGACATTCTTCTCTTCTAGAGAAAAAATAATAATAATCTTTTATAACCAGATTAAGAAAACAAAAACAGCTTTACAGTTTCAACGAAATACTGTTAACCCACAAAGTAGAAAAAAAAGAGAAATGAACGAAAAATACTTACATTTCATTAGAAAAAATTAGGGAAAAAAAGTAATTATGAAAATTGAATTTTCCTTTTTTTTACGTATTTTAATCCCTGTCTCGAGGGATTTTTCCAACTTTTTTTTTCAAAATTAATAAGAAGGAAACACGACAGAGCTGGGGAAATTGTGTCGGCGTTTTCCCATACACAGTTAATTAAATGTTTCGGAAGGGGCGTCAAAAGCAAAAACAAACGCCCTTTGCGATTTCAGGTCTAAAGCAATAGACAGGATTAATGGCTCCCATTAAAGTTGCCATTGTCATGGCCCGAGAGAAGAACAGAACCGAAATTCTAGCGTAAAAAAAGAAGAAAAAATGAAGAAAAGAACAGACGGAGTGAGAGAGAAGCTCTCCGATCCGGAAATACGTTCTTAGAAGCCATCTTTCTTTTACACAAATGCAGGAGAAATAAAGGTAATTGAATGAACACGGAGGAAGGAGTGACGTAATTAGTTTCATTGTGACGAATTTCTGAAAGATAAATGCAGTTAAGCAAGAGTTCTCGTTGACACGGGGTTGTTTCGGAGGATAAACCTACGCCCTTTGTCTTTCCCTGATTTGTTTTCGGTTTTAAAAATCGGTGTTCTGCTGTCTGGAAAAATTCGCGAATCTATCGCTCAGTTTCTGGTCAGAAACATCACTACCTTTTTCTCTCTACAAGTACTAAGATTAAATCTGTCAAAGAATCGTTCAATAAATATTCATCCTGATGAGGTGTAAGAAACGTGAAGAGTATGTAAAGGATGCAGCTAACATAAACTATAAATTTTTAGCTTGCTTTAAATCAAGTAAATGCTTTTCTGTTTTTTACTCACCCTTCATCTTCGGCCGAACGATGGCCGAATGGTTAGGGTGCTGGCCTTCGAATCCCACTACGGCATGAGTGTTCGTAGCCGTTCGGAATCGGCTTTAAGCAGTAGGTCCCGGTCTCATTTGCCCTGGTGTTGCAAAAAGTAGACCGTAGCACTACAAAACCAAAACCAAACCCTTCCTCTTCGACGCTACACTTTTCTTAACTGTTTTTATGATTTTCTCCGACCAAATGTGATTTGCCTCCCATAATCCCTGGTTAAGTTTTCATCTTTTTGATGTTTACTACACACCTTTGCAGGATTGTTCCTAGGTCATTAAATGCACGCGTACACTCCTAAGGTGCCGTCCTCTCCCAAACTAAAAAAAATGCTGAATTATTAACACTTGGCATGCGGGTATACTTCACCGCCAAATTATGCGTGCAGCGGGCGTTTTTTCGTGAATCGCATGAAAGTTTAGTTATTCAGAAAAATTGCAGTCAATCGAAAACTACTTTGTTTTTATGAACGAAACTTTTTTTATTTTACACTGCATTATATACTGTATGATTATTTAACAAAAAAAAATATTTTTACGAGATCACAAAAATAAACGATTTTTAAATTTTGCAATGTATTAAAAAATAGTTATTCATGACAAATAGAACAATTTATTACCAATTTTGTATTCAGCAATAAAAAAAACCAAGCTTCAAATTGACAAAACACGACTTGTACTTTCTGGAGCTAGGAATTCGATGGAAGACGAAATGACGCAACGAAAGACCGAGTGACTCGACAATTATAACTTGTGGAAAGAAAAAATGCAAAGCGTTGCATAGCGACGCAAACAACAAGCATATAATGTCACACATACATATAATTATACGTATTTAGTAGATTTGTGGTGGTTAGCGGGTATCCACCACAAATCTACTAAATGCGTATTTTTACGTGACCCGCGCCCAAGTGACATACTGCAAAAAACGCAAAAATACGTTGCCCGCACAAAAAGTGTTAATAAAACCTTCATACTCACTTACGTTGGTAATTTCGAGTCTAACAAAACAGAAAGTTTTGATTTGAAAATCTCATTTTTATTTATTTTACATGGCAAATGTTTATTTTAACGCCGGTATAGTAATTACGCACTATACTAGTCATTAAATAAAAATAATTCAACGGAAATGACCAACTACGTTCAGTTGTTGTCTACATATGAGATAATATACTGGAACTCTGTTGGTCTTGAATTCTCTCTACTTTGCACTACAAGATTTCTAAAAATCTTGTCTGACTCGAACTATGGGTATCCATCTTCTCTGTTCATTTCCAATGTTGAGTTATTCTGGAATGTAGCGAACTCTACTAACATTCGGCAGGAAATAGCCTTACATTGTTAATAGGCTGATATAGAATATGGAGTGTGCTAATCTTTTTATCTAAACAAAAGCGTAAATTATAATAGCATTAATGAATTTAAAATAATTAGACGTGATTTCTCGAGAGTTCAACCGACGTAGGAATGACACTGTTCCTGAATTTCTGTATACAATTTGACAACACAATACAAATAAAAGAGTAACAACTTTTCTTAATATAATACAATTTCTTTATAAAATCTATATAATGCAATCGCCCAGTCACCTTTGGAAAGCTCTTCGCGCTCCCGAGACACCGGTTCAATGTTCGACCGTCAGGGTGCTCAAGGTTGACTTAACCTGTCACCATTTTAGTGGATAGACAAACTGAGGAACAAGCATGCTTGAGAACTAGACGCTGGAGGTAACGTCGACGTAACGTCTCCACATAACGTCGACTATCTAGCCGGTAAATTTGCTTTGCACTCCGGAGCTTTTTGGTCTCGAAAACGGTTTGGTTTGGAGTGCTACGGTCTACTTTTTGCAACACGAGGGCTAATGAGACCGGGACCTACAACTTAAAGCCGATTCCGAACGGCTACGAACATCCATGCCATCGTGGAATGTCTTGAAAAACGGAGATTAGCCCTATAGCGTTCACCCCACGTGTGGCCCAGGGAGTTTAGTGTAGCTTAGCTTTATATATATTAAATATTTAAACTTTCCAAATTCTCACACAACATTTCCCGTTGTTTCCCAATATTACACCATCTGAATCGTGCGTAAATACTTTAAATTTTAAAAAAGCCTAATTCGTTTTATAATAGACATGTTAATCGACGATGTCCAGAAATATGAGATAGATAGAAAAATTAAAGCATAAAAATAATTAATAACCATAAAAAACTAAACATAAAAAATGATGAACTTCAAATAAAAAACGGGTTTTAATTAAATAAAATAATCACTCGGTTGAAAAACTTGATTAGATTATGAAGTGTACACCTAGCTAGAAATTTTCGGGACAAAAAATCCTTTAGTATTTTTCATGAAAAACTATCATTTAAAATGTTACTTTTCTCTTAATTATAGAATCTCGGATGCCACATTTTACAATAAATTAGAAAGATACTTTTTCCCCTCCAAATACAAATTATAAATGTCGGAAAAGAATGACTTAAATATCTCAACTGTTCTAACAGACCGCCAAGGAGTCTAGAAAATAATAAGAACTGTGGAATTCTCGGGCTGTTTCCTTTTTTTTTTGATATTTTATTTTGACGTATATACTTCATAAAATGTTTTTCAAGTTACGGCGTAAACAAACATACTACGTTTTATGATAGGAGCGTAAAAAAAGGACAAATAACGAATGGCCGAATGTCGTATATTTTATTGCCTCGCGTACTTGGATTAATAGAAATAATGTCATAATAAAACTTAAAAAAAATAAATCGGGAGAAAGATGTTAGCGGAACAAAAAAATTCACCGATTACACACTTCAACATTCTAAATTAAATATTTACCGCGAAGGTGTGTGTGCGTGAGAGAGGGGAGGGTTATAAAAATTTGGAGGTAGTTATTTTCTTGTGTTGAAAAAGGAGTATCACTTTTTATTTACTCGTTTAAGCAGTATATGGAAAGTATTGTAATCTAAGAATTCAACGTCGAGATTTTGATTAATCTTCTGGTTTTAGAACGTCTTGAGACTAAAAATACCATTTTTAGAATGTCTGTGTGCGTGTGTGTATACAGGGTATCTCACAAGACTAGATAAACTATTCACAACCGGATCCATTGTTTGGAATACATAAAAATGTTCAAAGAACTGTACCCCTATAATTCATAGTCTTCGAAAAAAATGCAACAAAAAAATTCTTTGACGTCATATGCTAATCATTATATATATATATATATATATATATATATATATATATATATATATATATATATATATATATATATATATATATATAGATAGATAGATAGATAGAGAGACAGAGGGAGGAGAAAGATAGAGAGAGAGGAGAAATATAAATACATATACATATATATATATATATATATATATATATATATATATATATATATATATATATAGAGAGAGAGAGAGAGAGAGAGAGAGGGAGGAGAAAGATAGAGAGAGAGGAGAAAGATATATATAGAGAGAGAGAGGGAGGGAGGAAAGAATGAGAAAGATAAAGAGAGAGTGAGAGAGTAAAATACAGAGAGAAAAAAAGAGAGAGAGGGGGGGAAATAATGAGAAAGAGTAAGAGAGAGTGAGAGAGTAAAATACAGAGAGAAAAAGAGAGATAGAAAGAGAAGAGAAAGAAACCAAGAGATTATTTGAAACACCAACACATGCATTTGCATAGTTTTAAACAGAAACATGTTTCAAATGTCTCCCGCGCATTTAGTGGCATGCATGCGCCGCTCGTTTTGGATTGGTTGACTTCGCACCAGCTTGTAGTATTCACTTAAGTACAAGTACTGCGGAGACCTTAATATGAGTCTATTTCTGAAGTAACTTGGTCTCAAAAGAAATCTTTGTGGAGCAGAAGAATATGAGTGAAAACAACACTATAGAAGAGCAGAGCGAGCCAAATTCCAGGCGAGAATAGGTAAATCTTGTGGCGAACTGCCATCGAATTGAGTCTCGTATTGAAACAAAATGGTAAATGTGAAAAAAGATGCTGCAATTAACTTTTACTGCTTGAAAAGAAAGTTTTGCTAAATTTTTCGCAATCTATGAGCCTTACACATACACACATATTATATGTATATATATATATATATATATATATATATATATATATTATATATATATATATATATATATATATATATATTCCTAAACATACACACACATATATAGTCCCACACACGTAGGTATATATACATGCCTTTTCCCTTAAACACTAAATATAATATGCATATTTACTACAATATAAGCAATTTAGTTCAGACTATACCATAAAAAGATATAGATGTTCATATACCATTCGCTCAGATATTGCTATTTCATCTGCTGAGAAGTCGCGTGTTTATTTAAAAATAGAAACTTGAAAATCCCATTTTCATGAAAAACAACCGTATTTGCTTTCTTTTTTGGATAATCATAGAAATTGAAAATGTTGGAAAAGAATGGCTGAAATATCCGGACTGTTATAGCTGTCCGACGCGAAAAGGATCTGGGAAATAATAAGGATCCGGGAATTCTCGGGATATTCCTCTTTTATTTTGTTTTGACGCACGGACTTCATGAAATGTTTTCCACATCGCAAAGAAGACAAACACTTGATATTTCATGAGCACAACGTGGAAAGTAAGTACAACGCGAGTAAAAATGTCGCAAAGCAAATGTCCTTTCAGAAAATAGAAATTATATCAGAATAATTTATTTTAATTACTTTAAAAATAAAACGAAAAGGAAGGCAAAATGTATGACCAATTACGCACTCGAGCACCGTGGATTAGAGATTTGTTTCGGGTTTATAAATATCTCGAGGTAGACTTTTAACTTGTTCTTAGTTTCATTTATTTTTAAATGGAAAATTTACGTGGAAATGTTTTGTAACACTAGGGTTAATTAGACCGATATTTACAACTTAAATAAATAGATACTCTACTGAATCAAAATCTAAACTGTTGTAACAGCCCAACCAAAATGGATCTGGATAATTATGAGAACCATGAAATTCTTGTAATGTTTATTTTAACATAAACACCTACCTGATATTTTAATATCGAAACGTAAAGAATAGATATATAACGCACGGCAGTCCGTGGTTAAATGTTTACTTGTCTTTTGCTCTTAGATTAATAGATATTTTATTTAAGTATTTATTGTTTATGTTTGTGTAGGATGATAGAAAAGATAAAAGGTCAGCGTTATTAACAGCAATCTTATTTTTTATGTACTTCGAATGTGGGAGAGTTTTTTTTACACAAATAATTAGATATTGTCCTATGTTTCAATTGAAATTTAATTTTTTATTTTAAATCTCTGTGGTCACGTGCAATAGATATAATCGCTGTTGGGACGAAGTTAGATGTTTGCCAATATAAGATCATATTTTAAAATCTCTTAACTTTAACACTCGCATATACGCATATATATATATATATATATATATTTATATATATATATATATATATAAATATATATATAATATATATATATGTTGGGACATTGAAGATGATTCCACGCCGACAATGGTGGAAAACAAAGCGCATTGAAAAAAGTGACGTATGCCGTTTTCTTCAGAAGTACGGGATTGGTCAAAGCCATCAAGTTGGAAGGACAGAAGACGGTAACAGCAACTGGTATACCATCAAATGTCTTCCACAAATTCTACAAAAAGTGAATGTTAGGAGACTAATGCTACACCATGACAATGCACTTCACACACACACCAGACTAACATTTGAGTTTCTTATAAAACAATTAAAATTGATAGAACAACCGCCGTATTCACCTGAGCAAGCTATGCGTGACTTTTGGTTATTCTTTAATCTATAAAAGAACTTACTGAATCGTTTTTATTCAAAAGAAAGATGAGTGTCTATGAATTATTTTTTCATCTATTCCAAGAAATGAATGGCTTGAGGTAGTTTAATCTGCGGAAAATTCGTCTATAAAAGTGCATTGATGAGAGGAGACAATTTTTGAACACACCTAACATTTTTAAGTATCAAGTTAAAAACCTAGTATCTCAGAAATTTCAGTTGATCCTCGAAAAAAATTATATTTTTATATTGAATTTAAAAATTAATATATTCCCTTCGATTGTTAACTAACATCTTTCCATTTATCTTGTCACAATATCATACGTGCTTTAAAATAGAATACCACATTTTTACGGAAAATAAATATATTTCAAAATTTTTTTTACTGATACCAATTAGGAATGTGTAAGGTACAGTTCAAGTAACAGTCCTACTAGAATGGGTCTGGAATATAATAAGGATTGTGAAATTCCCGGGATGTTTCCCTTTTATTCTCTTTCTTTTATCTCGACGTACATGCTTCATAAAATATTTTTCACGTCACAACATAAACAGGCACTCGACATTTTACGACCTAAGCATAAAAAACAGAGTTATAAAGAATGTCAAATATGCCACGTTTTTATTATGTCGCGCTCCTAGATAATAGAAATTATATCAGAATATATTTTTGTCGAAAGGAAGATGCAACGAAAGGTTACTAAACACCATTATTCCTCTATTACGTAATACTATGAATTAATTATTTATTCATAAAGTTTGAAGGATATAAATTTTAAGGTAGATATGCCGACGTAATGAAATAGAGTTTCACATCTTATATCGGAGTTAAGACTTTGTTTATTTTGTTATGTAACCGAAAAAGGTTAAATAAGCGATTTAACCGATAAATTTGTAAAATCTAAAATATTTTCAATCTACATGAGCGTAAACACCCACACGTACACATATATATATGTGTATGTAATACTAAAATTTAAAGCAAATATATTGATTAAATCGAAATGAATTTTCCCATTTAAATCTCAAAATTTATTCATAAGTACAAAGATAATGCCATTTTTTACCTATGCATTTTTCCTGATTTCCGGCTTTAGTTTAAATCAATTGGTCCCTTGGAAAACTTCTTAAATGGTGTCCACTGTATATATGGCAACACCTATTTGAGGGAGTGAATTGCTTTCTATTGTTAGCATAAAGCAATTTCGCCCAACGTCACGAACTTCTATAATGCTCTTTCCATTCATTTTCATATTTACAATAGCCAAAAGGCCAATAATAAAATGCTATTTCGTTTGAAACTAAACCCAGAATTGTCATAAGTTGATATGTGCCCTACTGAGTGAAATCGCCTTATTGCTGCTGATATAACTTTTTATCCCCTTCCATACGTATACTGAGGTCATGTTTTCAATAATTTAAGAGATATTTGTTTAGTTAACCTATCTTTAATATATTTGTACCGAAGGTGAGGATTGTGTGCATATCAAAACGTGTTAAGCCCAAATTAATGTCCCAATTCTCCAACGGTATTAATACGTTGACGGACACTTACGTCTATAGCTGTATCGCACTGGACATCGCACTGGAGCTTCATTTACTGACTCTCCTGGGCCAAGCCCTCTGAGCCAGTATACTGGAACACATGGACATGAGAAATAACAATAATTGCAACACGAAAATAAGGACTGGGATACTAACAATATTAATTTGGTATAACAAGAATAAGGTTCACGAGTTCGGTGAAGGGTACACAATAAGTATAAAATTAAGTTCAATTAATATACGTTAAGTGAAGAGAATAGTACATTATTTGTACTTGGCATAGTAATAATGAACATCAATACTCAAAATTAATAGTAATACCTTTTTTTTTCTCTAAGTATTAAGAGAAGTTAAGAACTCAGCAATCTAGCAATCAATTTCGCAGGTAGGATCCTGCTTGGGAAAAGGAGAAATTTCATTGGATCCTGAGAGCCAATGACATTTGTGCAAGTGCAGAAGAGCCCTTGAGAGAAGTTTAGCAATGTTCAGTGAGGGATTCAGCTCTATGCAAGGAGAAATTTGGTTGGTCGCTGTGGGCCAATGAAATTATTCAATAGTTCTGCTGAGTACGGCTAAGGGACGTTTTGAGTTTGCAGGATCCGTATGGTCATATTGGGCTAAGTCCAATAAATGGTCAATGCTAATACTAGAAAAGAAATTAGTGGCTAAAGTTTTTAGAAAATTTGGAAGACTGGGGAGATCAATTTCCCTGTGGATCTCTTTATTGCGATAATACCAAGGTGAATTAGTGATTTGCCGAATTATAATGTTTTGAGCAACAGATAAAGTCTTAATGTGAGTCTTAGCTGCGTAATATCATGCGGGACTTGCATAAGTAAGTAAAGGACGTAAATAAGATTTATAAATGAGCAACTTGTTATTAAAATTCAATTTACTATTTCGAGCAATTAGGGGGAAGAGGGCACGTTTAGCAGCTCGAAATTTATTTTTAATATTGAGTGTATGTTGTTTCCAAGTGAGGTTTTTATCAAGAGTAACTCCGAGGTATTTCATCTATAGCCGTGAAAGCGACGCTCACTCTGTGGCATGACGGCAATACGAAGCATTATGGCTATAGCGGCACAAATGTGCATTTACAGGCTTACAAGTAGAAGCCTAGTGTCCCGTTTTTCAACCGTTACACGATTTGCAGCTTCAGTATGCACGCGGTTGTGAAGGGATAGTGCGATCGTGTTTTCTCCTGAATTGTTTTTTGTAATTTATTTATTTATTTATTTATTTTTATTATGAACCAACATTTCGAGTAAAACTCCCAAAAATACTTTCTTTCACACAAAAAAATGCTTTTTTGAGTCATTAAACCTGTCATTTATGTTTTAAATTTTTGATGTTATAGCCGCCATCGTCCCATTACTTCGTGCGTAGAGTCCGCTGGCGCCATGACGGTTATAGCCGAAACTTAAAGGTACTGAATGAATCAAAATTAAGTTTATTTAAGCAAAAAGAGTAAAACTATATTTCTAATATTCAAAAAATTACAAAAACATATAGTGTTAATTTTCGAACTTCACTTGTTCCTACTGTCCATCAATGTGTTAGCATAGCATTTATTCAATTATTTTTTCACTGTTATTTTGCATTTGATTCATTTTTATTTTGAAGGTTGATATTATTTAAGTTTTTCTTATTTCTATAACTTTATATATATATATATATATATATATATATATATATATATATATATATATATATATATTACATATATATAATGTGTATATGTACATATATATATTATATATATATGTATATATATGTTATATAATATGATTATATATGTTACAATATATATATGTTTTATATATATTTTATATATATATATATATATATATATATATATATATATGTTTATATATATATGTTTATATATATATATTTTTATATATTATATATATTTTATTATATAATATAATAATTTATATATATATGTATATATATATAATATTATATATGTATTATATATATATATATATATATATATATATATATATATTTATATATATATATATATATATATATATATATATATATATATATATGCATATACGTGTCTGATTGTATTGTTGTGCTTGACGGCAATCCGACAACTCCACAATGTTACAGATATTATGTTAGCTGAAGAAACGCTTGCAGTAGACGTGGTTGCTTTCATAAAAATTTCCAAGAAATACTTAGGCTCGGATGAGATTTATATTTTTTATTATCAATTTTATTAACAATTACTATATTTGACAAGAATACCGTGGATAACTGATTCTTTTTTATGATCCATGCTTTCGTGGTATTATTAACCCGTTCCAACATCCGACATAATTTAATCGAGTTACTTTTTATAGCGCTAGATGAGGCTGTTATTCAAATACAGTTTTATGTTTTGGCCTGAACTACTTTAATGTACGTGAAAGTTTAGACTGAATGTCGTATTTTCATGAACGGAATCTGGAAATTTGTTACTTTTTAAATCAAGTAATTTTTCGGAGATATCATGAATACCAAGTTGATTTCTGTTTATCTTAATTAATATTATATAATACTTTACGGAACCTAATCTCGATTAGTGCGATTGTTTCCCAGGTAATATATTTTGGACAACTCTGATTATTTGAAACTCTTACACCTTCACGGCACTATGTAAGCGAATGTAAAAATTTGGGCTGGATTGTACCAAACTGATGTTATAATAAATTATACCATTTTTTATTCACAATTTGCTGTAATTTTCTTTCAACCTAATGACTGTTCTTTACGCAATCACGAAGTAACTCTATTTGTAGGGGATAAAATTGCACCCAGTAAAACACACACACACACACACACACACACACACACACACACACACATATATATATATATAAATATATATATATTATATATACTATGTATTATGACTTTAAATAAATGTAAATATATATTTATTTATATTTACATATTTAAGTGCATGCATTAAATAGTAGTTTTGATTTAGTTTATGAGGTCCAACTCTAAACCTTGGACAACTGAATGTACAAAATACAGACTCCATGGTACAGTAAAAATATATTTCAAAAACTGATGTCTGCTATATTTCACTCAAAACTGTAATTCTGTCTAAATCTCAACAACAAGCGGAAGAAATCACGAAGTAAATTTCATTGAATTGCCCCAATAAAAGCAACCTTCCATGGCATTTCACGATCAATGCCTCAAATCGATCCGTGTCGATACAAACAGAACTTATCTGATAAAATTTCGTTTACTACAATACGACGTCTTCCAGACTTTCTAAATACAACAAAAGATATTTTTTTCCAAGTCGACTGCAACGGCCTGGATAGAGGGCGCCATTAAAGTCTAATTTCTCTGGGGAACTGAATTTATTGTATCGCTGAATGATCAAAATACAGACTCAATGGTACAGAAATATCACTGTTCCGGAACAATTTTCTCTGGGGATAGACCCATAAAAATAATAATAAATAAGTTCATATAAAGGAGGCTAAGGAACATCACCACCTGTACTTCAATATATTGTAGGAACGTACACCGCCATAAATACTTGACGAAGAAATGTGATGTGATTTACTAGTTCATTTGATATTGATTAGAAATGACGTTTTTGGAGAGAGTTTCTAAGAAACATTTTTTTAAGGTGGTTGATTGGTTTAGCGTGATTTGGAGAGATATAATTTAGTTTGTGATACATGATGCTCGAGAGACTAAATCTTGCTTTCTAAATCCAATTAGTAAAAGTTATGAATATCTGAGATTAGTGAGATTCAAACTCACTGATTTAGGCACAGCAATTCAACACTCTTTATAAAGTTGAGAATACGTGTGCTTATTTCTAAAAAACTAACGTATTTTTATCTACGAGATATGTATCTATATTCTTATACAGGGTTTTAGAATCCTATGAAATTAAACAGGATATCGAAATGTAGTAGTTTCTCTTAAATCTTTCGTCAATCCAGTCCTGAAGGCATTATAAGTAACCGTCTTGTTGATAGGATAAATCATCTATTAATGAGTTCTAGAGACATTCTAACCCTTATCCCTTCTTTCCGATTTCCTGTTCAGAGTTCAATCAAAAGAGAGATAGTGGTGAATTGAAGATACTCCTAGAGAAAGGGATTTTCTTACTCTCCTACCTCAAAATACGCCTTATTGTATATAATTTAAATAGTCATTATTAAAATCATTAAAATTTAAAGTTCGCTATATTTTTCTGTTTTTGATGAGTCTTCGTGGATGTAGAAGGCAATAATGACAACAAATTTGACAACATACTTCGATATTACAATTTACAAATGAGTTGAACCACAGAAATTTTCAAAATTTAAAGATATGGATTAGTCAATATCGGTAATCCCCGAAATCAGTAAGTACTTAAGGACAGTATGAAAGGGAAGATAAAATATACTCTTATCGGTTTTTTAGTAACTTCATATGCAAAACAGCCTTCTCCTTCTAATAATTTATCAGAGAGCGTCTTATCTACCGCAAATCCTCACCGAATCTTAATTTAAAACGGATTTTGTCCTCAGTTGAGATTCTAAGTGTTTTTAAGGCTTTTCAAAATGAGAACAACAGACCACCAACACCAAACTTCGAGGTCCGTTTCTTTATATAATCTGGGATGCAAAATGACCCAATGCCTGCGAGAATGCCGTTTAAGGCACTCTGTGGTACGGTCGCTGTCGTGCTAGACTTCCATTGTATCAGGTCCCTGGTTCAAATCTCCCCAAGCGCTACGGTAATTTTAATTAAATTTATTTTTAACTCTTCTTGACTAAATTTTAACTCATTTTCCTTACTCTTCTTTCTCATTCTTCATCTTACTGGTAATGTGTTGAAGAGAAAACAACCTTATTTCATCTGAGAGATTTTAGTTCTGTCAATCAAATAAAGAGCATTATATTAAGTTATTTACATTCCTGCTATTCAAGTGTCCTTTATCCTCCTGACCTATCTATTTTGGTGAAGCCGGCCGGATATCGACCCCGGTACTCCTCGGAATCATTATTATCCGGGATTTTTATTATTACTCGGTATTAATCGCATCGCATACATAGCAAAAACGTTCATTTTGAAACAACTTCCAGCGACGTATGGAGAAAGTAACTTTTGTATCTTACATCGAGGGTCTGAAAAAATTTATTCCTACATTCGGTAAAAATTCGCAGGTGATACGGTCCTAAATTTTCTGCTAACTTATACACGCACGCATACAACAGACCCACATGAAACGTTCCATTCTCAACCACCCCCCAAAAGAAGAAGTTAACGTTCATTTTAAAACTTCGCCTCATTTTGGAAGCGAACGGCAAAAGGCGGGGTGCCGAAATTCCACACTCCCGTTTCGAAGAATGCCTCGAATTCTTCCCGCAATAGACGAGTGGTATGGAATGGCGAAATGCCTTCGTTGTTCCTTTTCCCGGCTTCGGTTTACGAAAATTTTAAATTCTTTGGATTTGCATGGACCAGGAGATTTTTATTTACTGGTATAGGAAGCACATTAAAAGTATTTTAATAGTCGGAAAATTGTATGAATTTGAAAGAAATTTGGATAAATTTGACGTTTTAGATTATTTTTCATATCCACACATCCTTCTCTTCATATGAAATTGAACTTCGTTATAATGCACTGTCTGAAAATTGGATGAAAAGTTCACAGTAACCAAAGGTTTATTGTATCCATTTTTGTTAAATTTTGAAATTTCTAAGCTTTTAATTGTGGTTTTGTTGGAAACAGTTATTGGGATAGCGTACAATTTACTAAGAAAATATTATTACTTAAACAATTAGTTGGTGTCCATTTAGAAGTCATATGACTTTTCAAGAGTGGGTCCTCGTAACTTAGCGCCTAACAATGGCCGATTGGTTAGGGTGCTGGCCTTCAGAACTGGAGTTCATAGGTTCCACTATGGCATGGATGTTCGTAGCCGTTCGGAATAGGCTTTAAGCATTAGGTACTGGTCTCATTAGCCCTCGTGTTGCAAAAAGTAAACTGTAGCCCTCGAAAACCAAACCAAACCAAACGTAACTTGGTTGGTTGGTTTGGTTTGGAGCGCTACGGTCTACTTATTGCAACTCGAGGGCTAATGAGACCGGGACCTACTGCTTAAAGCCGATTCCGAACGGCTACGAACATCCATTCCACAGTGGGATTCGAACCCACGAATTCCGGATCCGAGGGCCAGCACCCTAAACCAATCGGCCATCGTTCGGAACGTAACTTGGAAACAGGGATCAAGCAGAAGACACCTATGTTTCGCATATCCCCTCTGCTGCGTATCTTTGGCTATCTCGTGTCTCGATCTCGCAATTCTCCGGCTATAAAATTGAGACGTTTTTGCCGACTGAGCTATCGCGGCGCTCCGTATAGCCACACATTCCGATAGCCAAAATTGATTCTCCGCCTGTTCAACAATCATCTCGCTTCTCTACTGATAAACTGGGATTTTACCATATAAGAGACGGAAAAGCGTAAGTGTTGCTTAAATACAAAGCTAGTACAATACAGTTTTTTTATCATTAACTTTATGATTAACTATTTTTAACTTTATGACATATAATTTTAAATAAGTAACAAACTTTATGTAAAATACAATAATAAAAATAAATCCAATTAATTGGATGAATTAAAAAATAAACTACAGTCTGTCCATTAAGTGGCTACACTTAATGGATAGACTGCTGAGAAAATCATTGAGAGCATATGTTACACTCTTATCTTACATAACACTATTATCTTACATACTGAGAACCTTTAAAGAACTAACATCATGTAAAAATCAAGTGAAATAATCGTTCCTATTATTAAAAAAAAGCATGAAAATGTTTTCGTTTTTGGCTGTATTGTCTTTACACATATTCAGATATATTGTGTAAAATATTTGGCAATTGTAAAATTAGTATAATAAGTCAAAGAAATATCAAAATTGCTAAACTTCTCGATGACCCCTGATGCAGGTGCTGCAAAATCCGCTAAAACTTATCTTGCCGTTCAATTGCCATACTGTGGTGATGAACAAACTCTGAATAAACTTCAAGCTATTAAAGCTCGAATCACTGTGTGGACTTCGATTCCTTCTAGTCGAAAAGATGTGATTGTAACTCGTCTCCGTATAGGACATACTCGTCTCACTCACCGTCATTTACTCGTAGGTGAACCTGGTCCCACTTGTCTTCACTGCAAGGTTGCTGTCATCGTGAAGCACATTGTTTTAGACTGTCCTATTTATAATAATGATAGACTTTTATACTTCCATTCACAGAACATTCCATTACCCGCCTTACTTAATGTTACCCCTCACCAAAACCTTTTTCGGTTTGTGAAGCATATTGGTTTTTATCAACTTATTTAATTTTTCACTCTTTTTGTTTGATATTTTTTTATGTGCAGCTTTTCTTTACACATTTTGTCGTTTAACTCTCCATTAGTTTTATACTTTTTTTTATAAGATATTGTGTACCCCTTTGTCTTCTTGTCTTTTACTTTTGTTTTATTTTCTCTACAGATTTTACACTGTATGAGGTCTCTTAACCATGTGTTTGGCACAATATGTCCATTGAGGATACAGTGCCATTTACCCTCTAAGCGGTTCGCACGTACAATTCCGCCAAACCGATGATGTCTTCAAAGCGGTTGTCACGTACAATTTTTGACCTCCAAAAACGTTCCGAAAATGGATGTAATGTACATTTCTGCCAGTGTTTGAGGTAGGAGGGTCAGGTTGATTGTTTAGAAACTGCATCCCTCTTTGACTGACATTTATTGAGGGATGCACCCCTACTCCTTGAGGCACAAAGACGCTGATAGCTTTTCATGGCTTTGTAAATCTCTATTTCGAAGTATTTCATTTGCAGTAACAGATGTATCTCTAATTGCACCATTTAAATATCTTGGATAACTTTCGTAAAAAATATAAATAATTTTCTTAAAGAATATTTTTATTTGTACTTTTAGAATCCATTATTTCTTATGGGATGATCTTAGAGACTTAACGAGTTTTATGTGTATTAAAAATTAACAAACTATAATATCTATTTATAACCGGAAGTAAAGGGACAGTAACAAGGGTGGGTTTCCCGTATTCTATTCTAGTTGAGAAAGGGTGAAGTTAAAAATCATGGAATGCTTTGGCCATTGACACGTATTTTTTGAAGACTTTTTTTAGTCGGTGTGTTCCACTCGGAGGATTAAGCATCAAAAAACTAACCAACCAACCTGATGCAGGTGTCTATTTGGGGTTATGACCCTCAGTTTAAGAAAATCTGTTGAAGATTAATATCACACATTGAGGTTAAATTTGAAGAAGATTTAAATACATTTTCTGTACTTTAATTGTTAAAATCAAAATAAAGAGCTTAAATTTAATAAAATTAATGTAAACATACAATTTAATGACTTTTCTACTTAGACACAGGTAAGCTTTTTTATGCTCTGGAAAAAAAAAAGAAAAAGAACTCTTCACGGGGAACAATAAAAATTTCTTTCATGGAGCATTAATTTCTTTTTGATAACCAAGAAACGTAATTTGTTTTCCCTAAATGCATCATTCTTCAATCTTTCTTATCGAAATTTTTAAATTTAATTGAAAATTACGAATATGCTGCACTGAGTGAGCGATGCCATTAAGGTGCCTTTGTACTTAAAAAAGAAAAAAATTAAAATGTTTAAGTTTAGAGCGCTGTGGGACTGTATGATAAAAAGTGTCTCTTTCTGCTCACAAAAAGAGTGGTCTAGAAGATACAACTTGTCATTGTCTATGCCTATAAATTATAGAAAAAATGACAGCAAGACTCATTTTCTTAATTTCAATTTTTTATAGGCTACAGATAAGGAAATTATTCACTTTTCTTAAAGATACCATTTTTATAAAAATACTACATATGACAAAAAATGCTTCAAAAATTTTTTTATTTAAACTATGGAGAATATTGTTAAAATTATTAGAAATTGTTCGAAGAACATTGATTCTATAAAGAGTTGGTTTTAGCTTTAGACGTTACTGTCTACTGTTTTGTGACACGAGGGTAATGGGAAACCTACTGCTTAAACCAGATTCCGAACGGCTAAGAACATCCATTTCACAGTGGGATTCTAACTTACGAACTCCGGTTCTGAAGATCAGCTCCCTAACCGTTCGGCCGTCGTTCGGTGATTCTACGAAGGTTTTTAAATATAAATTCGAAATATGGGATTATAAAAATATTTATATACTTTTTTATATATTTATCAAAATGCTTAAAGAGAATTTAATACAAGTACAAACATCCTTGCAAAAAATTATTAACGCGGGAGCATTTGCTTGCTAACTATTCACTATACATCGATGCGGAAACTGTTGAGCATTTTATTATGGGAGCACTATAAAATATAAATTCGAAATATTGAACTATAAAAATGCTTATATACTTTTTTATATATTTATCAAAATGCTTAAAGAGGATTTAATACAAGTACAAACATCCTTCCAAAAAAAATTAACGCGGGAGCATTTGCTTGCTAACTATTAACTATACATCGATGCGGAAACTGTTGAGCATTTTATTATGGGAGCACTATAAAATATACATTCGAAATATTGAACTATAAAAATGCTTATATACTTTTTTATATATTTATCAAAATGCTTAAATAGGATTTAATACAAGTACAAAAATCCTTCCAAAAAAAAAATTCTTAACGCGGGAGCATTAGCTTGTTAACTATTCTCTATACATCGATACTATACATTAATGCGGAAACTGTGGACTATTTTATTATGGGGGCACTATAAAGGGGGCAGGCATTATTTTCTAGGACAACACAAACAAACAAAGTGTGTCCTCGTCTTTTAGGATTGACAAGAGTGCAGCACAAAAAAGTTTGTGACCCGCTGAGCTAGCTGATGCAGATTGAGAATTTGTGCTTCAAGAGTGCAATAGATTCTTCCGAAAATAGCTACATTCTACTTAATTTATCGACAACATCTAAATTCCATCAACACATCAAATTTCTAATTTTAAAGGATCATTGCGGTATTCCTTATAAATTCTAGCTATTTTCTTATTCTAGTTATTTATCCTTTAACTCGATTCTCATTATTTGACTTGCATATACTCATCTCGAAAAATTATATGAATTTCATCTCTTTAAAATATTTCAATCGTAATTCTCTTTGATATATTTCTTTTAAACTCATAATACACATTCCAGCATAGAATATGAAATAGATGTTAGTAGAAACAATAACTTTAAAAATGTAATTTATGAAATATTTGATTTTGAAATGACACGACGGTGGTATTGTTTTAAATCGAAAAAAATTACTCTCTTGATGGAATTTGATTTTCTCTTCTCGCTCATGCAAATTATTCTCAACAAATTTGTTTCTAGTATATTAAAAGTAATTTGTAATTATAAATGTATTCACTAGGTATAAAATAAATACGTGTGAAACATTATGTA
>CM063508.1:174131988-174144488 GCA_032207245.1 Pardosa pseudoannulata | reverse complement strand
TGTGTTTCTGAGATGTCGAAATCTTCGGAAAACGGAACAAATTATATATTTCAAAAGAAAGAGTTCGATAATTAAATTTTGATAACGTTTTCAGAAAAATCTACAGACAAGAAAAAAATAACTCAGTAAAAGTGTCATTTGAGAGAGAGGGTTTTCTTTCTTTTTCTTTTGCTTACTCCTTTCTCCGTCCAGAAATAATGAATACGGGAGTGTTTCACTGTCGAAAAGATATGACGAGATGATTATATCTAACTTTCTTTAATCCTTGAGATATATTTAAGGAGTGAGTTTAAAGGTGTCTGTTTTGTTTCATACATTTTTCTAAAGGGACGGAAGATTTCGACATTGATGGAGAGGGTCAAAATACATAGAGAGTGTACAATTATCTGGGGAAAATTGAAGGAATTTATTTTGCTGTTTAAAATGTCTTCTTTAGTTTGAAGTGCTACTGGAACTAGTTGGTGTGCAATGAAAAAAGAGATGTGGATGTGTTTTTTAAACTGAATCATGAAAGGCTACTAACAACTATGCCATTACTGGTATTTGAACTTACGGATACAGTGCAAAGAATATAACCAGTTTTTCAAATGCAACAAATATTTCTAATAAATACTTCATGGGTCTTCATGAGTCTAAACCAATGAAAAATCCCGATATTAATGGAAATGGATAAAAATCACACACAATGTAAAATAATGTCGGGAAGATTTATGACCTTCTATTTTCTCTGTTTAAAATATTTTATTTCGTTTAACCCTCTGACAGTTTCATTTTTTTCCAAAATTCGGTCAAAAAATGTCACATTTTTTTATTGCATTGTTTTGTTCATTTTACATTTTTAAGTAAAGATATGCCATTAAAAGTAACATTTCTAATATTTTTAAGCATTTATTACAACTTTTTTCTTTCTATGAAAGCATCATAGAACTGAAGTTTACCTTTAGTCTCATCGATATCCAAGTTAATTTTTTAAATTCCAGTGAAAGCAAATCAAGGAGGTGGATCCGAAGGATTATCACAATTAATTTAAAAAAATTGTCTTGCTTGACTGATTCCATCTGTACTACTATCAGAGTCACTACTATTTAGATCATCTAGTAAACTTTCGCTACTATCATTTACAGATAATCCAGTTTCTGATTCCGAGTCACAGTTCGAATCATAAGAAATTAGCTCTATAGGCTCTGAATTATCCATTATTTAAAAGGAAAAATATATTATTCAACTCTTGCATCAATAAATTTATCAGGCGGTTAGTAAAATATAACCAGAAAGCTATACACTGAAAGATAACAATTCGTCTTCTGATACAAAACATGCGAAAAAAAACCCGAAATTTGAACAAATCAGAGTAAAAAATACAATAAACTACAAACTATCATTTACTGGACATCTATACGAAATTTCTTTTACTAAAATTGGAAAAATATGGCCGAAACAGTGCAAGTGAAATAGAAACCAGATTGCCCGTGCGCCGTACGAGCAAATCAGTAAAACCCGAAAGCTGTGCCCGTACGGCGTACGGGCAAAACAGGGAAGGCGTTAAAGTGCTACATCCTCGGGCTGGGCCAAGTTGACTCATTTTTAGTGGGTAGATAAACTGAGGACCAACAATACTTGGGAACTAAACATTGCGGGTTCCGCGTAAGGATGATCACCTAACCGAAACATATGTTTCGCATCCCAGAGCTGTTGGTCTCGGAAACAGAGATTGGCGTCGTATGCCTTGGCCCCAAATGGACTGTTGCACAGAGGAGTTTTAGTTGTAAAGTGCTACACTAATTTATTTCAACGCAACGACTGGAGAGATGTGGAACTAGTGCTTAAAAACCATTATGTATACGAACAGCTTTGTCATTTCTGTATTCGAATATACTATCCAGTTCATTAGAAGTAACTAGTTTATGACTTGTATCTACTAATCATAAACTAGTTAGTTCACTTCTAATTTAAAATATTTTGTTTCGCTTTAAAGTGCTCACCTATTATTTTCAACGGGACTACTGGAGAGATATGGACCTAATATTTAAAACCGGTTACAAAAGGCTACGAACAACTTTGCCATTACTGTATTTGAATTTATTGATTGAGCAACCAATTCATAAAAAGTAACTAGTCCATGACTAGTATTTGCCTCACAGGTTTGATGGGTGAATCTAAACTGAAAAATTATTCTGGAAAACTATAGCTATTTCTTTTTTGCCCTTTAGAATTTTTGGTTTTGTTTGAAGTTCTACGGGCTAATCCTTTTTTACAAAGAACTGATGATAATATTTAAATAATTCTAACAAGTAAAGGCTATAAAAAAGACTGCCAGCATTGGTATTCGAGAGAAGTCCAGTTTCCTGAATACTGACTTTAAATATGTAACCTGTTTATTAAATGTATTTAATTAACAACAATTTTTCTGCTTCACAGGACTGTAGGTTAGATCTAAACCGAAGAAAAATTTCACCATCTACGGAAAGGATAAAAAGACAGCTATTTCATGGACTTCAAGACATTTTCTTTACGCTGTTTCTAATATTTTGTTTTCTATGAAATGCTACACCAACTAGTTGGTATGCAAGAATTGATCAAATGTAATTCCACTGTTTGAAATCGATCGGCAAAGGTTACGAACAACCGTGAAATCTCTGACATTTGAACTCACGTATGCAGGGAATAAAACAAAACCAATTTGTTAGTAGTAACTAGTTCATGACTGGAAACTACTTTACGAACTGTAGGGTGTATTGAAACTGCGAAAATATTTCCTCTTTTACGGAACGGAAAGAAAAGAGAGGTCTTTAAATGTAAAGTTAAATTAAGGTTAGTTTCATGATTTGATACGCACTCTTTAATATATAACACACGCTTAAGTGGAATTTTAATTCTTTGACTTCGGTAAGTGAGAGAATAATCACAACTAAAAAGAAAGACGTCAAAGGAATATTATAGCTGATTTCCGAGACACGACTGATATAACCCATTCGGCGAATATTACGCCGGCTTATTGTATTACCCATACAATGGATTTGAATACTCGAATGATGGAAAGATTTCGATAACGAAAAGAAATAGAGACAATTTAAATGATTGGAACAATATCAAAGTTTTTCAGCCCTCATGGACATACGGGCATGTTATTTTAATGACATCGCCATTTATAGCCTTCTGTGCTTTAAAAAATGATTAACGAAATCATGCAATAGAATTCTCATCATTACCTTTTTACTATTAACTTTAAGATGACGTAGTGGATTAAAAACTTTCTTTTCTATACAAAATATGGAAAAAAATGGCCTTGGATATTCAGGCAGAATTGCTGTTCAACGAAGCTTGCAGTACCGCATTTATATGTACATATACATAATATACATATAGATACACACACCAATATAAATATATATATATATATATATATATATATATATATATATATATATATATATATATATATATATATATATATATATATATATATATATATATAACAAATATGTCAAAAATAAAAAAAAATCAAATTAGTTGCTAAAAGCAATTCAAGCAAATCCGCAATTAAGAGCTATGGAGAAAAATAAATTTTGATTAATAAAAATATACCAGGTATATAGCAAGCTATGCGTCAATATATAATGCCTAGTTTAATATAATTATAAATATAAAAGATTAAACAAATAATAAAAAGCCGACGGAATACAATACCAGACTAAAAAAGGGAAATCAGGAATGATGTTTTAAAGAGCGTAAAGAGTTGTGACCTCACACTCCATTTAAACTAGGTTTATGTTGCAGCATCACTCATGGAAGTCACAACATCATACGACCGGAAGGAAGTCATAAATGGAAGACTAAATAGACGCGAAGCAAAACTACAAAAACTGCTCTAAGTACAACACTACATGACAGATAACCCTAACAACGCTATATTTGTATTAAGATATTCGATTATTTTAAGAATCGATACACACATATTAAGTTTAAAATAATTTTTTACTATATTAATTAGAAAACCTACAATGTATATTCTTTTATATTTATAATTATATATACACTATCTACCAATAAGTATTTGGACACTTATGCAAATGACGATATTTGCGGTCCTGACGTACGTCACGGCCTCACGTTGTGGCAGTTTTACGGATTGGACCCCTGTTACTTTCAGGACGACAATGCCAGTTGTCATGTTTCGAGGTTAACTAAAGCTTGGTATGGTGCCAATGGAGTTCATCGAATGGACTGTTCTGCCTAGAGCCCAGACCTGAACCCTATCAAGAACCTCTAGAACTAGTTGGATAGCCGAATTAAGGGGTACACTAACCGTCCAAAATCGATGAAGGAACTTGTATGTCTGCTCCAAGCCGAATGGATGACAATACCACTATCTGTAATACAAAGACTTCTGGAAAGTATGTCCCGGAGGTTCAAGCTGTATTTGCCTTTCGTGGAGGCTCTACCAACTATTGAATAAAGTTAGTTTCCAAATACTTATTAAGTATTTATAAAAGGAGGAAAACCATGAAATTTACTTAAAAAATGAGCAAAAAATTTAATATTTTAGTTAAATTAAAAGTCACAGACACATTTTCATCTCGGTTAAAACTATATGCATTTGTAGTTAGAATTTGGTGCATGAATACCATATATCAACTATACTGAAAGTGTAATAACTTGAAATTATGTACTATATTTTTGGACTATTTTTTTCGCAATATCGCAATATCATTAAAGTAAATTTCTTACCACATGGAAATCCGACGCAAAAAACACGATGACAAGTACTGTCTTATTAAATAATAAGCTAATTAAACTAGGTTAGGAAATAGGTTCTCATACACTTTTTTAAGCCCGTTCTTTGAGGAATATAAGATTTTAATGGTCGGTACCAAAGCGACCATCATTTACATCTAATATTCATTAAAGTGAAAGAATATTTTTCTGCAACAAGATACTCACTGCTGGAAAAGAAAGAAGACTTTCTACCGCTTCTATAAAGACTAAAAAGATGAAGAAAAAAAAAAGTCAAGAGAAAGGAAAGTCTGGAAATGGGCTGTTCCGGGACCAAACAGATCGCAATTGCTTTTCATTATCGTCTTAATTTCTCCTCATCTGACACCTAACAATAGCCGGGCCTCGAGAAAATGATTTTATCCCTGGAAAACGCGGCAGTTTTTCGCCGGAATTGTTTCCGCGCAGTCGAGTGAAAACATCAAAAATGGTTTTTTTTCCCGTCTTTTGTGCGGGCCAATGACGTCTTTAAAGATAATTAATCACCCCATTTCATACAAAAGAAGCGAATTAGATTTAACAGAAATAATAAATCGAAATAGTTCAAATATTTAAATGAGTCCTTTGTGCCACATTGAATAGCTCGGAAATATGTGCTAAGAAGTCCGGAAATTATTTATTTTCACTCAAAAGCATAACGAAAATCGACGGATTTCGACGGCATAAGGACATTTGGAGTGCTCAAATCTGTTTGTTTCAGTTTTGTTCTTAGTTTTTGAAACATTGTTTGATTTGATCTTTAAACTGTTTCAAAATATCAACGTGTCCTATAGTGAGAAAGAAAATTTATTCATTTTTATTTAAAGAAATATCAGGGATTATGCACTTTTTTGCACTAATTTTCGTATGCTCTTATGGAAATTATTTTGATTATAAATTGTGCCACATTGAATAGCTCGAAAATATGTGCTAAGACGTCCGGAAATTATTTATTTTCACTCAAAATCGTAACGAAAATCTAAGGATTTTGACGGCATAAGGACATTTGCTCAAATTTGTTTGTTTCAGTTTTTCTCTTAGTTTGCAAAACATTGTTTGATTTGATCTTTAAACTGTTTCAAAATATCAACTTTTTTATAGTGAGAAAGAAAATCTATTCATTTTTATTTGAAGAAATATCAGGGATTATCTACTTTTTTGCACTAATTTTCGTATGATCTTATGGAAATTATTTTGATTATAAATTGTACCACATTGAATACCTCGGAAATATGTGCTAAGATGTCCGGAAATTATTGATTTTCACTCAAAAAATATAATGAAAATCAACGGATATCGACGACATAAGGACATTTGGAGTGCTCAAATCTGTTTGTTTCAGTTTTGTTCTTAGTTTGTAAAACATTGTTTGATTTGATCTTTAAACTGTTTCAAAATATCAACATGTCCTATAGGGAGAAAAAAAATCTGTTAATTTTACAGGTTGTACCTACAAATGTCTCATACAAATGTATGAGTGTGCTTAATTTTAAACTGTTAAGGGGACACACACCTTTTAAGAAACTTAAAATGGAAAAAAAATTCTGATTTTTAGCTTTATATCTTTTTAAGTTATCGTAAATACCTGGTATTTGTAGCATTTCTTCCTATTTTGTATAAATAGTTTTGCTCGAAATTACTTTGTTTATAAAGCAACGACTTCATATGAAGTAAAAATTGAGAGTTTGAAAAATTAAAAAAAAATTCTGACACACTGTTGGCAGACTTACAACACAAAATGAGTTGAATTAATATAATTTTTGTTTTGTTGTAAACCACAGTTATTAGGTATTAAAGTGGAAAAAGACCATAAGACTTATCTACCACTATTTTATTTACAATATATTTACAGCATATATATTAGCGGCAGCAAAACGGCCTAACCACTTCTAACCGCACAGCTACTTGCGGTTAGTGCTGGGTATTTATACCCACCGGGTAACTCCCTGGCGTCTTCTTTGCTCCGGAAATTTGCATTTCCCGCATGGTGAAATTTGCATATCACAGACCAGAAGATTCAACCATGGTTAAAGTGGCTTACATTGAAGAGTAAAGACACAGTATAACCATCAGCCCATTTAATTTTTAAATGTGTCATAAATATTATACCACGGATTTAATCTTCAAAAGAGTTAATATAATGTTTAAAAATAACATATCCTATACTATAAATACTAAAGGAAATAAATGACAATGATAAAAGTAGGTAGAGTTTCATCTTAGGTTTATAATATATTTACTATTACAATTTGAAATCAATATGTGCAATACTTTTTTATTTATAGTGCACGTAAGTATAAAAATTACCATTTTCAGTAAAATGCCTTAAAATTTTTTATAGTTTCCTCAAATTTACGGTATTACATTGAGACTATATAGTTTTAGAGGATCTAATTCCAGTATTCCAATGGGTTTTCTTTCGAACTAATCAGAAATGTCCAGAGATTTTAAAATTGCAAAATAAAATTTTCTGAAGGTCCAAAGGGGATGATTCGCCTTAAATAGTTATAGAAATATTTACAAGCATTTATACGTGTATTTTTTACAATGTAAATAAATGTACAAGAATATTTTTATTTTCCAATTCTAAAACTCTTACTGTAATACTAGACTCAACACTCGAGTTTGTGTTATATGGACACCTGCATTTTTTTACGGTGCTAAGTAGCGAAGACGGACAAATCCTGAGAGGGTGGACAAGCCCTCTTCTAGAGAGGTGAAGGTTCACCAGGAGGGGGAAGGATGCTACCCCTGCCCACACCAACTACGGAGGAGAAGGACATTTTTCCCATGGAGGCGAAAGCCTGACCAAGAGGGGGGGGATTCCACCCCGGCCATAGGGAACGGCAGTGTAGGAGAGGCCCGCTCGGAACGAGAGAGATGGGATATTATTCTGGAAGGAGAGGAGACCCAGTAGAGGTGCTTTCCGCTAGGCACTATTTGGTCATTCTCGATCTTATTTCAGCCATGTTTGTGGTTAACGATGTTTAATATACATATGTTTAACAAAACTTGTAAATAATAAATATTTGGTCTAGGATTTAATTGTTTTAGTACTTAATTATCGGCAAGTTAGGCTTTCAGTGAACCCACGATACCTACTCCAGTAACAATAGACGAGCAAGTACAGAAACGAGGGCGGCGGTCATCGGGATAGGCAGTCGTGGACACGAGACTCATACAGTTAACTTTTCAAAACTTTAAAAAATGAAAATAAACCACTGCAATTATCATTGTCTTTAATGCCAGGGATTTCCTAAAATCTTCCGGGAGTTATGTAATTGGCATAACATATGTCCCTTATTTGCCTTTTTGGCAGCCTTTACCCTTGCAGAATAGTTTTAAACTGATTTGCGATGGTAATCAACAAGCATATTCTTGAAACACTCGAAATGGATCTGTTTGTCTTACTCTCTAACGTTATCCTAACTAATCTAAATATTTTTACCGCATAAGTTCTAGGTTCAATAGAGGTCTTATACGCTCTTAAAAAAACATTTTCATTTGCTTTATTGATGGTGTCGTATAATCATCTTGTAATAGAAACAAATCTCTGCAGAACTATTACCAGTGTAGGCACTATACAATAACCTAGGATTGCTTCATAATCTAAGAAAAACACCTGGGCTCTATCCAAAATGTGTGGAATAGTATACAGAGCCATGTAATAGAAACAAATCTCTACAGAACTATTACCAGTGTAGGCACTATACCATAATCTAGGATTTGAACGACCACTACCTATTTGACTGCTCTCACTAGGGGTTGGCATTTCAAGCGCCCCTGACCAAGCCTGGAGGTGTATGGAATATATCAGCTAAATTGTAACTTAACCCTCTTATCCAAACTATGCAAACTGTTCGGTTGGCTAATGGAAAATTCAGAGAATCTGCAGGCCCCGTAACAAGGCTGATTTTGAATATGTAGCTTTCACTGTACCACGCTATTGTATTTATTTTCATGCCATTATCTTGTAATTATTATTATTGATTTTTTTATTTTATTTTTTTTATTTTATTATTATTTTTTTTTATTTCCAGTGTTACTACGTCTGTTTTGTATTTGTATGTGTTGCTTTGCAAATCCGAAGAGATTTGTTTGCAGTGCGTCGAATGTATAAAACAATTTTACTCTTGACAATTACGCAATTTTTATGTTGATATATTTAATTGCAAATAACATCTGCATTCTTCACTGTGTATTAAATTACATATATTTAGATTAAAAAAAGTCTTTAACTAAAATATTTAATAGATTTCGACCAATCTAAATTTATTTAAATTGACATCCCAGTTCCCATATGTTCCCCGCATGTATTTAAACTTCTTTCAATGCATAACAATATATGAAGATATCAACAAACAGTATAATTCTATATACGAGTGTCTGCTTGAATGTAAAAGCATCGAATATCAGGTACAATTTTCAACTGATTTCAATTGAAGCATTCTATGAACGTTAACAATCGGAATGAATAAACAGCAAGGGAGAAAAGATGATTAGAATCCTCCAATTCACTCATACTTTGTCATAGATTTCTATTGTGCTAAAGCTCCCAGGTTATTAACAAGCAATAATAGATTATTTTATAATACCTATTCTATTAACAGTTCTGTGTTGGTTTAACTCTTTGCAAAATTGGAATTCCTCAACTTATGAAGCCGATGCCAAAGGTTTGCGTCGAAGAGGACTTGGTCTGAATCCTTTCGGATTAGCTATAACAGCTTTTTACAACCAGACAATATAACTCGACAGAACTCTTAACACGGTTGAAACAAAAATTGTGAGACGGTTCATCTTGACTCTTTGCACAACTTAGAAGACGTTCTTCCTACAGGTTCTTCTTCTTCAATGGCGCGCCAGTCCAGGGTGGGCCATAGCCTTCCGCAGAATTGAGTTCCATGCATATCTTTTCTTGAATAGACAGACTCTTTTAGTTTTTTTATTTTTAGCATCTTTAAGTCTATTTTAAGGCAGTCAATCCACAGAATTCTTGGTCGTCCCCTTTTACGAACTCCCAGTGGTTTGTCCTCGAAGATCCTCTTGGTGGTTCGGGCGTCATTCATTCTAATCACGTGTCCAGCCCATTTCAAAGGTTGAATAGAAATGAATTTTATTATGTCTGGCTTCTTAAAATCTTATAGATTTCGTAATTTGTTCTTCGTCCCCATTTGTCGTTGCATTTCAAACCTCCTAAAATGCTGCTGAGTACTTTTCTTTCGAAAACAGCCGCCAGACTCTCTTTGTTTCTTTCAGTTAATGTCCATGTTTCAGCAACGTTTGAGAGGATTGGGCGAATTTGTGTCTTATAAAGCTTTGTTTTCTGTTTATAAGATTAGATTTTAGATATTTGTAGATACAAAAAAAATATCTGTTAGCGGCAGAAACTTTCTGCAGGTTAACATAACAAAATATAGTGAGCTTCCGTCATACGAAACGCAGCACCGTTCAAAGAATGAAAAAAACTTCTCGGTAATCGCAACACTTGCTGTATTTTTATTTGTATCCTATTTGGACTTATTTGGTCATTTTATCAATTAGAATTTCAAGTTTTGTCCTTAGACACTCCACCACAACATTAAAATTCTTCGAATAACTGTTTATCTATGTATTATTTATCCTTTTATCTTTCTCTCTAATATATATATATATATATATATATATATATATATATATATATATATATATATATATATATATGTATGTGTGTGTATAATTATTTGTATATATAGATGTATAAATAAGTGTATGTATATAAATATATGTAATGAAACGGACTTCTCGATGGGTGGTTGCAACCATGGCCATAAAAATGATACCGTATTAGCTAAAGACCTTTAGTAAGATTACGTTGGAGAACGTGTTCCCATTTAATCATAGGGACAGAACAAACGGAAGGGTCAGTTAGCATGAAGTTCTATGTAAAAGACCCGTAACATCTGGGTCAACATCTGTGGGAAAATCTCTAGAAAAATCTGTCTCCAACAGCGTGCATCTCCTTTTTCTTTGGAAATTTCTTAAATTGTCCGCTACGGCCATGTAGAGTTATAATTGGTCAGGCCCCTTCTCTGAGATCATAAACTGTAGCCCCAGTGGTCAATTTAGATTAGGGGTTAAAAAGGGGATATATATATATATATGTATATTATATATATATATATATATATGTATATTATATATATATATGTATATATATATATATATATATGTATATATATATATATATATATATATATATATATATATATATATATATATATATATATATATATATATATATATATATATACATAAATATGCATATAAGTACGTGTGTAGATGTATTTTTTTAGGGATTAATTCTATACAATTTAAAATTATTACGAACAATAACAAAATGAAGTGAGGACTTAAGAATAGATTCAAATAATCGGTGAATAATCTATTCCTACATTTAAAGCTAGAACATAAGAGGCAAATTATAGTTTTTTTTTTCCTCAGCCAATGGAAACAGAATTTATATTTTTCTCAGATTCATTTCTCCATCCATAATAATCTTCATTCCTATGTTCTTTTTCTATATTAATTTTTTTCTTGCCCACCCTCCCTTCTTTCCTTCCCTCCCTTTCTACGCCACAAAACAAATGGAAACATAATTTCTGCAAAATAGCGTCATTATTTCCACTACTCCTCTGGACGGACAGGAAAACATTCGCATTGTCAGAGACAACACAAAAATGGAGGGTTTGCGAACGTTTTCATTTCTTTTTAGACCGAAAGAGAAGACAAAAAATATAAAACGAAAAAAAAACCCACACAGTAATAAGGCTGTTTTGGTTCCCCCTTTTCGTGCTTTTGTGAAAAATTTTTAATTAACTTATTACGGGGATTAGAAAGTCCAGCTCCGCGCAAAATCTTTTTGTCATTTATGAATAATTTAATTTCTTTGGAACAAAAGAATCATTACTTCAGCGAAACTTTTCGCAGTTCCCGGAGAAAAATCTTTTACGCTGCCTTACCTTATAATTAATTTTATTTTTTTGTTTTTTCTGTGTGTGTCTGTGTGTTTGTCGTGGAAACAATTTTCTTTCATATTTTCACCAAGGACTATGAATGATATTTTAATTTAGTATACGAGGTGGGATTAAGAAGGGATTTCAGGAATCTCGGAGCGTTCAAAGTCGGTTTTCGAGCCCTCGTGTACCTGAGGTGATTAGAGATTTAAAATAGGTCGCACTTGCAAAATAATAACGGTTTCGGTTTTTTATAGATCTTCAAAGATAATCTAAAAAAAAGATGGAAATTAAAAATATATTTTTATATATTTTAACAATAATTTCCTGGATTACCAACTCATAGCTGGCATTGAAAATTTATTTCTATTTACGAAGATATACCCAAAATACTCAAACTTTTTTGCAGTTGTCACGTCAGTTATCATAATGAGAATTGCATCAATTCAGACATCATACTATTCATCAAGTAAATTTATTTATTTTGCAATATAGCTTTACATACAAACAAAATGGAATTTGATGCACTGTAAAAATAATATTGAATTTAATTTGGATCAACCCAAAAGTTACATGCAAACTTAGAAACAAGTATTTTATTTTGAAATTTGCATTGCAATGTAAGATGAGATTCTACGTGGGATACTATTCACATACTAGCATATAGCCCATCATATGACGGGATATCACGGATACCAACTCATAGCTGTCATTGAAGTTTTGTTTATATTTTTGAAAAATACTCAAACTGTTCTG
>CM063508.1:174101988-174104488 GCA_032207245.1 Pardosa pseudoannulata | reverse complement strand
GTTTCGGTTTTTATGCTCCGACCTATTTTTTTTTTCCTTCTCCGCTATTTTCCCTTTTCTAGTGATGGGAGGGAGATCAGCTCCTTGCTTATCTCCGGATGCTGGCGTCCGTCAAGGAAAATAGCCTCGATGTCCGAGAGATGGGATATTTCGCATCGGGGGTCATTTCCATCCAAATCCTGGTAGGTGATTCTCTCCTAGAAAGCGGATTCCCCATGAAACACCCTTCGCATTAGGCTTTGGAATTTCTTGCCAGCAAATCGAAAATGAAACGGGATTCTGCCAAATGAGTATCTTTAAATTCGTATGTATTTTACCCCTAAAAGGTCAATGGGTTCGAAATTTGCTTTAACAATATAAGGGCTTTAACAACAATGGGTTACAAATGGTCATTTCGTTTGAAATGTCCATTGGTAACCCATTATCAAGTTCAATTTGCAAAAAAATAATAAGGTTTCAATTTTAAAGAATTGGGAGAGTTCATACTAAACAAGTAGCATAATTGTAAATACTAAAATGTTATTAAAGTTTTACTGTACTTAATTTTGACTTTTTCCTTCTTTACCAAGGGGGGAAAGAGTCAAAATTAAGTACATTAAAACTTTACTAACATTTATATTGTTGTCGAATTTTATGTATTGTTGTCAAATTTTACTATACTGACACAAAAGCAAAAAAATAATAATAAGGTTTCAATTTTAAAGAATTGGGACAGTTCATATTAAACAAGTAGCATAATTGCAAATACTAAAATGTTACAAAAGTTTTACTGTACTTAATTTTGACTCTTTCCCACCGTGGCATTGTTGTCAAATTTTATTATATTGACACAAAAGATAAAAAATAATAATAAGGTGTCAATTTTAAAGTATTGGGACAGTTCATACTAAACAAGTAGCATAATTGTAAATATTAAAATGTTACAAAAGTTTCACTGTACTTAATTTTGACTCTTTCCCACCGTGGCATTGTTGTCAAATTTTATTATATTGACACAAAAGATAAAAAATAATAATAAGGTTTCAATTTTAAAGAATTGGGACAGTTCATACTAAACAAGTAGCATAATTGTAAATACTAAAATGTTACAAAAGTTTTACTCTACTTAATTTTGACTCTTTCCCACCGTGGCATTGTTGTCAAATTTTATTATATTGACACAAAAGCAAAACAATAATAATAAGGTTTCAATTTTAAAGAATTGGGACAGTTCATACTAAACAAGTAGCATAATTGTATATACTAAAATGTTACAAAAGTTTTACTCTACTTAATTTTGACTCTTTCCCACCGTGGCATTGTTGTCAAATTTTACTATATTGACACAAAAGCCAAAAAAAATAATAAGGTTTCAATTTTAAAGAATTGGGACAATTCATATTAATTAAGTAGCATAATTGTAAATGCTAAAATGTTAGAAAAGTTTTCCTGTACTTAATTATAACTCCTTCCCCCCTTGGTATTTTTGTCATATTTTACTATATTGACATAAAAGCCTTTTTGCTGTCTGATATTCATTACACACAAAATTTTATAATTTCTGATTATTTGATTTGATTTGGATTACGATTGCAATTATTTAACACTAAATATATCATATAACGGGTCAAATGACCCATAAGGTTTATGTAAAAAAATGCGATTTGAAATGAATTAAAAATTCTTATTCTTTGTGTTTGCAATGCATAAAAATTAACAATATACAATTTTGTTTCATTATAATAAAGTTTATTCATCTATTTCCTTCCAATTTTCATATTTCACACATTTATAATCAGTCCGGTCATTTGACCGGCTAAGGTAGAAATAGGTATGTATTAAGTCTTGGTATATTTAGTGTTAATTTGGTTTTGATTCTGATTATTTAACTTGTATTTCTTGATTTTGATAAAATGTTGCCGAAATAATTGTTGCCAATAATAATTGTTGCCGAAAAATAAATGTATGTGAATAACTGTAATAATTAGTAATTTTTAAATATTAAATTAAAAAAAATATATAAAAACAATTTTTATATTTTAACGCTCAAATTACAGCATATATAGCTAAACTTACTAACATTGAAATTACAAAATTTCAATTCAATACGATAAAGATTGAAAAACTTCTTTTAAATTCCATTCCACTCATTACATGACTAGAAATACCCCCTATTGTATCCCCACCGAAATCTGATTTACAAATAGAGTAACCTAGTACCTAAATGAAAATAAAGGTACTTTGTACCAGAATTTCCATATATAAATTCTCCTGAGAGATAACTGTAGTCCTTGAGCATAACTTACCAAAGTGTAAGAAATTTGATTTCGAAGTTTAGGCTGACACAGTCTAGTTAAGTGTTGCCGTTCAATGAACGAATTTAAAAATTTCTTGAATCATTAAATATTATTTTGAATCTCAAAAATTAGATTTTATTCATCTTCTTTTCCCATTGGATCTTCATTAAACATTTTACTAAATAAGTAAAAGCTTCGCAGCCGTATTTGGCATAAAGATATAT
>CM063508.1:174076988-174079488 GCA_032207245.1 Pardosa pseudoannulata | reverse complement strand
AATAACGTTTTATTTGATACACTATTATTCTTATCAAAACCTTTTCGCTTGATCTAAAACAAACGTCTGCCTATTGTGATCCATTATTGCACAATTACTGGCAGTTAGAAAGTAGGTCACTTGACTAAATTATTTGCTTTTCAGCTCATCTTGGATGTGTTTGAAAATGGCTTGAAATGTAGTTTCAGACAGAGTTATCAGTTTAAAAGACTTTAAACCAAATAATTCTTGTTTAAACTTTCGGTTTATTCAGCTCCAAATACGACTAGTAACTGAATACTTTCGGAATATTGTGCTTTTAGCAAAATTTTAAGAACCGTGAAGAAGTCTGTCTGTATGGGTTCTTTTTATTATGAGTACATGATTTTTAGAACACTTTAAATTAATGCAGATTTACTATTTTCAGAAAATTTTAATTGTAGGAAGATTAAAAAGAATCATATCTTAAATATATTATGCGTTTCTTCAATTTCAAGACATAATTGAGAGATAAAAACATAATAATACAAGTATTGGTTTTTCAAATTTAGAATAACATTGTAATATCAAAAAACCTTTTTTATTTTCAGAAAGAATAAAACATTTTTCTACCTTGTTTAAAATAATTTATTAACAAAATTTGCTGTCGTTCTACTTATAAAAACAAACTATATATAAAAAAAGAATCAGAATAAAAAGGGTTACTATTTGTTTTAAGAGAAGAGCTACTATTCTGGTTTCTAACTTTTTTCACGTTATATAATAATTAAGTTTCTTAAATTAATGAATAATTTGCTCAATTAGCAAAGTAACCGGAGGGTAGCTAGATCGAGGTTCGAGCGTGTTTAAGATCCATCGTGTTCTTTAATGGCGGCTCATTTACGTAAGTTATTTCACGTCATAGTTAAGCACGTCATTTACGTGTTCGCAATGCCCTTTAATGATAGATCTTCGGTGGCAGGTCAAGACAGTGGATCTTTTGCTTGGTCCACCAGTATACACTCTTAGAATTTTAATCTTTCGGGGCAATGGCAACCATCTTTATTGAGAAGTCATATGACATTTAAATGTACACTACACCACCTAATGTTTAAGTAATTTTCTCTTTAGGTGAATAAAGTGATAAATAAAAATTTTCAAACTATATAATTGGAATAATTGTCAATGAGCTACTGACTGTCTGAAACGAATTTGTAAATAAATTAAACCATTTGTACCGAGGTACTTTCCTACGATGGTCAGCACGTGTATACACATCTGTAGAAGAAATATCCAGGAAGAATTTAGGTGCAGCTGTTGACTTCGAGTTTTAGGGACCCCTGAGGAGGAGTTACAGATCACGGGATGGCACAAGCGTAACAGTCAAGCTCTCACAGAGATGTAACCGGGAGTTATGGTGGAAGGGGCTAAAAAAATAATGTCAGCATTCACAAAAGGGGCTATTTTAATGAGCCCACCTGCACGCCCGAAGGGTGGGCAGATGTGGGAAAATTTCAATAACAAGTGATTGACAAAGAAAGTACAGGGACGTTAAAACCGAGGTGATGAGTTAAGTGAAGAAAAATGAGTCCAAGTCGGGACTGAGGAGTTGAGAGAGCCCGGACCAGCAATCGACTCCCGAACCCGCATGCCTGCTTAGACTTACAGCCAAAATAACGACTACTACGCCAATACCGACGCCCTTTATGCCTGAAGTCCATCCCCGTCGTACAGCCTGATGAAAGCTTCAGCCTACTTCCCTGTAATTACTGGAGGTAAACTTGATCTTATTCATAAATCATTATATTGGGTCTCGGAATCTTTTGATTAAAGAGAAACGTATAAAAACAAAAAGAAATTAATGAATTGTTGTAATGATAAGCGTCAAGTAATGAATGTTATATATGATATTAATCAAGAAATAATGTTTGTAAATAATTTGTGTACATAATAAATGTTTTAGTTCAAATATAAGGTATCTTTTTACTGTGCTTCCCCCTAAAGAACGGACACTGGTGTTAGTGTTGTGAGTACATTACAACACCATTTATAACGTTTTACAAATTTATTTTCAGATATAGTTCTGTCCTAATGTAAATAGTTAGGTGACAATGCATATTCGGCATAATATCGTCGTTGGAACTTATCGCATATGTTGCAACAACGATATATCGGCGTTCGGCAGTTAGCAAAAAACACGAAAGGTTAAGTAAAAAATACATGCAAATAGTTTAATTGTCAGATCTGTCAATGTGGAATGTCAGCAAAGCAGTATCCGTAGCTCTGTAGACTAAATTAAATATTAGTAATTTCATACGCAACAAAATATCATCGTTTGAACTTTTCGCAAGGGCTTCAATCAATGATATATCGCCGTATAGCCCTAAGCAAAAAACATTCAAAGTTATATAAAAATACGTGCAAATTGCTTAACTGTCAGATATGTCACAGTATTCGTAGAACCGTAGACGAATCCAAACAAAAATTTCAGTTAATAAAACAAAGACTGAGAGGTAAGAGATAGTTGAGAGCAAAAATGTAA
>CM063508.1:174061988-174071988 GCA_032207245.1 Pardosa pseudoannulata | reverse complement strand
GCCCAGTTCCTGAAGTTGGTTCTTGCCTGCTCTTTGCTCAAGAAGTGCTGGGAGCAGTAGGCTTTCTCTGTAAATATTGTGTATGACGTGTGTTGTCATAATAAAGTGACAGAAAATTGCCCCGTTCCTGAAGTTGGTTCTTGCTTGATGTTTCCCTAAGAAGTACTGGGAGCAGTAGGCTTTCTCTGTAAATATTGTGTATAACGTCTGTTGTCAAAATAAAGTGATAGAAAAATGCCCAGTTCCTGAAGTTGGCTCTTGCCTGATGTTTTCTCAAGAAGTGCTGGGAGCAGTAGGTTTTCTCTGTAAATATTGTGTATGACGTGACATAATAAAGTGACAGAAAACCGTATTATAATTCCTTTTTCAGTATTTTTTAAGTATTTTACTTATTCATTAAGTTACTTTAGTTTACATTCGTCTGGGAAGTATTGGATAGTAAACTAAATATGCTCTTGTATTTACCAGGCAGGAACATTAAAAGACACATGGTTATTGCAAATATATTTCTGAACATACAATGAAATTTTGTACATCACTGATGATCCATTTTTGACTATTTGTTTATTCATTCAAAACTATGGCTGTGTATACAAGACTTATGGATGTAAGTATGTTCTTTGCATGTGTGAGTGTACAGGAAATGATTTTTCTATCAGAGTGAAAGCTCATTGTACTTTGAATTAAGACTTTATGCCCTCTCTGAAAAATTTTTTTGGCTACGGCACTGATTAAATTAAAAAAAAATTTGGATACGTCACTGATTAAATTTTAGAAAATTTTGGCAACATCAGTGATTAAATTTTAGAAAATTTTGACTACAACACTGATTAAATTTTAGAAACTTTTGTTCCATCTAGAGATACACGTTCTATTAAAAAGAGTAAAAAATGTAAAGTAGGAAAAAAAAAAGAATTTTGACATCGTGGTAAACTATGAGTAGTTTTCACTTTAAGTGACAACAGAGGCTGGTTTTATACAAATGCCAATCGCAGATTAGAGAAAAAATACGCATAGTTTCCTTTTTCAAAGAGAACGGAATTTCGGTTTTACGGCTTCTCATGTGCGTAATGGGACAAGAGGAAATTCACCCGAAATTTAGGTAGAAACATTTCGAATATTCTTCTCTGGAAATTTATTCATTTTTCTCCGAAGCTAGTCGTCTGAAAAATGCCCCCTTGCACACATTGCTCACAAAACAACACCGATAAGGAAAAAATAAATATGGGGGGTTGGGGTGCATGAGAACCTATAACGCCCCGGTCCGAAAATGCGAGTTAATGTATTCATTTTCTTGTTTTGCCGCAATGTTTAAAATTCAGCGTTTTTGTTTAACATGAAAAATATAGGAATCGCTTTGGCAGTCGACAGCTGCCTCAAATTCGGGATTTAAATATATGACAGGGGGGAGACAAGCGCGCCATTGTTTGTTTATTTGGTGTATTTATTTATCGCTCAGGCAGCCCTTTTGCGTTCGGAATTCTCTCGGCTAAAAGTAGCAGTAAAACTTTGCATGGAGCACGCCGGCGAGGTGAAAGGGGGTGGTCTGAATAAACAAAGAAGTGCTTTCGCTATTCCGGACTCGAAATGTTACGAGGCTCTCTCTTTTATAAAGAATAGTTTCATGACGGAAAAAAAAATAAATTCAAATTCAAACACACGGCGTGGTTTGGAATTCGGAATTGTGATGCTGTCTTTCCACGCATACTTTTTGGGGAGAATAATAATAATAAAATAAAAAAAAAGAAAGATGCACTGAACTTCTATAAATAAGTAAATATTATTGCATAAAGTAGTTTGCATTCTGATTCTGCGAAGATTTGCATCGACGTGAGTGCCCTGTCGAAATAAGACGTTCTTTCGATTTGGCTTTTAATGCTGCTCACAGACGATTCCGCGAACATTTAGCATGGAAGGAGAAAACTTTCGACACATATTTCCAACAAAGTTTTTAAGCATCCCCACTTCTTTATAACATAACTTAAATTCTGAAGAAGTTTATTTTCTTTGCTAGTTCCTAGTTCAAAGCTTAAATAAAGCTTACTAGACTTTTGAGTTGCTGAAAAACTACAAACAAACAAGTGATAAAAATGGAGAGGAAAAAATACTTAAATTTTTTCCGAATATAAAAAAAATGTAGGATTTAATTCAGATTTGTATATTCATATTTTTCACATTCGAGAATTTTGTATGAAGTTTATCTCGCAGTCTTGTTTTATGCAACACCCAGAAATGATATTTTTATGCATATTTGGGGAATAAAATGTTCGGAGTCCTCCTATAATTCCCTTTCTAAACTTGGGAAACAAGTTCATTTACAGAAAGTGAATAAAAGTTGAGTTTAACTCTCTCACTGCTCATTCCGCGATTTCCACAGGCAATTAAAATGTAGCAAAATTTGCTCATCCGAGATTTTCGCGAATGAGCATCATATGCTTTTCAACCTTTATTACGGTTGGTTTGGTTTTGTAGCGCTACGGTCTACTTTTTGCAAAAAGAGGGCTAATGAGACCGGGACCTACTGCTTAAAGCCGATTCCAAACGGCTACGAACATCGATGCTATAGTGGGATTAAAACGCACGAACTCCGGTACCGAAGGCCAGTCCGCTAACTATTCGGACATCGTACGGCAACCTTTATTACGGAGCACATCCCCTCTTTTCATTGTTTAACCAGTAAAATAAATTACATACAATATTACACGTTTAATTTTGTAATGAATAGAAATTTATAACTAGAACTATAGTTATATCAGATAATAGAATTATAGATATATTATAGAATTATAGATAATAGAAATTCTTGTAATTCAATTGAAAAATAAACTTTGTATCGGATAACATCTGAAATGAATTTTTTTTCATTGCTTAGTCTCCCATGATAAGAATAAATATAAAAAAAAATCTTCTTTAGAAAAAAGTAGTGTATTTCAATTCTCCAATATATATAAATAGACTTATAAACTGTAAAAAAACACGCGATTTTTGAGGAGATTTCGGTTTACAAATTAAGCAGTCAAAGGGTTACAAATTGTATAATCAAACTATAAATTTTTCAATAGACAGCGTTTAAAGTATGACATTATCCTCCAAAATGACTGTTATTCAAAAAAAGTAAAAGTAGAGCTTGGCATATGAATTAAAAAACAGAAACTGTAAAAAAGTATCGTTGAAAGATACGCAGAAATTAAGATATATATATATATATATATATATATATATAAATGTATGTATACATATATATATATATATATATATATATATATATATATATATGAGTGCCTGTGTGTGTGTATACAAGGGGTTGTAGCTAAAATTCCCCATTCTAAATGCTGTGTAAAAAGAACCAGTGGTAAAAAAAACTTCAAATTTGAACTGAATATACTAGAAGAAGGAGAAAACTGTATGACATGAAAAATTTAAACAATTTAAAACAAGTTTTCCCGTCCAATGTGATACGACCTTGCTTGGTGGAGCCGAACAATGGCTGAATGGTTAGGGTGTTGATCTTTGGAACCGGAGTTTGTGGATCATCCCACTATGTCATGGATGCTCGTAGCCTTTCAGAATCGGCTTTAAGCAGTAGGTCCCGGTCTCATTAGACCTCGTGTTGCAAAAAGTAGACCAAAATCAAACCAAACCAAACTTGCTTGGTGGATCTGTTTTTCACTAATAGTGCCACATCTATTGAGTGACATAGTCATTTTTTTGTCAAACCACCTATGCATTCATTGACATATAGCAGCAGTGTTGGTTTCTGTATAACTCCTACCTAAGCATACCAAACTCATACCACAGTATTTCAATTTCAATGCCATTTTAGCCAAATCCACTTTCATTATGCCTTTTTCGTTACCGTCAACTGATGTAATTGGGAAATCTTTCTTTATGCCATACCATTTCTCCCTTAGTATATTCAGTTAAAATTTGAAGATTGGGGTATCTTGTGATACAGCATTTTTAAAGTGGCACTTTAATTATAATCATACTGTACATAACAATTAAAATTTGTAGAAGTATCATATTCAAACTTTATAAAATACTCTGGACCTATAAGCACGATTCAAGAAAAAGACTATAAGTAGATTTACAGAACATAGAAATTTAAAAATAAATCCTGAAAATGAACTGGAGACGTGCTCAGTATGACTAGAGTGTTCAAATCTTTTTTTTCCACCCTTCCTCAAATATGCCACCAAAATCATGAAAGCACAAAATTCTAGAAATTTATTTTAAACGAACCCAAAAGAAAAAAATACGTTAGAGAAATATGACTTGGTAGTAAACTTCCGATAAAACACGGTTGTAAAAAAAAAATTCCAAAAGTGTTGCCAAAAATGTTTAATAAATTTCTGAAACGCAAAAGGGTGTTGTACCTTACGCAGGTATACCAACTCCCTTTTACATTTTCTCAAGTTTTAAAGAGTATGACCGAAAGAAATTAAGCGGTTTTTTTTCCTTTAAATTTTTTCCCGGGTTCGCTCTGGAAAAGCGATTTCCATTCAGCGTAATAAATGGTTCCAGGGTAAAAAGGGAGAATTACGGGGCCGTGAGAAATGCACACATCACATAAGACCCTCCATCAAAATTGGCCGCCTCCGAGTAATAAATGATTTATATTCATGCTCTTGGAAGAATTTGCGAAAGAGAGAGAAAAAAGACGTTGATTTACGAAACATCCTATTTCTAAATGGTGGGGTAACTTTTCTCTCGCGTTATTCGAAACTCCGAATTTAAGGCTGACGCACGAATAGGACTGGATTCCGAAAAATTATGTATTCGGGTTTCGGGTTTCGCTGGAAGGATTCAAGTATCTCTGCGCATTTACTTCCTATCTATTAATAACTGGGGGAAGGGGGTTCAGTTTCAAACGTAAAAGTTCGATCCTTAGTGAATATTTATTCTTTATATCGTCAGCTGAAAGTTGTCACTTAACCTTTTAATGCTCGATTCATTTCTTCCAATTACATATCGATGCATACCTTAAATATACGATATACTGGTCTGCAGAGAATAAAATGAATATGAAGTTTAAACAACTTTGAATACTACAGTACATCAAGTTAGTAATAAGCTATCTTTTTAAACATCACTCTATGCCATTTATGAAAAAAGAAAAACTTCTTGATATATATATATATATATATATATATGTATATATATATATATATTTATGTCTATATATATATATATATGTATGTATATATATGTATATATATGTATATATGTATATATATATGTGTATATATATGTATGTATATATATATATATACACATATATATGTATATATATATATATATATATATATATATATATATATATATATATATATATATATATCTGTATATATGTATATATATATATATATATAAATATATATATATATATATATATGTGTGTGTGTGTATGTGTGTGTGTGTAATCCATTTTTTATATAACTCCTTCACAAGGAGAAAGCTCAAATAGCTAGCAATAATAAAATGCAGTCAGGTCGACATTGAAGAGAATGCAGAAATCTAATTTAAACTTTATTCCAGAGCGGCAACATTTTACGTTCATTTAATCTTCTGGACAACATACAACCAAAAGCCTCAGAGTTCACTCTGATCGGACAGAGGTGAACTCAAAAGCGATGACAGAAAGAATTTTTCCACAGTAAAAAACAACTTAATAAGCGAATGAATTAAATGCAATATCAGCAAAACGCAAACCCACGTTTCGCCAACAGCTGGGAAACTGCTGTATAAACAAAAAGTTTACAGTTTTATGACAGAAAGGAATATTAAGTGGAAAATACTCCTTGATTAAACTATTTAGAGGTAATTCTATATTTATTACTCTAATCATATTAGAGAGAATTGTTACACAATAGTATAGGATTGAAATGGGTCTTAAATATTAAATAAATCTACAGTAATGTAAAGTTTCAGTAAAAATAATTTTAGAATTTATTCTTTTGCAATAAATTTCATGACTATAGGTCAGTATCATTTTGTTGTTGAAGCAAAATAGAAGGAAAAGACTAAAGCGACCTTGTCAAAACAAATAAACAAATAAAAGATACAGAAAAATTGAATAAGATTTTGTTTCGACGAGAACGTGAAAGATCGGAGTGAAATAGAACAACCCTTAAAGAATGTTTCCTTTTTCTATCAAAATATTGAGATATCTGTCCACCTTCTTTGAACTGATTCCTGAACGTGTTTCACTTTCTCACGTTCCTTTCAGCCATCCGACAGGTGTTGAAGTGCTGCCAAAACAGACGCGAAGTCATCGATCTTGAGAAAAAAGGAAAAGGACTTCATTTTCATTTTTCTTTTTTGCTTTTTGAAAGAGATAAATATCCGCAATGAAGTGTAATGAATATAAAAAATGAACTGGGTAATCATCTCGGGAGTGGGAAGGGCAGTAAAATGAATTCGAATCTGATGAAATTCATTAAACTCTTGCCTTATGAATCGAGCGACGATTGTGTGTGCCCATTTCGATGAAAGCTTTTCTTATGCGTCGTGACCAGAAGCAGTTTCATCACGGGCTAAATTGTGAGCAAATCAGTGGACATTAAGAGTACTGCATTTCATCGGTTATACATTGCTCTGCATAGCAATTTGTTTCATTTACAACAATTTCCCAAAACTTTTTGTCAAATATTGCATGAAAAAGTCTATCTTTCCACTGTTTTCATTTAACTCACCTGTAGACGTTACTTTTACGCCAGGAGTTTCTGTATAGTTCTAAATCTTCGGTTGATTACTTTTTGATCGCTAAATCCATTGTTCTGATAACTGATTCCTAATATTATCTTCTTAATTATTATCACTTTCACCAGTAACTAAATATTGCACACGTTTTTTTTACATTACAAACTACAATGCTATCTTCAGATGTATCCAAATCGGTATCTGTTTCAGTTTTAAGGTGTAATCAGGACATTTTCCAGCACCGTTATTAGTATCAATTTTCCTTTTTCCCATTTGGTTAAATGTTTAGATTTTTTAAAGAATTTTTAAGTACAACATTTAATTTTTTATTTCATATAATATAATACTCTATTGCAATTACGCCTAAGAATAGAAGACCAACTCTTATATTGCAACCGTAACAAAAAATAACGCAAAAACGAAAATTTTATTGCCTAAAAACAATAACATGTATGATACGAGCTTTTTACTTTTTTCCAGAAGAATCATCACGTGTGTGATAAAAAGATAAATATCTGCAATGAAGTGTAATGAATTTAAGAAATCTGCAATGTGATAATGATAGAAAGTAAAAAAACCACCCCTCAATCATTTTCATATCTATAATTAATGATGAGAAAAAACTCATTTACATCAATTTGTGTGCCATTTTAATAGTTATTCAATGCGTCAAACTCCAGTTTGTAAATATCATTTAGTCTGCAGACACATAAAAAAAATTACTATCATTGTTTATAACAGACTTTCGAATATTTTCAACTATATTTAATAATATGTCATATATATAATTTAAAAAGACTGAATCTAAAAAACTTATATCCGGTACGTTTATATAAAAAATTAGAGAGTAACTTCTTGATAAATATATGTTACTAAAATACTTTAATATATCATTATTTTTAAAAACTTTTATATAAATCTTAGTTTTTTTATATTTACAAACACTCTAATATACTTTATATTAATCATGTAATCTCTATTTCAGTTTTGAATAAGGTAATAAATAATCTTTTATCAATTTTTCCTCATTTGATATTCTACTTGTAGAAAAACATTTATAATAACAAACAATTTAAAAATAAATATATTGACTAAACTAAATAGAACAAATTAAAATGTAATAACAAATAGAAAAAATTGAAACGAAATTTGATAGATTTGAAAAGATGTTTACATTTTAAAGATAAATATTGAAAATATAGTCTTTTCTCATGCAATAAGTAGTATATGTCCACCTTCAGATTTGTTCTGTAATATTTTAACACAGTTATGATTCATCATCATTTTAATATCCAGAAAGTGATCTCATCTCATAAGTCAAAGGTTTTCTTTTTTTTTTTGCTGTTTGAAGAGATAAATATCCGCAATGATTGTGTAAAAATATATATCTTTGGGCAATTATAATCTCTTGAACTTGGGGAATCAGCTGAAAGTAAATGAATTCAAATCTGAAGAAATTCATTATAACTCTTGCCTATGAATCGAGCGAGTTGTGTGTGCCGATTTCGATGAAAGCTTTTCTCATGCCTCGTGACCAGAAGCAGTTTCATCACTGGCTAAATTGTGAGCAAACCAGTGGACATTAATAGTACTGCATTTCATCGCTTATACATTGCTCTGCATAGCAATTTGTTTCAGTTACAACAATTTCCCAAAACTTTTTGTCAAATATTGCATAAAAAAGTCTAACTTTCCACTGTTTTCATTTAACTCACCTGTAGACGTTACTTTTATGCCAGGAGTTTCTGTATACTTCCATATCTTCGGTTGATTATTTTTGATTGCCAAATCCATTGTTCTGATAACTGATTCCTGATATTTTCTTCTTCATTAGTATCGCTTTCATCACTAACTAAATTTTGCACACATTTTTTTTTTTTTTTTTTTTTTTTTTTTTTTTTGTTTTTTTTTTTTTTTTACAGGACAAACTAAATGCTATCTTCAGATGTATCCAAATCGGTATCTGTTTCAGTTTCTAAGGTGTAATCAGGACATTTTCCAGCACCGTTATTAGTATCAATTTTCCTTTTTCCCATTTGGTTAAATGTTTAGATTTTTTAAAGAATTTTTAAGTACAACATTTAATTTTTTATTTCATATAATATAATACTCTATTGCAATTACGCCTAAGAATAGAAGACCAACTCTTATATTGCAACCGTAACAAAAAATAACGCAAAAACGAAAATTTTATTGCCTAAAAACAATAACATATATGATACGAGCTTTTTATTTTTGGTCAGAAGAATCATCACGTGTGTGATAAAAAGATAAATATCTGCAATGAAGTGTAATGAATATCAGAAATGAACTGGGTAATCATCTCGGGAATGGGGAGGACAGTAAAATGAATTCGAATGTGATGAAATTCATTAACCTCTTGCCTTATGTATCGAGTGACGATTGTGTGTGCCACTTTCGATGAAAGCTTTTCTCATGCGTCGTGACCAGAAGCAGTTTTATCACGGGCTAAATTGTGAGAATTTTTTAAGCACTAAAAGTTAATTATTTATTGCATATAATATAATACCCTTTTGTAATTACACCTAAGAATAAACGGTCAACTCTTATATTGAAACTGTAACAAACAACAAAAAAACTTTATAGCCTAAAAACAATAACATGTCTGATACAAGTTTTTCACTTTTGGCCAGAAAGAATCATCACGTGTCTCACACGAGCTTTTCATTTTTGGCCAGACAGAATCATCACGTGTATGATACGTGGTTCTCATTTTAGGCCCAGCAGTACGATCACGTCTCCCACACGTTGTTTTAAGGCAAAGGCTTAAACTTTAGCATTGTATTTTAACTTTAACTGTCTATGTACTTAATCATATTTTCCTCCGTCACTGAACTCTTGAATCCTACTTATTATTTAATAATTCGTTTTGAGTATGGCAAAATTTAACTTAATTACTCAGTTTTTATCTCCTCCATACCATGGTAAATATCTGTGATCTTGCCATGCCATTAAACAGTAGATCTGATCGTGAGAGTTAGGGTCTAAAGATCAGACCAAACTAGGCAGTGCGATTGTCTACTATCAAGTTTAAAGATGGTGTTCTCACCTCTTTTTACCTTCGATAGCAACATCAGGTTAAGGATAACATATCTCAAAAACCGTTTTTCTTTAATGTGGTTCAGTATTTCTTCTCATGAAAGGAGGTTCTTTCCTTCATTCGATTATAGTAAATAAATTTGCGATTTATATTATGGATTAAGAAAATTAATAATCACCTGCCTATTAATCGGCTAAAATCCATAAAACATCTAAAATTCTACAGGTCTGCCCATTC
>CM063508.1:174036988-174056988 GCA_032207245.1 Pardosa pseudoannulata | reverse complement strand
ATGGCTGGGAAATTAGTTACTAAAAGATGAGATGTAAAAAAGAAAGTTTACGATAGTTATTTTAGTGGTAATAAATTTGATATATTGCATGCATATAAATACACAAATAAAATAGACTTTACTGGGATTGGGTGTTCAATTAGGTATTCATCTTTTTTCTTGGCTCGTCGTGATTCGTTTGTAAGATATTTGTTGTGGCGGAACGTGACTAGAAACGACGAGTTGCAAGAATCTGATGGGGATTCATGGCAGATAAGTCCCCAAACGTGTCATTCTGCTACAAATATCTTTAGTGAGGATTACAGGGCGAAATACACTATAAAAATTTGCCCGAATTATTACAAGCCCTCAAACTTATAGACACATGCGCATTATATATATATATATATATATATATATATATATATATATATATATATATATATATATATATATATGTGTGTGTGTGTGTGTGCACGTGTGCTTTTTAATATATACAATGTATTAACAGTGTCAACAGGTATGACTAAGTCCTTTTTATGATTATATATTATCATTAAGAAATTGAGTCACGACATTGTGAAATCAAATTTTGGTATTGTGTCTATACGATTCTCTCTATACTAAAAATCTTGAATTTGTACAAAGTATTAAAAAAATCTGGGAACGCAGTCAGGCTTAGTCCCTGACTCGAAGCACCTTGTATAAAGATACACACACATATGTATCAGGCAAATGACAACTCAAAGAACCGATGATGTCATGACAATATCTTTATTTATGACTTTTGTTCCTTTTAATAGTCAACCATCAAATACGGCGTTGAGTGGCTAGCGTCTACCTTCTAACAAAGAACAAACAATTAACGTGGGTTCATCAACAACACAATCTGAAGACGCTCTCTCTCACTAATTACGCGTCAAATGTGTTTACATGGAGCGTTTATGTTATTAGCGATTCTTATCCGCCTGAATTAAAGAGTGATCTGCGTTTTCTGCTTTTAACCCCTAAATTATTAACTTAAAACCTAACATATATATATACATATCTATCTATATATCTATCTATCTATCTATCTATATATATATATATATATATATATATGTGTGTGTGTGTGTGTGTGTGTGTGTGTGTGTGTGTGTGTTTATGTCAGCATACATGTTTGTACACAGAAACATAGATACATATATATGTATGTTTATATGTGTATATATGTGTATTTACAAAGAGAGTTTCGTAAAAACTGAGAATAAAACCATAAAAAATAAAGACATATACTTGCGTGTGTATAGGTATATGCTAAATAACATATAAATTAATATATAAGCTAGTGCCGACATATAGAGTGGTGTTTTCCTAAACAAGCTTCAAACTGTAACAAATCTAGTGAAATCCACTTAAAGTAATATTTTTAAATTTTATGTCTATTTGGACTTTTACATCTTGGTGTTGTAAACTTTTTTTTAAGTACTAATCATAATACTGTAAATTGAAGCCAAAATCTGTAAATATTTTCAACTATGTATGCTTTTTTAAATTGCATAGAATCCTTTTAAACCTCACTAAAATATTGATTTTGATTTATTCATTTGTTAAATCTACAGTATAAAATCATCTCAATTACTAGAATCAGCATGTGTATGCCGAAGAGCAGTACTTTACAATTAGGTTTGGGCATATAGCCATTTTTCACCGAACTGTTTGTAAAGAAAAGTTTAGATAGAAAAATGTATCCGAAAAAATAATTTTCCAATGTAGGAAAAAACTTACAGCAAGCTGTACTAAAGTTTTTAGTAGGAAATATATTGCAAATGTAGTTTTATATTAGACAAAACAAAAAGGAAATTTTAATCTAATAAAAACTTTAAAAAATCTGTTTTTGAGAAGTTTCAGTATCTTTTTGTTTGATTTAAGAATTTTATTTAACCCCTTTGGCTTGGAATCAAAAGGAAAGTAATAAGAGAAATATTTTCTTTCGAAATTTATGAGAAATTTACAAACTTTTAAAACTAAAAAATAAAATTATAGTTGTTGTATGAAGGAAGAAAACTTTTACATTAAATGTATTTTAGATTTTTGATGATGTATTATTTGTTCATACAGTTTTGTATAGATGCCCAAATCTTTAAAGTATTCGAATTTTCCTTTATTACATTCTGCCGTATAATACTTTATGCTGTCAGCGGCTTCCTTAGTTAAAAATAAGTATAGAACATTAAAGGAAGGAGATAAAAAGTTTATATAACACCATGTCATGATTAATAATGAAACGGCTTTACATGAACTCAATATTTTTCTTTCAGAGTTTATAACCCAGAGGAAATAGTGACATTGAAGAAGTTGACTTCTTAAAAAAGTAAAACATTCCCTTCCGAACACCGTAAGTTCAGAATATCTTATATAAGAGGGGTGACCAAACTTTTGGGATCCGTGGTCTACTCCACATATAAAAAAAAATCGAAGGCGGTCTACCAATGGCAGAGCTAAATTAACGTAACGTACATGTTTATATATTATTATTTTCGGTAATAAGAAAAAATGGTAAATTATCTAATTTTCCTAAAAAAACTTAATATTATGATTTACAAAATAAAAATTTACTGACAAAATGGTAACAAGAAAAAATGATAAATTATCTAATTTTCCTAAAAAAAAAACAACTTAATATTATTATTTACAAAATAAAAATTTACTGACGAAAATAATCAAATTATTCATATATCAAAAACTGACCATCCTATTAACTTCTCCACAGTAAAACGACAAATTCATTGCATTATTTTGCATAGTTTGTTTCACAGGGTATCTGCCAAAATAAAATTTTTCAAATCCATGACTTTTAATGACTTTCTCAAATTTAGCAGATCATTTTCCATGACTTTAAAAAGCTTTCATTAAAGTATATATGAATAAAACTTCTGATGTACATATAAATAAAATATATGCTTTTAGAGAAATTACAGGAATTTTATCATAAAAAAACTATAAACTTACTTTATAAGTGTTAATAAATTCACATACATAAAAATAAATTGTATCTAAGTTTAATCATATAGCAATTTTTCAATCAAAATGTTTCCAATTTGAATTCAGGGTACTTTGGTATTATCCAGGTGACCATGAATAATAGCCAAATGTAACCCTATAATGTTTATATACAATATCCCTAGAGATAAACTTATATTTTGTACAAAAATCTTAACTAATTTTTATTAAAAAAATAATTATTTTATTAATAAAATTTTAATCTACAATTTAAGAAAAAAACTGAATAATATACATTTACCCACCCATTAAGCTTTCTTGCTTTGAGTTTTCTTGGTGAACAAATTTTATTTGGCAATAGGGTCAACAGGATAATACATAAATACTAAACTCAATAACTTCAGCCAAATGACAAGTAAAAATAGAATTAAACAATTCAATGCATTTTTTTAATCGGTAGTCTAGCGGATCCATGACTTTCCATGACTTTTACTCATTTTACTTGAAAAATCAAGACTTTCCATGACAAAATTAATCCATTGTCTAAATACATGACTTTCCCTGACTTTCCAGGTGCGCGGAAACCATGGTTTTAGGTTTCAAAGCGTAAACTGTAGTAAATTTTTATTTTAAATAATTTAATTCATTAATTCTAATATATATATATATATATATATATATATATATATATATATAAGTCAGAAATTAAATTGTTAATATCCGAGGTCATTATCGCGATTGCCTCGCGTACTACCTAAAATGTCTTCGAGGTCGACCTGTCGACCTTGGTGGACGTCTTGGCCACCCCTGTTATGTAGAATTGTAGTAAATAAAAAATATATGGTGATATTCCAAAGACTTTTGGTAAAAATTCCAATTTTTCTTTGTAAGACATTTTGTACACGTGTTAACTAACTACAGGAAATCTAATACTGAACGATGTTAGTAATATTAATATACCAATGAACATCATCTGTGAACGTTCAAATATATATTAAATCTTGAAGTAGCATAAAATCTAATATATAAAAGACGCATATAATATATAAAAGTCTGTATTATTATTTTGGATCTGATTTAATATTATATTATTGTCCAATACCATTCTGGAAGTAATCTTAAATTATAATGAAAACTTCTTAAAGATGCAACTGTAAATTTCAGAACATATCAAATAAGAGATGTTCTTTTCACATGAGATCAGCACGTTTGTTTTTCTGAGCTGGATTTTGGTTTGGTTTTGAGTGCTACGGTCTTCTTTTTGCAACTCGAGGTCTAATGAGACCGGGATCTACAGCTTAAAACTGATTCCGAACTGCTACGAACATACCTGCCACTGTGGGATTCGAACCTACAAACTCCGTCTTCTGCGTTGGGAATTTGTTGGTTGGGACACATAATCCTCCCGGGCCACCATGGGAGAGGTTTGTAATAAATCCTGTGGGATTCGTTACGTCCTCTATTGATTGTTTGTTTAGGAATACAGTGCTATGTTCCATAATTCGATAGAATGAACTATTCTATGCTGGTTCTAACACAATATAACGATGTTAACCATATTACAATCCCACAACGTCATATGGGTTAGTACTAAACAGCAGGAGATAATCCATATTATGCACCTATCAATCCACGCTTTAAGATGAAACATTTGCAGGCTGATATTTGCTATCAACATCAATTCATGTACATTCGTGAATGGTCCATAGGCATCAGGTGAGGAAAAAAATTCTATTCAAATCTAAAATTTTCCACCGTTGTGTCAGTCTGAATTAGTCTTTATTTTATAAAATTTATAAAATTAAAAAAATATGGAAAATTTTTTAAATGTTTAGGCATAGATTGTTTGATTCTTTTTCTTTTCATAAATAAATAAATGGTAATACCAGGAAATAAAATGGGTTTTCCCCAAAAATTTGCCTTGAAGGAAACTTATGGTAATTTACATATATATCTATCGAAATAACACTTATAAATAGTTTACCCATTTAATTATGACACCATTTAATAATAAAAATTCACTGTTCTCCCAACATAATTAAAATTTTTCAAAATCTATCACTTCAGAGTTCACAAGAGGCTGTTGTTGAAAGCCCTAATATGTTTACTTTCCAACACTAACTTAATCGTCAAGCATTTAATGTAAAGCTACTTCGTTAAAACACCATTTAAAGATAATCCTCATTTTAAAATATCCCTTTCAAACTGTGAAGTGGGTGTTATTAAAATCCAAAATATGTTTGCCTTTCAACAATAACTTCGTGATATTGAAACATATTTAATTTAAAGCTATTTAATTATTATACCATTTAATAATATATATTTATTGTTCTCAAACACAATTAATCTTTTTGAAAAAGTATCACTTTCCCACTGAACAAGTGAATGCTGTTTAAAGACTAAATGTGTTGGCTTTTCTATACTACGTCATTTCGCCAAGAAGATAATTTTCTCCCATTCCTTGGTGAATATTCGACAGCTCAAAAGGGGAAAATATAAATTCGTTGTTTTCTCGTTATAGTGAATTTGCAAAGGTCCCAGGTCCATCCTGATTTTGTAAAAACAGGCTCTGGAATTCTTGGTTGGTTGGGAGCACTACGGTCTACTTTTTGCTACACGAGGGCTAATGAGACCGGGACCTACTGTTTAAAGCCGATTCCGAACGGCTACGAACATCCATGCCTCTGTCTGGAATTCTTGCGTGCTCCTTATGAAGTGTTCAACTTTAAACTAGGGAAAATCTAAGATAGGGCCCCTTATTTGTCTCTGTAGTCGTCCTGCCTGTCCTTAGTTGACATTACAAATTGAAACTCCATATTTAGTCGGTTTTCAATGGGGAAAATAAGTCAACACTAAAAACAGGCTCTGGAATTGTGGCATACACCTTATGAAGCTTTAACCTAGGGAAAATCTCCGATAGGGTCCGTTATTTGTTTGTGTAGTAGTCCTACCTGTCTTTAGTTGACATTACAAATTGTAGCTCCATACTTAGTTGTTTTCAATGGGGAAAATAAGTCAATAGTAAAAACAAGCTCTAGAATTCTGGTGTACACCTTATGAAGTGTTCAACTTTAACCTAGAAAAAATCTCCGATAGGGCCCCTTATTTGTTTGTGTAGTCACCCTGCCTGTCCTTAGCTGCCATTACAAATTGAAACTCCATATTTAGTCGGTTTTCAATGGGGAAAATAAGTCAACAGTAAAAACAAGCTCTGGAATTGTGGCATACACCTTATGAAGTGTTCAAATTTAATCTAGAGAAAATCTCCGATAGGGCCCCTTATTTGTTTCTGTAGTCACCCTGCCTGTCCTTAGCTGCCATTACAAATTGCAACTCCATATTAAGTAGGTTTTCAATGGGGAAAATAAGTCAGTTTTGAAAGCCCAAATATGTTTCCTTTTCAGCTGTAGGTTTCATAGGTAAATCACCCCCAACCTGCAAACCAATTAATGTAATTTTTTTTTACATATTTGATTTTTATCAGGTTCATAAATAACATTTATAAACTAACTTGATTAAATCCCAAAGAATTTCGCACGGTGCTCTTGAAAGGATTTTAACACACGGCAGAACAGAGAGGAGAAAATTCGCGTGGGCATGCATCTGCAATTGGCACAGTCTCCTTCGGCTCTCACTTATTTATGGAGCAAAGCAAAAGTCGTGTTTCGTTTATACGGCGCAGTTATTTCCGTAATGAAATGCGACTGTGACAACGGCTAATGAGCGAGGGGACTTGAGGTACTCGTGATTGAATCCGCAAATAGTTCGTCTCGATGTATCTTCCAAATAATTTGATTGGCAAAACTAATTTAATTATCCCGACAAAAGAATGAGGTAAACTCTCTCCCCGGAAAGTGAACGAAGGGGCGAAAACCACTATTTCTTTTGGAACCATTTCTTATTACGAAAGGGAGGGGATGGGGGAGAAGAATTCATTAGAGAAGGACCGAAGACATTGAAACTGAATTAACAATCAATGGAGTCGAAAGTTCTCATATTTGCCTTTATTAGGAGAACGTGTTTTTAATTACGTACTTATTTATTTTTTTCCATCCGTCGTCGAAATATGCCGAGAGAGACAAATAATTGTGTTTTATGACGCGTATAACAAGTACCGACTCCATCTTTTATTAATTTGTCTCTCTGGCAAATCGTCGGGGATCGTGTCCTGTTTAATGCGGTTTTGTACGCCGAAAAAAATTGAAAAAGAGGTTTCGAGCTCTGTGGGTGTTCCAAGTGGAAAGAGTCACGGCTCGTGTCTCCGTTCGAGACGGGAGGTCCGGTCGGGACGATCTATCATCCTCTCTCTACCACCCCCGAATAACGGGATTTTTGACAACGCTTAGTTTTATTATCAAACCGAATTCGTTCCGTTTCACAGCTTTGGAAATGTTCCCCTTTGTGTAAAAATCATATTTTTGCATGGTTTGAACATTTTACGGCGCCTCTGCAGTTTGCCTTTGTTTTCTTTTTGCTTTTTCAAGTCAGCGAACATAATGGGAACGTATAAAAATGACATCAAATTTTTACAAGTTGTTTGAATTTAAAGGTAGCACATTATTTTTTCTTATCTTTTGTAACAATTATAATACCTAACTAATAATACACGCTTAAACATGTTTTTATACTTGTTTAATTAGCACTAAAACTATAGGACATTTTTTATATGGGTATAGCGAAAAAATAGCGAAAAATGGGGTCATTTGACCCCTTTGAGTAGATTTAGTGTTAAAGAGTTCTGTACCTTTTAATGATTTTTACAAGTTCTTTAAAATCTATCACATTTCAAAATGTTACTTAGTTTTGCTTTTTTCAGTATATTGTTTTAATGAAACATAAATACATACACTTAATGAACAAAATGAAATTTACCTGCCTGTAGAAGTTTGGGTAACTATCGATTTATTGAGGTAGATAATCCACGAATTGTAAGCTTTCAATTGAACAACTGAGCAGCGAAGTTCAGTCGGCAAGGCAGCAATCTCGCAACCTGAGTGTAGCGGTTCGAGGCTCGACCAGTCGAAAAATCCACAGTTTTCATAATGGCGGCTTGGTTTTGGTTTGGTTTGGTTTGGAGTGCTACGGTCTACTTTTTGCAACACGACGGCTAATGAGACCGGGACCTACAGCTTAAAGCCGATTCCGAACGGCTACGAACATCCATGCCACTGTGGGATTCGAACCCACGAACTCTGGTACCGAAGGCCAGCACCCTAACCAGTCGGCCATCGTTCGGCAATGGCAGCTTGGACACGTAAAATAAGTTCCGAAACGAAACTTCTGGAGGGGACAGGTATTGCCTGGGGGGTCTTTGACCCTGCTTTTAAATCGCAAGAACCCACTTTTAGAAGTTCCCCTTTCGAGGCAATGACAACCATCTTCAATGACAAGTCATATGATTTCTAAATTGACTTCACACAAACCAATTGAACATCATTAAAATTGCATTTTTGCTACATTGTCGTAGTCTATCATATTTTAACTAATCTGTGTTATTATAACTTTACAATAAACTTTTATAACGTTTTTTAGACTTTGTTTAAATTTTAACCTCATACTTTAAATTAGGTTATATACATATTGTAACAAATATTTAAAATTATTATAACTAACAATTTTATTTTATTATGTCTTAATAAGTTACATATTTAAACACCTGATATTCGAAATTTCTGATATTTAGGAACTTTTATTCTTCACATTGCTCGATATATCTCACCATTCAGCGAGTTTGAATTTTCAGTCGACGTTCGTCCACGGCTTTAAAGTACGTGAACTACATTCCATAGACAGCCGCTCACCGGCTCAATTCTAGTACATTAAAATATTTGTGGAATTGTCGGACAACGGGACTCAATGAAAGGGAGATTCCGCGCCGAGTCCCGAATTCCCGCGGCGCATTGTGTCGGGCTGAATCGAAAGCGAGCTTTAAAATGCCGTCAACCGGGCACAGCGATGCCAATTATTCCGAATGTTTGGCTGCCTCGATTGTTTCCGAACACGTGACGCATGCGCTATGCCTGCGGTTAGGTGACACCGCGAAATTCTGATGAGGAGATGCCTCTGGTATCTGGAAATCGAGGATATTCCTGCTGTATAATACACACGCATATGCATAGCTGACTATATATCCCAGTGTTCGCACTCAACTATACTTATCTTTAGTCTTAGGGACCAACTACCAAGATTAGTGCGAGTGTCGCAGCAAAAGAAATAAATCCTATTTATTTAAATAAAGATAATGAAAAAATCGCAAAGAAAAGATTTATTTTATTTGCAACTATGTATATACAAATTACATGCAAATTCTCTTTGTTCTTCAACATTTTCTGTTTGTACTGGGAGAAACTTCACTTCTCTCTTTTAAATTTAGCCTTTGTTATGAAATTATCATTCAGTTTTCAGCTTCTTTTCTGTAAGAGTATTTTTAGGACAAGTTTCGGTTATCTTATTTTGCGAAAGGAATGGAAGTAAGTGGGAAGCTTCTGGAAAGAGAAGCTTCTATTCAGAAGTTTCTCCGGCAAAGAAAAACTTATTTAATTTTCCTGGGATCTCTTTGGGTCCGCTATATCTCCAAATTACGCTAATTTGGATTAATCCAAAATTACAAAGCCGAACGATGGCCGATTGGTTAGGGTGCTGGCCTGCGGTACCGGAGTTAGTGGGTTCGAATCCCGCAGTGGCATGGATGTTCGTAGCCTTTCCGAATCAGCTTTATGTTGTAGGTCCCAGTCTCATTAGCCCTCATGTTGCAAAAATTAGACCGTAGAACTCCAAACCAAGCCAAGCCAAAATTGCAAAATTTTCACTCTTTTTCCCTTTGGGGTCTTCGATTTCATGGGACTCGAAATATCATCCTACTATTACAAATATTACGGGTCTGTGGAACTCGATATTTTGCTGAAGTTACATCCCATTATTACAAATTTGCGTAAAAACCCCGCTATAGCGCTTAAACGCGAACTTTGTATTCGTATATTTAGTCATTGGATTAACGACAAAGTGATAGATAAAGAAGCTTTATGAAGAAAGTATTTATGTGTATTCGAAAAATTTCTAAGAACGTTACAAAACTTTTACAGACACATTTCTATTGCATAAGGTGATTCTGTGTACCAGCCATTTTGGTTTCCTGTCGCACCTGCTTAACGTATAGAAATTTCCTCTAGTCGGAAAAAATCCTTGTGGCATTTTAAGAATTCTTTATACACCCACTTCATTAGCCACGGAATTAGACATTTTATCAAGCCACGTCATAGAACAGAAAAGTTTCTAGGATATTAACTGCTATTTCTTATAAAACATCGAGAAAAATATGTTTAATTTAAGGTTTTACTGCAAGAAATGTCGGTATATTCTTTTCAAACTCAAAGAAGAACATTTAACCAACATAACATACAAATAAGGAAAATATAAGACCCTAGAGAATTTGCTGTTCTATTTCCTGGTGTAATTCTTTTAAGGAATTTTTAATTGCGAGTCGGTCACAGGGTAGCTTTTTTCTAGGGGATTGATTATTTAAATATGACAGATACAGATAAACAAGAATATAGAACAACGGTATGGTTTGGTTTGGTTTGGAGCACTACGGTCTACTTTTTTATCAACACGAGGGCTAATGAGGGGACCTACAGTTTAAAGCCGATTCCAAACAGCTACGAACATCCATGCCTCCAGTGGGATTCGAACCCACGAACTCCGCTTCCGAAGGCCAGCACCCTAACCATTCTGCCATCGTTCGGCAAACAACGGTATGAGTCGGATGCAATGTTATAAGTGGTTTAAGCATATTTTTTTTTCTAAATGACAGAATGTCGGATGGTCAGAATTCCGGTCAAATGTCAACGTGATGTTATTTTAAATAATTTATTAATTTTTTTTTTCACATTTTGCTGAAAAACATCTAGGAATCGGTAACACATGATGAAATTTCCTTCTCACCATGTGTTATCGATTCACCAAGTGTTACACGGAACACCAGTCTGTTTTGAGAAATAAATAGTTGCATAAGAAAATTTTAGGTCATTTGAGGGATGATATGTACGGCAAAAGGTCTGTAATGCATATAAACCGGACTGACTTAGCAGGGCACGGACGCCTTTACCCATCTAATACAGGATTGGGCTAAGGAAAATATTCTTGAGACAGACATTACTTTCGTCAAATTCGTAAAATACTTTTGAAAAAATGCTGTTGATTTAATAATAATCCTTAGAGCTCTAAATATTTACTGATCCATTAGAAATGTTGAAAAGATAAGTTTTAACACGTAAAAGCACTTATATTACGGTAGAGACAGTCTCTAGTTTCCGTACGTTTCCAAAACAGAGCAAATTCGTTAATCAGAGAGAGACTAAAACAATGTGTCGCTCCAAAGAGCAATTACCCTAACGATCACATGAATAAACATGTTAGGGATAAAAACATAAATAAGTTGAAAACTTAACTAATTATCTGCTTTTACAATAAATGAAAAGGAGTCCAGCAAAGCAACAAAAGTAACTGATATACGTAATCACTACCACAAAAATCTCTACCTTTCTGTGTTCTGGTTGTTATATTACACCTTCCATACCTAGATGGGCAAAACGCAATCCGTTGGACTCGCATATGTGACGGAAAAATCGCCAAATTTTCCTGTTGGTTTTGGAGGTGTTTAAAAATTTATTTTGTTGATTTTTTCAACTCAAATATGTATATCAAATTCCTCAATTTAATGAAATTTTAACTGAGTGTTTTTAATTGTCTTATGCATACATTGAGTTATAAAATACTGTAAGTCCAAAATTCCAGTTGGTTTTGGTTGTGTTTCGTCATTTAGTTTGTTAATTTTTTTACCGCAAATATGCATATCAAATTCCTAAATTTAATGAAATTTCAAAGGAGTGTTTTTCATTGTGTTATGCATACATTGAGTTATAAAATACACTGACTTAGAGATGAATTACTGGGACGTTTGATAGGAACTTTGTTGTAACTCAATTATGCTTTAGAATATTATCATCATCTTTTCACATCAACACGTTCATTGTGAATACATGTGTGCGTTTAGGTAGTAAATGCGATGTTTAAAAGATTTTTTTTTGTTTAGTAGTGTTTGAGTAAAATCAAAAGGTACTATTTTTTCTTTCAAATTTTGGCTAACTGAAACAAAAACCCAAAAAACCATATCTGTATAATTTATTTCGTACTTTTTCAATATTTTATACCTTAACACATTGCAGACGGTATGCACTGAAACGTATCTAGCCTCAGATCCCGCACATTTTTTGTTAAAGTGATAACAAAAAAATCTAAAAAACGTAAATTTCCGTCATCCGTCGACAATAGTTGAAAAATAAAAGACGGGAATACCCGTCTCCCGTCTTCAATGTGTTAATTTTGCAGTTACTTGAAAAAATATCAAATGCATAGCACCTTATAAAAATAATTAGCTTTGAATGAGGTAAGCAGCCTTAACATTTCTCTTTTCTATGACTCTTTCTTCGCTGTTGCCCACGCCTAAAATGGTGTCGAGGTACACTATGACATTTTAGAGATGCTCTTCTTTTCAAACGCCATTTTGCTCAAGCCCCAATTTTGACATGATCCCCCTCGTGTGGTAAGTTCGACGACGTGGTGTGAAGCGAACATTTATCAAGATAGATATTTCTTTTAAAACTAGAGGGAGGTAATGGATATGGTGCTCTAATTAGCCACTAGGACTCATCAATTACTTCGGATTTAATAATAATATGACGGTAATTAGTAGGAAACCGCTCTATCTCTTTCTCTCTCTTTTAAATACACACATACACACATATATAATTATGTAAATATTTAAAAACGTATGTATACAAAAGTGCTTTATTGATCTTTAAAAATGTAGCTCAAATGAAATCGGATACTCCGAGAAAGAAAACATAAAAATGCACATCAAACATAGTAAACTAAAATTTTAATTCAGGCCAAATAAAGATCTAGGCTTACGAAGGTCGTAACAAATAAAAAATTCATTTTTCGGATGATAGTTTATTTTTGTGCAGCATAAAAATAAAATAATAAAATATAAAAATAAAAAAGTCATATCTGAACAAAGAATCAAAATCAATTATTTTTTGCTTCCTGAAACTTGGTATTTTTTTTCTCTGCAAACAATCCTTCTGCTGAGTCGCTACTACTTTACTTAAAAATTTTACTTTATTTAATTCTTAATCATTTATTTTACACAATATAATTAACTTGTGAACAACATTATAAAATTTCATTGTAAAATTTAGCATTATACCTTCCAGGTGTGTAGTGACTCTACACCATAAGGCACATATTATATATTTGCGAAGAAAACCCTAAAATGGGGAAGGGGTTTTCTAGCACTTCCTACTTAAAAAAACGCCGATGAACTTCAATAATTCTAAATCTGATAGGAGATATTTGGATCCAATCATGTAAAAAAACTACCGGCACCGATAAATTCTTCCAAATATAAATATAGTTTCTTACGCGAGTTTTCAAAATTTTATCAGACCTGACTCACAAGTGTTTGTAAAAATTAGTCTGAATTTTCTTTTAAAGATTGAATAGAGCTGGACCTCAATTACAACTGAGTAGAATTAAGCCCTCGTTCAATGTCTATATAAAAACTCGAATGAAACAATGAAAATTTGTCTATTTAAAATCTATAAAAATAGTTTCTATACATTTGTAAGGCTTGTTAGATTTTTCTGCATACATCCTCGATTATAACACCGTCGGCTAATTTCCTTTATAGTATGTGAAAATACGGGTGTATTGACAACTGTCCATGAGTTACGTAGTCAAGAAAACTATTAATTATTATTCCAAGTAAATCGAATAATTCAAGTAAGCAATTAGTATTCCAAGTAATAATATTTGAGAACTATTTCAGCACCAAGAAGAAAAAATATTTCAATTGCAAGTAATCTTCTATATGGGAGAGATTTATTACAGTAATTTTAAAATTACGTACATTATTTACATTAGTACTAATACATAGTTTTCCAATTTTAGGTTCCGTGGTACTTTTACCCCGACGAAGAACATTTTTGTAAAACAAGAAAACCTTTTCATATATGCATCGCTCACAGAGCCAAACTCAACATACAAAGATATCGGAATTACAACAAGAAAAACTTTACTGTGAAACACTGGGGAAATTGCGATGCGTCATTCAAAACAAGAGGCGTGGAATGCTTACTGCAGGTGTTGTGCTCCTCCATGACAATGCTCGTCCACATACGGCTCGAAGCACAGCAGCTGTTTTGACGAAATTTGGCTGGGAGTTGTTTGATCATCCACCCTACAGCTTTGATCTTGCTCCCAGCGATTTGCCCGTTTTCTTGCACCTCAAAAAATTCCTGTTTTCTGGTGACCGTTTTGGCAACGATGAAGAGCTAAAGACGTCTGTCACACGCTAGTCCTATTCACAGGCAGCAGAGTTCTACGACAGAGGGATACTAAAGTTGATCCCACGATACGACAAGTTTCTCAATTCTGGTGGTGGCTATGTTGGAAAATAGTTGGAACATTGCTGTACTTGTTGCCAATAAATATGTTCCTGAAAGTGTGAGTTCTTTTTTTCTTTTAAATAAGAAAACTTACTTTCTAGATGTGCCTCGCATTTGGCTGGATTTCTTTTGGAAAATAATGTGAGTTTGCTTCATAAATTATTGTAACGGAAGAATGTTGATAACCGTCTTGCAAAATAAACACATATTCTTTGCACTCTGAGTGTGTTTTTCTTTTCAAGTATCCTCATGTCATAGATGACTACAATCACCTGAAGACGAACACATACATTTCACATATATTTTCAGGATAGATTTTCCTAAAAGATTTTACATTTAATATTTCAAATTATCGACCAAATTTTAATAAGCTAAAGAGTAAGGCGGGAAGAGCGGGAAGAAGGTTACTCTTACATTAAATGGTATTTATAACCATTAAAATTGGGCCATCATTACCGAAAAAATGACGCTCGAATCGTTCTCATTTTGAAACCATTTGTCGGTCATCTCACAGTCATTTCAGTGTATTTTTCTCTCGCATATTATTCCTTTAAAATTGTTTCAAAAACATTCCGCAGAAAATTTGCATATAATTCACCGAACAAAAAAAGACATGAAAAACTTTTTCCGGTAGCTAAAGAAAAAAAAGTTTTTTTTTGCTTCATTAGAGTATCTTTGCGTCAAGTTTTAAAAATAAACTATACTAAATATCGGTTATTTCTAAGTTATAAAATAGAAACAAGAAACACTGGGACGAATTTCGAAGAAAAAAATTCTTTTTTTATTTTCTTCGAGGAAAAAAAAACATATTTCAGCTCAACGGAGATTAAAAAGTGCTCTCGTCTTTTTTTTATTTTCCTAAACTGAAGCGCAAATGTTGTTAAATCACCAGAAATGTTTTTCCACTAAGAACTCAATCTGTTCATTCAAAAATGAGGAAAAAATATTATCTCCAAAGAAAAACTGTGAGGAAGACAAAACGACGTAACCTAATGAAGCGTGTCAGCTAATGAAAGGAACGTTCTTTAAAGAATCTATTTACATGGTTCTTTCGCTTCGAGGAGGGAAGGAGAAGTGGAATTTAGACTTTTCAGGATGTGCAGCAAGGCGTGCTGCGGCTGCATTACATTTCCCGAGTTGGAAATGGTCTTTAAAATAACCATTAAGGCGCAGAGAGGTGATTTAATGAATCTAGTCCTTTTGGTATGTTGCCTAATTGAGGTACAACAAAGATTATGCTATTTTACGGTAGGATCCGGCTGAAATAGCCACAAGTAGTCAAGGGTTTTGAAAAGAGGTCGCTAACTAAAGATGTCTGGAGGGCAAATTTAATTTATTCGACACTATGAGTAGTCAGAACCAGCGTTTCTTTCAGAGAATTGACTCAAGCAGTATATTGTTGTCCCGACCCGAAGTAAGCCAACGTAACTTGTGAAAAAACAACTAAACTTACATACGAGTATTTAAGTTTTAGTTTCGACAAATAATATTGAGCATGCATTGGAATTCCATCGATTCATATTTTACGACTAGCACATAGCCCGTCATATGACGGGATCTGTGAAATTTTTAATTTTCCAGAATTGTCAAGTACCCTTTGACGTAGTTAAAAAACGGTTTGTTTTTTTGCCTGAGAATTATCTGGTACACACTCAATAATTTGTTTATCTTCATACTCCTATAAACTCTCCCGGTACTGTGAATGCAATTTAGAATCACGTTGAGTTCATTTAGTGAAACTGTGTGGTTATGTATAAAAAACAAACACACAAACTAACAACTTATATAACTTAACAAGATATATAACTTAAACGCTAGATGTTTATTAGTCCGTGAAACAGACTCCTAACTATTCTCAAAATAACTTGTTGTTAATACCTGTTATAAAATTTTCCTTGCAACAAAAAAATAATCGATGGTTAAATTTAAAATTATCACATATGTACCTAATCTATTCTTTAAATAAAATATAAAGGAAAATAATTCACATAATATACATATTATCTAAGTTCATAATTCATAATTACATATTATCTAAGTTCAGTGATAAAACGTATGAAAATAATGCAGACGATATTTAAATAACTTAAAATAAGAAATGATTAAATGAGATGGTTAGAGGAATGACGTCATTATGTTAGAAAAATGTTATTTTTACCTATTTATGTGATAAATTGATAAATTTAATCACCTGCTCTAAACCGGGAAAAATAGGGCTTGAAATAATGGCATTAAAAGCTAGAAAAATAGGGAAGGGTTGGATTTCGAACGTTTTAAAGACGAGAGTATATTTTGCTGTGATATGAAGCATATTTATATTAATGTATTTTAGAATCGAATCGATAGTTTAGGAGAATATAAACTTTACTCGCTTTGAATTTTGCTAACCCTAACTTATCAAGAATTCAATATGATGCATCTGTGTATTCCAGGTTCAATTGCTTCATATATTCGAGGATAGACGGACAGATAACTTAGGCTATTATTATATAGGGGATTATCCAATTTATTTTTTTTAATAGATCATGTCTGGTGTTTTGTACAGACGAGGAATAAATGCATTTATAAAACATTCACATAACATTTTAACACGAAAGATTTACCTGACTCATTAAAAATATAGGATTAGATAGTAAATATTGCAGTAAGGCTACAGGTTTACGGGTGAGTCTAAGCAATATTAGGTACTTGTTATAATACTGTGGTGTAAATGTTAATACTAAAAATGTTATAACTCAATTCTAAGCCACTAAAGTAGTGAAGTTAGGTAACCAGTTACACAATGGGGAATACAACATGCATTCCATAATATAAATAAAGAACGACATTAAGACTCGGAGTTCAGGCACGTTAAATTAATTAAAATACTACATATTTCACGTGTCTCTAATTCTCGGGTGTATGAGTTCCATATCACACGGTTCCCTTAATACAAAAAGGGAATTTTAAAGTAGTAAGTGAATTTCATCTTTCTCGCCTAAAACATCACAGCAGTTCATACCTTCCCCTGTATGAGAATGGATCTCACCTCTGAACGAAATATTCTTTCCGGTTGTTCCACGGGATTATTTTCGGTACCAAATAAACGTCGCAGATAAGGTCGCCCGAGGCAACAAATAACGGTAAGCATTCCCGGCTCCTTGCGCGGCAATCAATTCCACCCGCTCCCGCCTTCTTTTCTTATTTTCTTAAGACAGTTTTTAGGGACTTCAAGTTTTATTTTCTTACTTTTTCCGCAGCATACATTCGATTTCTTCCTCAGACACCTGTATTTAGGGGCGGATGAGAGCCGAGGATTACTTGGCTGTTGACACAATCTGTGGCGCCATACTTATATTATCTCTTTTTTAATATTTCTTATTAGTTTTCATTCTAAAGAGCAATCTTAAAAGAAAATGGGATCGGGGAGAAATTTTCTGCCTAGTTCCCAAAAATATTACATTTTCGATAATTCTTTTTAATATTAACGCGGTGGAATTTGCTTATTAAGCAGTTACTGATTCAATGTTGTGGAATTTGTTGACCACTTTGTAACATATAGGTAGCCGGTATTCCACCGTAAAAAACAAGCACAAAGTGTGTCCTCGTAATTTAGAAGTAAGGGCCAAACGGAAGACCCTCTCCTCCAGGCATTGCCTGCTCCTCCCCAGAGGTATCGTTTGGGAACTTGGAGGCTATTGCGATCCCGAACATATTTTGCAAGTCAAAACCGTCATTAATGAACACGGCATATCTTTGGCCGGCTCAAGACCGAATTCCTCCAGTTATGAGATCACTGTCTTTGCCAACTGAGCTACCGTAACTGTACTTTCATCAAATGGGAAGAAAGAAGCTACGAATATGAGATAAAGGATAACACACATCGTCGTTCCAAACGGTTTGGTTTGGTTTGAAGCGCTACGGTCTACTCTTTGCAACACGAGGGCTAACGAGACCGGGACCTACTGTTTAAAGCCGATTCATAACGGCTACGAACATCCATGCCACTGTGGGATTCGAACCCATGAACTCCGGTTCCGAAGGCCAGCACTCTAACTATTCGACCATCGTTCGGCCGTTCCAAACGGAATGAGTTTTCTAAAACTTTACATGCAATTTCACGGAAATTAAATTATTAAATACCTATTATTTAAGTGGACTCATATTTTTAAGAACTATCTTTAGGGTACAGATCTTGAGGTGTGTATGTATGCATGTTCACCAAAAAATCTAAAATTGATTAATCTTGAAGGCATTGTTTATGTTAATTAATGTTAACTCCAAGAAATTTCAAATACAGAGCCGCTGTGGCTCGATCGGCAAAGACTCTGATTTCATAGTGTGGGAGTTGTGGGATAGAGGTTAAAGACATCCAAAGATCCCTAGTGTTTTTAATGGTGAATTGGGCCCGAAAAGTAGATTCGTAGTCGTATATCCAACTTCGAAGGATACCTCTGGTAGTGGCAGGCGGAGCTTGGATTTTTTCTGCTTGGTCCTTGTTTATAAATTATGAGAACCCAGCGGGGGCAATGTTATTTTGTATCCACACAATTCCTTAACCCATATTGGACCGCTGTCTTATAAACAGGACTGCAAATAAAATTTCATTTAATAATGAAGTTATAAATATTTTCTGAGTGGATTTTATTTTAACAACTTTAAAATAGACACACTTTAGCATAGTAACAAAAAAACTGAGAAATCAAATTATACTGTATTGTAAAATCCATTTCCATCAACCCCTTAAAATTGTCATTTTTTAATCTTTATTTTAACATTTATTATTTTTTTTCAAACATTGTGAAGATTATTTGCAGTTTAAAAACATAGCTAATAATGTAGCTGAAAATTTTGGTTCAAAAATATTTGACACATATATTTTGTAAGTATAAAAAAGGTATCCTAAAATTAGGACAATGGTCTAATTCCGATTATTTTCCACGAATTTTGGATATAAATTATGGATGTTAGCATCCTACAACGGATATCCATTTTCTTTTACCTCTTACCAAAGATGGCAGTTCAAGAACTGCAAGAGAAAACCAACAGAGTGCTTAAAATGCAATGTTGGACTTTCTTTTGTGTGTTTCCCCAAAGTTCACCTATGAATCAGTCTAATGCAATGTAAGTGATATTTAATAATTTTTGTAGTGTATTGGACCGTTGTTCTATTTATAGGACAGATAATTACTTAAAAAATTAAAAAAATATATATTTTTAATTTTGGTTTTATATGCTTAGTTACACCAGATTAAGGATATAGATAAAGTTTTAATAATTTTCAGAAATATTGAGTTGGTGTGGTACTATATGGGTTAATCTACACGTGCTTTTTGAGTGACAGCTTCGTAGTCGTATTTGGAATAAAGATGATTGTATTGGCAGTTGCATTGAAAAGAAAACGTTTCAAGCTTCTCTTATTGATCCTAGAACAAGATCATGGTTGAGTTATAACACTTTTTACCCTTGCTTTCTATCGGGCTTGGTGATCTTAATGGTGGAAGACATTTTGCAAAATAAAATATATTTAAGAATTTCCATACATCACAA
>CM063508.1:174016988-174031988 GCA_032207245.1 Pardosa pseudoannulata | reverse complement strand
CCACAAAGTCCACTTACTCTATACGACAACTATATCTGCTAAGCCATATTATAGCTTATATCTTCCAATTTGGTTCACCAAACAAGATGTAGTTCTCTACAGTCACGAGACACCAGAACTTGCTACCCTTGTCTTCCAAGACTTTGGGAGTCATTTAGCATGCATAGAAACGCCAGCAACAACAAATAATATATCAGTGTAGCTAAAGAACAGTTATTATTTATGATATCATATTCATATAATTTATAATAGTAAAAACAAAAACATGATTAATAAAAATAGCTAATTTTCTTTTCTATGAGCATATGAGAATGTTAAGGAGATTTTTTAGATTTTATTTTAATTTAAACAATCTACTCTTTTATTATAATAAAATAAGAAGCGTAAGATTTACTGAATAGAAAGTTGTATAAATAATTGAATGACAGAAAATAGAATTTTAAAGCCATAACTCTTGAAATTTTAGGCTATTTTAATAGATATGTCATCTTTAATGTATCTCTTAGAATACCAATGTTTCTTCATAAGAATTTTTTTCCAATGTAAGCATATTACATATTTAAAAAGATTTCAAAACTTCTAAGAATTGCTGAATAGAAAGCTGTATAAATAATTGAACAACCAAAAATAGTTTTCTGAAGCTTTAATACCTGGAATTTTTGGCTCATTTGAAGAGAACTGTCTTCTTTAACCCACTTTATCCCAAATTATTTATTATGTTCAAATTTGAGAAAAATCGTACTTTCTGGAGTATATCAAACCTAAGTAGACTAAACATAACAGAATTTGAAATTTTTAAATTTCTTTTTTTATAAAATGTAACCTGTCCTCCACATAGGACATTGGTATGAAGGGGATAAAATTTGCTCTTAGCGACTTCAGAGTTATCTTCATTAGTGAAAAGTAATTCCAGCCACAAACTTTTACAATGTATATATAATACTTCATTATTCACTTTAAGAGTTTTATTACTTTAAAACCATTTTTAGTCGAGTATAACACTAAACTTAGTTGAAAGGTCTATAGCAAGCCCGACAAAGTATTTTACCGCATTTCCTGCAGTATGCTGTTGTAGTTATAAAGCTAGAAATAGCGCATCAATTGCATGTGTATCGTCCCATTAAAAATAATGATCTGCAACTAACCTATTACTATTAAAACTTTAACCACCAGGATGATAAAGAAAGAGTACTCTTAGTACAAAATACCCAGCTAAGTGTCTGAAGCAAACTGAAAAGAAATTCTGCAACAGCAGAAAGAAGATTAAAAACCATGCTCAATAAAGCGGGAAATAACAAGAGTTTCTAGACTGTTGTGATGTACAGGAGGTACATAACCGTTTCTAGCAGAAGCTTAAACGTACTTCTACACATTATGGCTGATGAAATATTCGCAACAAATAAATACTGACTTTCACTTGCTATTTTTCAGCTGTCCTCTGGATAAGACAGTGGGTTAAAATGGGTTAATGTAATTTCTATTGTTAAGGATTTTGTAACGGGAAATTTTTACTTCCAAATATAAGCGTGTTATGTATTTAAAAAGATATTAGAAGCCTTCAATGTATTTCTGAATAGAAAGCTGAATAAATAATTGAATAACAGAAAATAGACTTTTAAAGCCTTAGCTCTTGAAATTTTAGGCTATTTTAATAGATGTCATCTTTAATGTATCTCTTAGAATACCAATGTTTCTTGACAAGAATTATTTTTTTTATTTTCCAATATAAGCCTATTACATATTTAAAAAGATTTCAAAAACTTCTAAGAATTGCTGAATAGAAAGCTGTATAAATAATTGAATAACCAAAAATAGTTTTCTGAACCTAGAAATTTTGGCTCATTTGAAGAGAACTGTCTTCTTTAATGTAACTCCTATTGTTAAGGATTTTGTAACGGGAATTTTTTACTTCCAAATTTAAGCGTGTTATGTATTTTAAAAAGATATTAGAAGCCTCTCTATGAATTTCTGAATAGAAAGCTGTATAAATAATTGAATAACATAAAAAATACTTTTTCAGAAGCTTTAATATGCGAAATTATCTAAGTCTAAATCATTGACTCCCCAAAAATCCTCCGTTAAAGAGACCCGAAACTAAAACACAAAATTCTACTCAAAACTCCATTTGCGATAAAAGGAGGCGAACACTTAAAAAGAGTTACTTTTTTCTATCTCTTTCTTTTCAAATTAACTATACCCATTGACATTCCTAAATGAGTATCGCCAACTTTTATTGGCCTAAAAAAGCATGAAATAAACGTAATTAGCTGGCCAAGGTACCTTATCTGTGCAAACAGAATGCACCTTTGTTCTCCACTAAATAGTGCGAGACAGTGCGAAGGAAAAAAAAATTTTTTTTTGAAACGTTTTATCTTTATTAGATCCATAACTTTAGAAATCCTTATCTTTATAATGGAGAATGCTTTTCCTTGCATATAATATTTCTATTTAACATTATTAATATTTTAAAAGTTTAGAGTTTACGGAAAGGATGCACAATTCGTGCTAAGAAGTTTATTGAAAAAAGTTAAGGAAAGCAAAGAATTGCGTCGGCTTGTTTCCTTTTAGTTTCTTTTTTTCTATTTTTTTCTTTTCTTTTTTTATCTGCCTTTCTTCTTCTCCGTGGGCGCATTTATCATCCACTTACATACACACAGAGGAAAAAAAAATAAACGGGATTCATTTTTTATTGGAAATTTTTGCACAGCTTTCACTGACGCCGGTAGCTTTTTACGCTTCGCAGCTTAATGTGTTTATCGCAGCTCGCAACCGGTTTTCGCATTTTTATGTGCGAACGTATGGAGTAAGGGGTGGGGGTACTACAAGACTCGAAAAATTTTAAATAAGAAAATATCAGGAAAATTTTAATCACCGAAAAGCGTCAACAGCAGAAAAGGGGGAACACACCAGATAGCTCTTTTGTTTCACGAACGTTTCGTTACAGTTAAGACAGTTATAAAAGAATGAAAATTTGCATCTTCGAAGGCTTTAAAAAATTAGCAACAAAGAAGAAATTGTATTTTTTTTTCTAGAGCCGATAATTATAAATCTCGTACTTCTATTAAATTTAACATCTACTTAAGACAAAATTTTCAATTTGGAAGATTTGAAAGGGAAAAAAAGAGAAACACTTTTCAACAAGAGTATGTATAACTTTTTTTTTTAACTTTGTTATAAAAAATTACACGGATTTTCATCATGCACGAAACGAGTGTTATTGAGTTAAGAAAATATTTACGCCGTTTTAATATTTTTTAATTATTTCGAGAGAACAACTTTCATCAGAGTAAATAAAGCATATTACAGAATAAAAATCAAAAGAAATTCCTCCATTTCAAACAGCGGTCTGGTATCAAATATTAGACAAACAGAAAAATATTAATAGCCCGCATTAAATTAAATTAAAAGACACTGGGAGATTTGATATGATCTGAATCGCTAACTTTGAAGAACATTTTTTATTGTCAAAAAACTTATCAGACAAAACGATATCAGAGTATTTTGACAGTTGTGGTTTCACACGTCTTTATAAACGCATTATTATAAGTTTAGTCTAGAACTCAAAATGAAGGTTAAAATTTCAAACTACATTCTTAAAATATTATATTTTGCTGATTCATTAGAGGGGTGAATCTTTTTTTAACATTCTTTGCTCTCTTGCGATTTAACAATCTCAAAATTAAAGGATTTTTGATCTCACAAATTTTTCCTGGACCCACATCTAAGGTACAGTTGGACATTTCATAGTGATTCCCAACTTTGAATTCAAAATGCTGACTACAAGGTGTGTCCGAAAAGTAATAAGAAAAAAAACTTCTGTGAATTTCAGGCAAATCACCAAAGAAAACAAGGGGATCGGAAATGTTTGTTGGAATGTTAGAGACAAATTCCAACAGTTCGAAACCTGCTTCGAATTCACATGTCATGTTCTTAACAAATAACCGTTGTGAACATAGTTTGGTACGCTTAAGATGCATCTATCTATTGAGCTATGCCATGTCAAGTTTTGAGTTAAACTCGGTAAAAGTGGTGATAAAACGTTGCAAATGTTAAAGGAAGCTAAAAAGGATGAAGTTATACTATTATTTTAAGTCTACAAGAGTCTCACACAGGATCACAGGATGAAGTTGGCACAGAACTGCCTGGGCCAAGCCCTCTAGTTCTGCTATACTTGGGAATTTGGCGAAACAACACTATGATTAGATTTGGCTCTAGCAAGGCAAGAGTCTACAAGAGGCACATTGTATTTAGGCAAAAACGACAGAATATTGTAGACGGTCTGTGCTTTAGATGGCCATAGACTACGAAAATGGATGAAAACAGCGAACTTTTGAGGAATGTTCTAAACATCTACCGCTGACTAAGTTTACGTTCAATTGCCCAATATTCAATTGTACATTTCTAAATTTACTGGGAAATGCTCAATCACTTGGAGAAAAGGGTAAACCAGATCCACCCAGGATTTAGGATTGCTCGGTCCCACATGACGTTGTTTGGTCTGAATTCCCCATATGCTCTACAGTCCAGACCTAGACCCCTGTGATCTTATTTTTTATGTTTAATATCTTATGAAGGATTATGTGACAGAACGCCCTTTTGACCTCTCCTAGATGACCAAAGAGTTGTAACAACAAGGCTTCATGTTAACTTACAAACTGAATTTGAACAATGATACAGCCAATAACAGTAACACAGTGTATTGCAGCCCAAGGTTTATACTTTTGAATACAGATGAATGACTGTTTTCTTTGTAAGTACTATTTTTCCATTCATGTAATTTTTTCATTACTATTAGGATAGGAGTTGTACTACTTTATAATATCTGACTCAGACGAATTCTAAGTTCCCTAAATAGACAAATACCATTTGGATACAAATTTTTATTTTTTACTAGAGGTTTATGACGCATTTTCAAATGAAATATGACAACTTTTTCCTTATTTAATATCCTGTCCATTCGCTCACTTCAAAATGCTTTTACTTAACTTTTTTCAATATTAATTTTTATCATCAAATCATGCAAGTTTTTTATAAAATAAATTTTTAAATAAAGTTACGGATTATGGCGTACAAATGAATAAACAATATGTCGATATTGACTAAATATTGACGAAAAAATGCGTTATTGTATTTGTACATTAAATATTATTTTAGCAAAATTAATCAACTTAATAACAATTATATTCTAAAACAATATTCTGCCAATGATATAACTATTATGACAACTTTTGAGGAAAGTTTCTTTTTTTTTTGTAGTGTAAGTTTTCCCTAAGTGGTATTTTTAACATCTCTGATTGGCTAGCACCCTCGTGCCCTTACGCCGTCAATGTTCTAAGTTTGGGAATCAGAGCGCCAAAGACGGATTGTTAACATAAACTCTATACTTTATTTTCAATTTTTGCCTTTTTTTTCATAGCCTAATGGAGTGTTCTTTATGCAGTAAGGAGTAACTACAGCTTTGTATAGGGTAAAAACACCCACTATTTTATGATATAAAATTGGGCTGTTTCATTTTTTTATGAAAGATAATATACTATAAAAGAAACTTAAAGAGCTTCGCAATGCGCATAAAATATTTCTAAAATTTCAAAAATAAAAATTCTGTATCTAAGTAACTCTAAGGTTTATATATAGATAACATTAACGAGACTACTAAAGACAAAGTATGTCCTGACGAGTCAATCCGCCGCACCATTCGTTCTCCTCCCCCCTTTTCCCTCCCTCGCTGTCTTCTTTCATTGGCACAGTCCATTTGGCGGCCAATAATAAATGATGTCCACTGAAATCGAAGAAGAAATGGACTTTGGTCCCGGCGTGTAATTCTGTCATAACCGTTTACCTCGCGTATCTAGTGAGCTGACAAATGTGGCAAAAGCTAACTCTGCTCGCCAAACACGACTGGACAAGGGAGGAAAGACCCATAAATCCAGCCCGCTGACGCTATTCTCTACGGGCCAGAAACATTTCGAACGTCAGCAGAAGTCTATGTATATGTGTGTAGGAATGTTCGTGAGACTGCATACGTTCCCTTTTATGTTGTCTTTACCTATAACTTCTTTCGAGACCAATTTATGAACGAATTATCTCTAGATTTTTATTATTCGGAGTTCATATCTTCCAAAGAAATTTCAGTGCATGCTTGGTTCTATCATAACTTTCGGAATACTGCATTATACAAAACATTTCAATAGATTTTTAACTTTTATCAAGTTACAAAATTATCCATCGTAACCAATAATGATGTATACATAAAACAATTTATCATCGATAAATTTATAATTGTGTGTTGTATCATGATTCGTAAGATTTAAAAAATTATCCATGATACATTAATTTAGTTATTTTTTGCGTTATACATTTGTATTTAGTTATTTTTTTAAGTATATACATTTGTATTATCTATAGCACTAAAATCACTGAATTATACAATAATTTTCAATAGATTTGAGACTTTTTTCAACCTATATCAAGTTACAAAATTATCCCTCGTAACCAATAATGATTCATACATAAAACAATTTACCATCTATAAATTTATAATGTGTTGTATCATGATTCCTAAGACTTAAAAAATTCTTCGCAATATATAAATTTAGTTATTTTTTGCATTTTACATTTGTATTTAGTTAATTTTGCGTGTATACATTTATATTATCTATAGTGCTAAAATCCCTGAATTATACAAAAATTCAACAAATACTGTATTATACAAAAATTTTCAATAGACTTGTGAATTTTTTTCAACTTCTATCAAGTTACAAAATTATCCCTCGTAATCAATAACGATGTATACATAAAACAATTTAAAATCGATAAATTTATAATTATGTGTTGTATCATGATTCGTAAGATTTAAGAAATTCTTCATGATACGTAAATGTAGTTATTTTTGCGTGTATACATTTGTATTATCTATAGCACTAAAAGCATTGAGATAATGATTAGTTTGTTATAATTTCATTTTACTTCTACTTTTCACTATATTTCCATAAATTGTTTAACGTTTTTGGATCAAAAGGTGTTTTATGTGTTAGTAATTATTTTCATGTAATGTAGTTTTGAGATTAATTTAAATAATTGATTTTTGCAATATTAGGAAAAGTCTCAGCAAAGTAGTTCATTCATGTAGTCCTATTAGTACATGAGTGTATTTTAATATTCGATCACATAAAATCGATACGCTTCTCTTTATATATGGATCTGTATATATATAGCTGGTAAATAGAGTTAATAGAGGTATATAAAGGTAATAGACATAATAGAGGTATATAATAGATGTAAATAGAGTCTATAGAGATGGTAAATACGTATATATGTGTGTCAGGTTTGGAATTTTAGAATTCGAAATTAAAGCATTATTTAATAAAAAGAAAGCGAACTCTGTTTGCGGAGAAGAAGAATATGCGGGTAAAACAGCAGTATATAATATCAGAGCAAGTTAAATTTCAAGATAAATCTTGTGAGCTAATAATCTGGTATCGGATTAAGTCTTGTAGAGAAAAAACGGTTGAGGTGTAATATGAAGTTCGAATTAAATTTTAATGTCTGGAATAGATGTTTTTCTCATTTTTCTTCACAGACTATGAGCCTGACATATATGTGTGGGTGTGTGTTTATGTGTATGTGCCTAATAACTCGAAAACTAAACCACTTCACAAAATTATTAACCAAAATGTACCTTTAAATAGGACAGAACTAATAAACTTAATAATAATTATATTCTAAAACAATTTTCTGTCGATGATATAACTATTATGACAACTTTTCACGAAAGTTTCTTTTTTATGGTGTAAGTTTTCCCTAAGTGGTATTTTTAACGCCTCTAATTGGCTAGAACCTTCGTGCACTTACGCGGTGAGTGTTCTAAGTTTGGGCATCAGAGTACCAAAGACTTATTGTTTCAATAAACTTTACATTTTATTTTCAATTTTTACCTTTTTTCATAGCCTAATAGAATGCCGCTTATGCAGTAAGGACTAAGTAGATTAAGTAGGACAAAGTACATTAAGCTACTACAGATAATACACAGAACAATTGATATTTAAAAAATTTAAATTGTGTAACATCCTGATCAGAAAGGTTTAAAACATTTATACAGAATAAAGTAGCCTGCTTTTATTCTGTTTGTGTATATTGTTGCATCCTCTGTAGAAATAATATTAATAAAATTATTAAACAGTTTTTTTTTTATAAAAACTAATATAGATATAATTTCATTTTGCTTCAACTATTTATCGTATTTCCGTTATTCTTTGAGCTTTTTTAGTTTTTATATAGTTATGAGATTTCTGAGAGATATTGGAAGTCTGTGGAATGTTGGACTTTTTTTCTATACAAATTTATTTTTAAATGCTTTAATATCCCAGCAGCAATTTTGTGTCAATGGTTTTTTGGTGATACCCATAATACGTGTTTTGATATCATGTTTTTCTAACAATCAGTTTAGTTGAAATATTTCATGATTTCATAAGATGAACTAGATCTCATAAATTTTTGCATTTTTTTTAATGAAGTATTAAAAGACTTATATGTCAAAACATATATGTTTGTAGTATATACCAAAGCTCTTTTAGCTGATATGAGATCTATTAAAGTTCTATTGAGATCATTTCAGACGAATTAAGTGGGATATATTTTATTTGAAAAAGCTACCAAACCATCAAAACATTATCGCTTTTTTACCATTTCTGAAAATTTTACCCTCAAAGTCAATATATGCTGATATGAATTAGTATATGTTGATATGAATCAGAATATGCTGGGAGTAACTGTAATAACAAGCTCAATAAAATTGCAAATTTCTATTAAAAGGAAATATTCTATTCATACGAATAGAATATTTCCGTATAAATTTAAAATTAATGTCTACATTTATCAAAATATATCCTCGATCAAAAATTCTCAACTACTTCGTTTCCTGTTACGACGGTTTTATTTTTCTTCATCATTCTTTAAGACTTATTTTGAATTATATTTCAAACCTCTTTTTTAAGGCATTTACAGGCGTTTTTGAAGTTCTGAAGCAGAGAAATAAAAGCGATGAAAATTAACGCAATTGCATTATTGTTATTGTTTGATTGATGCCATTCTCCATTATGAAAATAATGCCGAGTTTTACTTTTCTTTGATGCTAGGATGCTACATATTTTCTGTGATGGTAAATTTTAGACTATAAATGCAACTGAAGTGCATAAAATAATGCATTTTTGCATTTTGTTTAAGGTAAAATAAGCTCTGCCTAGATACATCATAACATAGCTTTCATAAATAAATGCTAGAGTCGATGCTTCTGAGAGGCGTATCATTAGGCGCATCGGTCATTTATTACTTAATCTTTGTGTCATAAGCACAACCCTTTTTGGACTACGAGTTATATGGAATATTCTTACACGGGAAAAGACAAAAAGGTTAATATGAAAACACTTTTGAACTATGGTATTTCACATGGACCAAAACATGAAAATGAATTTGTGAATCTTATTAAGGAAAACAATCATTCCAGTACAGATTAATTTAAAGAAATTGGAAGTAACTAAATATCATCTTCAATTCCCTTGTCAGAAATATCGCATCTATTAAACCAAGAGCCATTACCTCCCACATATTGTATAAAGGGTAAATAACCTATTCAAAATGTATACAAAAATTACATCTATACTTAACATTCAATGAAATAAAAATAAATGCAACACAGTGCAATGAATATATAAAAAATACTTCACAAAATAACAAAATAAATTATGAAGTACTTAAAAAAAATTTGTCCCAACGTTAACTCAATACTATTTTTAAATGTTCTTAGAGATATAAGAAGTATCTTCTTTTTAAAACAACATTAGAATTAATGATAATATTTTTAGATACAAAAAAAATTTTAGACAATTTTTTACTCTTTAGGAAGTTCCTTTGTTTATATAAATCCAAACTGATTTTTATTTGAATATATAGTTTGATCTTTTTATAGTAGTTTCATTCCTTTTTCTTTTCTATTTTAAATAAAACAAATTAAATTATGAAATAGATAAAAAAAAATTGTCCAAACATTAACTCAATACTATTTTTGAATATTCTTAGAGATATAAGTACCTTCTTTTTTAAACATTAGAATTAATGATAAAGCTTTTCTTAATAGATACAAAAAATTTTAGTCAATTTTTTACTCCTTAGGAAGTTATTTTGTTTATATTAATCTAAACTGATTATTATTTGAATATATAATTTGTTTTTTTTCATAGTAGTTTCGTTTCTTTTTCTTTTCAATTTTAAATAAAACAAACTAAATTATGAAATACATAAAAAAAATTGTCACAACATTAACTCAATACTATTTTTAAATGTTCTTAGAGATATAAGAACTATCTTCTTTTTAAAACTATATTAGAAATAATATTAATTTTTTTTAGATACAAAAAAAATTAGACAATTTTTTACTCACTCTTTAGGAAGTTACTTTGTTTATATTAATCCAAACTGATTTTTATTTGAATATATAGTTTGATCTTATCATAGTATTTTCGTTTCATTTTCTTTACATTTTAAAAAGAACAAATTAAATTATAAAATACATAAAAAAAATTTGTCCCAACAATAACTCTATACTATTTTTAAATGTTCTTAGAGATATAAAAGTATCTTTTTTCAAACAACATTAGAATTAATGATAATTTGTTTTTTAGATACAAAAAAAATTAGACAATTTTTCACTCTTTAGGAAGTTACTTTGTTTATATAAATCCAAGCTGATTTTTATTTGAATATATAATTTGATCTTTTCATAGTATTTTCGTTTCATTTTCTTTACCATTTTAAATAAAACAAAAATAAATAAGCAAAAAAAACCCGAAGTGTTAAAGAAATAATTTGGTGAAATAATTGGCTCTATCTTTAGAGAAAAGGAGAACTTTTTAAACTTTATTCCTTTCTATTTCCAAATTAAAAAGGGGCGTTAATCTTTGTCCGGAAAATTATCATTCTTTTAACACCTCATTTGGTAAGATTGCTTTGGTTGGAGAGTAAGAAACAGAAATTTTCAGAACAATAAATTTAATATATATGATAATACTTCATATGATACTCAAAAATTTCAAAGCGAAAATGAAAGGAATACCTAAAAAATTCTTTCCTCTTCTGATAATAATGAATATTTCTTGGACACTGAGCAAAAGAACAAAAGGGCTTTCAGTTTCTCGCAGCGTGACAAAACTAAAGTTAAAAATTCGATATTTTTAAAATTTAAAGTTTCTTATTCACTTAACATTACATTATTTAATATCCACAGTAAAAATTCATAATCTCTTAGAACTGCATTTAAATTTTTTTGCCCAATACTATAATTCTATATGCTGATCGTAATTGTAATATCTTTGTATCACTCATGTCACTCTCCAAGAAAACTCCTTTGTCTCCTACAGGGACTTCCATGGTGGAGGTGAGGACGAGTCAACATTTTGTCCTACTAAATGCCGTAATGCCTCTAATGCTCTTACTCGTTTCTCAATTCGCTTTTGATGGTTTCTAATCTTGAAGATAAATTTTGTTAAACGTTGTTTTCAGTGAACATAAGTAGTAAAAATAATTTACCATGTACCGGCCTCATGCCACCAAGAGGCACACGTGTTATAGGTTCGTCATCTATGAGCTAAACAGACACCTTATTTAAACTAATTTATGTTTTTATAGATGACCTAAACATGACCATTCAGTTAGTTTATACCAGGGATAGGCAAACTACGGCCCGCGGGCCAACTCCGACCAATCTGAAGGTTTAATTCGGACCGCGATTAGAATTTTAAGTTGCCGGTCCGAGGCAAATTAAAAGAAATATATATTTATACATTATATATCCATCTCCTTTTCTACTCTGCTTAAATATTATATCCCAAATTTATTATCTCACGCCCAGAAGATCAGCGGTATATTTGCTTCTTATATGTGAACAAGTGTTTTCAGCTTTGAACCTTAGAAAGAATAATTTCAGAAGTAGACTGACAGATGAGCATTTAGCACCGTTCCTTAAAATCGGTACATCTCACTTCGAACCTCAGTATAAGGAACTTTTGAAAATAAAATCGCAATTTCATTCATGTCCTCAACATATTTAAACCGTTATACTGAACCGCGGTAGCTCAGTCGGCAAAGACAGCTATCTTGTAACTGAGAGGTTGCGGGTTGGGAACGCGAGTCTGCTTAAGATCCCGCCGTGTTCGCTAAAGGTGACACGAGCACATAAAATATGTTCGTGTCACAATGGCCTCCATGTTCTCAATTAATACCTCTGTTGTTGGCAGTCCAAGTCTATGGGCCTTCTGTTTGGTCCCCGCTTCAAAATTATGAGTACCCATAAGTCGTACTTTCCCCCTTGTGGTGCTCGTTGAAACGAAAGGCGCACCCCTTAGCCTTAAATCGAGTAGACTCCGGTTCATATGGGCTTGATTTGACGAAGTGGCATAAAACAACAACAGCAAACCGTTATACTTGTATATTGTTTTTAAAATTTTTGAAAAATTTACCTTCGCCTGCCAAATTTATTTTCTTTCGATTTTTGGCCCGCGACCAAAAAAATTTGCAAATTCCTGATTTATACCATCTGTTGATTACAACTAAATTACATATCTTGGAATGATGCTTTAAAACTCAGCACGGCCAGAAATAAAATTTTACCATGTGTTCCAACTGATTTACATATCACAGATGTAGCGTACGGAAACTTTCAAAATTTTATTGCAAAATTAAATTTTTTATGCACAGAACATTTATTGTACAATTTCATTTTATAGTAAAATTCAAATATTCCTGTATGGGACTTCCTGGTCACTGCAGTAATGGCGTGAGAAAACTATCTAAGGAAACACAAGTTTCAGGGAGTGAAAAGAATGATTTCTTCTATTCAAATGAAGAATTCTTTTTTTTTCCTGCGTCCACACAGGGTTGGAAAATTCCTTTTTCTAGAATTGCGAGTGTAGCAGAACTGAAGAGTTTTATCGATTTGCAAAAGCTCCGAAGAAAACATTGACGTCGCAAATATTTCGAAACATATTTGGTATAAAAGCCTTACGAATGTTTATATTCATCAAATGGCGGCACAGAGAAGATTCCGGTACAGAAATGAGAGCGAAGATAAAGTGGCAGTTATTTATTTTTATTACCGAACCAAACTTTACTCTCTCCCTGTAATGGCACCATGATTACTTTTCGAAATAGATGTGCGTTGAAATCTGGTCTACGCCGTTTATAGATTTTCTGATACTTTACCACGCGTGCGTAGAAATATATACGGTAAAATGCATTGTGGGATAGTGTCAATCAAATGCTAGAAATTCAAGTCAAAAATGAACACTTTTAAAACGGACGGTGGTGGAAAAAATAAATAGAACGAAGTAATTGAAATATAACTGCAGCATCTATAGGGCTCATCTTAAATTATTTTTATACTTGTAAGAATTTCGTAGCGTAATTTGTCACGTATTTCTTATACATCATGGTTACAAAGTAAATATGTAGTGTATATATATATATATATATATATATATATATATATATATATATGTGTGTGTGTGTGTGTGTGTGTGTGTGTATGTGTGTGTATGTGTGTGTGTGTGTGTTTATACGGGGTGGGGAGCCAAAGATCAGGACAAATGTTTAAATTGTACAATTTGACAACAGATAAAGATAAAAAGCGGAAGTTTCTACAAATTAGAAAAAATAAAGTTAAGTTTATTTGTAGCGTAAGCCAAGTTTGACGGAAGTAATTTTTTTCCGCTAAAGGCATCCCCAGTTTTCTGTTGTCTGATTATGCATAGAAATAGATTGTTATACAAAGTATCTTCATAAAGTACAAAAAAGACGGAGTTGTTCGCCTAAAAATGTTAATTGTCTTTAATGCAGAAAAAATTCTTTAAAACTGTTAGTACCCAAAATATCACACTGTCAAAAAAGCAAGAAGTGGTAGTATGATATTTTGGGTATACTGTTTCACGTCGGAGATTTTAAAGATCCATTGGTAAGTTTGTCATTAAAAAGCTGAGAAGTTTTGAACTACATCCTCTTTAAAAAATTAAATGTCACTTTGAAACAATCTAGATACTTTATTAAAATTTATTCTACAGTCTTTCAGGGGGTGCAGTGAACAGAAGCAACGATTCGTAGTCATATAGTAATGAATGTAAGTGCTGTCTACTTTCAGTAGAGGGTGTTAGATTAGAGTTTGCGTGAACGGCATATGCTATACGGTTTATAATACTCTGTGAAGAAAATTAAATCAATATTCCTACAAAACCTAAACTCAATATGCAGTGCATATATATGGAAACGTGAAGAAAGATAGTGAGCAGTGAGTTCTTTTAAGCACATGACGTTATCTATCGATGTAATCACTGTATGGTTATCTCCTCCATAAAACGCGTATCATGATCATGCAAAGTCGCTTTTTTTATCACTCCTTGCTCTTAGTGCAGTATTACCCCAGTCACTCTCTAAACGATGTGCGGTGTTTGCTGTACGTCTAAACCTCTAGTTTAGTGTTGTAGTTTCTTTTTCTTGTTACTATAGAATATAGATAATGAAAGAACGATTATGCCACAGGTGAAAGCTCTGCCATGATCGTTCGAGGTCAAACTCTTCACCCTCGGTCTTGCTACAGTACCGCCCCACTTGATCGCTCATGGTTGTGCAATGTTTATCGTACATCTAAATTGCTAACTGTTATATGTTCTTTTTATATTGGTTTCTACTATAGCTTATAAGTAATGTTCAGTGCTTCCAATACAATTTAAAACCTTTGGTAAGAAAAGGTTTGAAGTCCAACATGACTATTCTCATCAACAAAACAATAAACAATAACCATTCCACAAACATTTCTCAAATGGAAAAATGAAATAACGAGGTGGAAATGTATCGACGGTACACACGGGATATTGAAAAATAAGGGAGCAATGATTGGGACATAAGATGTTATGAAATCGATAGGAAAAAATTTGGGATCTAACGAATCAAACGATCAAT
>CM063508.1:174009488-174011988 GCA_032207245.1 Pardosa pseudoannulata | reverse complement strand
AATATTTAGAATAGCACAAGAGCATAAAAAATACGTATGTGCATTCTTTTCTGAACCAGGAATCATTATATTTTTTTTTTCCAAATAACCTTTGAATTTTATTTTGAGTTTTTATTTACAATGATTGCAAATAGATGGCGATACAAGTTTACAATCTTATTTAAAAACAAATTTTTTCCTAATCAAAATTTTTAATAATAAAATGTTGAAGTGGTCACAGGAAATGAACCTATGTGCAGATTTGAAATATCTAGATAATCAGGAAAGTAGTAAAAAATTGATTACAAAATTGGAATTGACACACAACTGAAGTTAAATATAATCGATTAAAAAATAGTTAAACCAGACGTAAATAAAATTTGTACTTGTTCTCTTTTTACCCAGAGTGTTTCTTATAGACAAGGCATAAAGGTCTAATCACACATTAATCTTTACACGTTCGGAAAACAACGGATACGGTTTATAATTTCGTATCCTTATGAAGACGGCTAGAATTTCTTGTGTGATATCAAAAAAATTTGAACCAATTTTTCGACGTCTTATAACATACCCGGGAAAAGAAGGTGTAACGTAAATCCGTTGTTTTATTCAAATCGTAAAGGCTGACGTGTGATAAAGACGTAAACAGTGAAGGGCAACCCTTTCAACCACGCAAGGCCACTTCTAGGGATGGTAAGCAAGGCGTGGAGTATACTCATTTCCTTGTGACATTTCCGGAAGACTTGGAACTTTATATTTTAGCTTCCCTGTAAATTTGTATCGTTAAAATGTAAATATTGTATAAAAAAATTTAAAATCCAATTTAAATTAACAGCTCATGAACAGGCATATCTAATATAATATACATATTCTTATTAATTCTTATTGATTTTTCTGAACGAATAAGAAATAATTTGAGACCTACATCAATTTTAATTAATTGCCTTAACTCCTTCCAGCAATCATGAACAATGAAAAATATTCTGATATAAATTTATTCATTGCTGCATCGATTGATTATTTTGATTCACCCCTAGAAAGAACTCGCATCTCAACCTGTAAAAGTTTTTACTCCGTCATGAAAGTGACAGTGCAGGAAAAATAAACAATAGTCACCAATGGGCTAATGTATGTAATAAATTCGTATACTATCGTATAACTAATGGATACAGAGGACATGCCATTTAATTATATGTATATGTCTGTGTGTGTTCAAAAACTAATTTAAACGTAAATTCATAAGCATAAAATTTTAAAATTTAACAATTTTATTTTTATTTGATTACGTGTTTGGTAAGATTTTACTTAAAAATTCTTTGAAATAATTAAAATACTACGTTTAGATTTTTACTCGAAATTCGCTCTTAAACAGTTTTTGAATCTGATACATTATCTGCGAATTTGTTAGTAGTACTTAAAGTTCTTTAAAGTTTCATTATAGAAATCTTCAGTGACAATATAAACTCCAATTCATATATCATGTCTCAAAATATTTTAATATTGTTCATCAATGGGTTTTCATGAGAAGAAATTAACAATCAGTTAATCTCTCGTGCAACTCTTCTTATGGAAACTTGAATAAAGTAATAAACTAAATAGGTCTATAAATATTTTGACTACTACATGACGAATAAAAAATCAAATTTAAACAATTTATTATTAAGATGCTAATGGAAAGTATCAGAGGGTATATAAAATAAATTTTCTAAACATTTATCTACTGTACATATCTTAAACCTAATATATAATGCAATAAAACTAACTAGCAACATGAAATGAGTAAAGCGAGATGGAAGATAAGCTACAATTAATAGCATCTAACTACCGTTACACGCGTTCTTCTTATAAAAATATGAATAACAAAATGCTAAATTTCGCTTACAATTTTATAAAAAAAAAATCCTTAGCTAAATTTTTACAGATCCTTTAAATTTATAGAGAATCAATTGTACTCGAACAAGGCAAAAAACAAATTTATTAAATGGTTATCATTTAACAGCTCACAGTTCTTTCCGTAATTTAAAATGTTCAATGCATCAGCCTTTTTTCTATCCACCAAGAAATGAAATGTTCTTCACCTTTTAGAATTAATATTTAAAAAAAATATTTTAAGAGCATTATATTGTTATAAAAAAGTTTTCGTACTGTAAGCAGTCTATTTTTTTTATCATAACATAAAATATAAGTAAAATGTGAAAATAAAAAATAAAAATCACTTTAAATAAATTTTTAAGTATGTATAGTACCAATTAAACTTCTACATCAAGTTGAAATAAAATATCTGTTCTATTCTGTAAAATAAAACTTCGAAAATACACACCTAGTATTTTAAAACTAAAAAATAAATTGAAATAAAGAAGTAAAAGCTCTAAAAAAATCTTAAATAAAATTAACCTTTAAGATGCTATAAAATAAAATATATTGATTGTATTAAGTAATTGAGGTTCACAGAAATGATAATTAGCTTATATTGGATATAAAAAAATACTTTATAGTCTAAAATTTCAATTTTTTTTTGATT
>CM063508.1:173999488-174001988 GCA_032207245.1 Pardosa pseudoannulata | reverse complement strand
TATACATACACATATATACAAATATACATATACATATATACATATACATATATACATATATACATATTCATATATACATATATACATATATATATCTGAGTGCGGTAATACCTTACTAACTATGAAGATTATTAAATCTTTGCTTCTATAGTTTGAAGTCGTATTGACAAATTAATAGACCTGTTGACCGATCACTAATTGCATTTATTCTTACTTCAACACAGAATAAAAGAAGAATTACAAAGTACGAATTCCACTGTTGGTATAGATGTTTGCAGCCATTCGGTTATGGCTTTAAGCAGTAGGTAATGATCTCATAGCCGATCATGTAGATAAAATTTAGACCGTAACCCTGCAAACCAAACCTACAAAAGTTGTACAAGTCTTTATGTAGGAATGATTTATTTTTATATGGTAAGATCACCACCTGTTCCCTTTTAAACCTCTGCATGGTCATTTTATTAGCTTACTCACTATATTGTATTGCAGTGGTGTTGAAACTTTTTACCCCGCGGAAAATTCCTCTTACCTTATACATCAGAATGGAACCAGTGAATAAATGGATATTACATAAGGCGAAATTAGGGAACTATTATTTATCTCTGATTAAACATAAACATAGTATAGAAAAACATCATTAAAATGTAGGTAATATATAGAAAATGCGAAATAACAACAATTTTTTTTCATGAAATGATTCAAGTTAAGTGATACATTAATGAATGTTTCACTCCTTCTCTTGCTGTACTGTTTGAATTATTTAATATCACATCATTTTTATGTCCCTATTGTTGTGCTTCTGGCTTATTAATACTAGATTTACGGACTGAGCCAATTTGGCTCATTACAAATTTGATCACTATATAAAACTTTAATATCACTTTTCAAAAACATACGTTGGTTTTTAGTTAAGTAATAATATATATATGTAAACTTTCATTCCTCTTCCCCACAGATCAATTCATTTCGCATTATCAAATGGGGTATACCTGCTTTCACTGTTGTGAGGCAATTTGACTCATAGAATGATTTAACAGTTAATCGCATAACATAGAATTTGTCCAGAAACCAGAGTCCTACCAGACCTGAGCAACAGTCAAGATTTTATTTCCCAGTTGGCTGAATAAGTAAGAAATAAATGTCAAGGTCAACAATCATGCATAAGAAAGAGATGTAGAAACCATTGTGATAAATGTAATAGAAATGTTTGCGGAAAATGGGTTTCAAAAACAGATTTTATAGGTAAAAAATGTTTTCCGTGAATTTTTTGATAATAAACAGTTTATTTAAATTAATTTGGAACTATTTTCTTTGCAAAAAATCTTCAATTCTCTTATATGAGTCAAACTGTCTCACTTCAGTAAAAATAGGTATCTGATTAATATCCGTAAATCTAGTGTTAATGACTATTATAAATTATATGCAAAGGATTAAAAGTAAAATAAGAGAATGAACTTACGCATTATTTAAATTTTCGTCGGTGTTCTCAGTAAACTCCCGAAAGAAAAATCTAGCATTATATATTAATGAAATCTAACAGAAAAATAAATTAAATTGGAAATAATATTGAATTAGTTTATGAGATATTGATATGATAATATTGCCATAATTACTTCAAATAGTACATAAAATGTAATCACACTTGTTAACTTAAAGAAAGAACTTAAAAACTTATTAACAAAACTTTTTGTTAACTAATAAAATGCTATAAAGTTTTGAGAACGTTTCTATTTTGATATTGATTAGGAACGACAATAATGAAGAAAATCCTTCTATATGTTGTTTATCCCAATATTCAGGCAATGATTTTTGACAATTACTTCGTTAGTACCCTAAAAATATTCTGCTCTGAGCTAGCTAGGAAATAAAGTAGTAGCTGCTTGCAACTAAAGCGAATGCTGAATACATAAATAAAGAGGAGATTAATTGTAATTTATTAAAAACAAAAATTGGTCAAGAAATACCTGGAGAGTTGTTGCAGAACCCTAAGGTTCGGCGGAATACACTTTGAAAGACCTTAATGTACTATATAAAACTCTTTTCCAACATCTGAAAATTAATTATTTGTCTAGCCAACTTGTTGGGATACATTACACATATAGATATGAAGGACACAATAACCAATTATCCAACATAGGGAATGTCAGAGCTGAGCCACTGATCACCATGCTTGTATTTTATTCACCCGTGATTTTTCTTTTTGAAGACTTGCCTCAGGTGAAGGGAGAAATATTTTTCAGAATATAAACAGACACGGTCTCCAATCGGCGTGGAAATGTGCCAAGCGTAGGAGAATATCCTCGTCTTCTCCGCCTGCGATTTTTATGACGACGTAAACGGGACTGTTTGCCTGAACGGGGTCAGCGTGATTTCAAGAAAAGGTATTGAAATTGAAAAAAAGGAATAGAAGGGGGATGGTTATTGCTCCCTATACTGCGGTTGGATACTGGAACATAGAAACTGATATTTGGATTGGTAGATACTTTTTATCATGAAAAAT
>CM063508.1:173991988-173996988 GCA_032207245.1 Pardosa pseudoannulata | reverse complement strand
TAATATGTACAACTAATACAGTTTAAGAAAGTGCGGGGGATACTCCGCAGGAGTCCTGCCCAGGTTAAAAGTCCGGTTGACCCGGTGTACTACTTGAAACTTTCTGACACGAGAGCAGGTGTTTGCGAGTTAAGCAATATCTGCACAGGGCAGTTGTGATGGCCATTCGTGAAGGGGTACTTTGACCCTTGCGGTGTTGTGTTAAGTTAAATTCATGGCCGCACGATGGCGCCTTGGTTAGTGGTGAGCCAGTCAACCAGGCTCCCGGCCTTCCTTATCAGTACCGGGTTTTTGATTAAGCTCTCTGCCCAGAGTTCCTTGAATCTGTCAGAGGGTTTCTTAAGATGCAAGTCATGTGTCAAAGGGCAGTCGTGCAGATAGTGATTGGAGTCACCGAGTGCACCGCAGACACAATCTCCCGATGAGCTATCTGAGATCTGGAACTTGTGGAGTATCTTCACAGGTCACTACAGATTCCAGGTCTCAGTAAAGCCGATTCTAAATGGCTACGAACATCCATGCCACTGCTGGATTGAAACCCCCGAACTCCGGTTCTGAAGGTCAGCACCCTAACCAATCGGCCAACTAACAGATAGACATATATAATATAAAGTGTTTCTGATAGCTTTTTAGTTGAACTAAATCTTTCGTTGGGATAAAATTCGTGACTTATGAAAGCACTTTCTCTTATAAACATTCCTGTATAGGCAGCACCTATTAGTTGTATGCCTATACATGCATACAGTTTTACTTACACACAGACACACATTTCAGGTGTGGAATTTAAAGTTAGAAATTAAAGCACTAATTCATAAAAAGAGATCAAATTATTTGTGAAGAAAAATAATATGAGGTCAAAATAACACTATATAAGACAAGAGAGGGCCAAGGTGGTGGTAAAACAGGTAAATTTTGGGATTTGCTGTCGGATTGTTTCTTGTATTGGACACAAAATGGCAAAATTGAAAAATGATGTCCGAATATACCTTCAATCCCTTGAAGAATTTTCTTATTTTTCTTTTCAGGCTATGAGTTTAAAGCATATGCAATAAAAAATTGCGGGATTACCTTTGTTTCTGATTTTGAATCGTATTTTGGGCTTAAACTTCTGTAGCTTGAAAATTTTGTTTTGTTTAGTTTAGCTTAAATATATGAATATTAATCTTCGAAATAAAACTAATAATATTAATCTTCAAAAAAAAAAAAAAAAAAAAAAAAAAAAAAAAAAAAAAAAAAAAAAAAGAAGAAATTACCCTTGATGTTTATACCGTGATGCAAAACCAAGATGATGTTGAGTAAGTCTCGATACTGGAGCGTAAACGGTTGCGCTGAATGTTTTAAATGTTTCTATCTCAAAATAAGAACACAGTATCACACACAACATAATTCTGACTAACGTGACATGATATTTGGACATGGTATTGGTACATGGAGTATTTGTACCAACCTTCTGTTTGGATGGATCAGATATGTCCTTCGTTACAATATGTTCAGCAAAGTTAGAGGTATATATCACCTGTAGGACTTAGTCCTATATATAGAAGTACTTTTTAGCACTTTTATACCTATCACATACGCACAGTCATTTTTCACCCTATGTTAATAGTCAAATCTTTATTATTTATGAGAATACAAGGGAATTAAAGTGAAAACACACTCGTGATTTTCCCTTTATTACTCGACGGTTATGCTCACACAGAAATGAAAGTAAATCATAGGCAACAATTATAGGTAAGTAGATTCCTGTGGTAAAAACTAAAGGAATTCACCTTAAAAAATAAATAATAACGTTGAATCCAAATATATCTGCAAAATCCTCGCGAGCGTGTTATTACGTTTGATGCAACCATCGCACGTAAACCAGTTTAATGCCTGCATGTAATTACCACTGAATCAACTCATAACTTTTGTTTTCAAAAGTTCGATTACATTTTTCTTCGTAGCCGGCAGGTGTTTTTCTTAAAATATACGCTCACATGATTTCGCATTCATTTTAAATTCGAAATTGGATTTGTTGAATCTTTAAATGTGCCACTATTTATCCCTCAAAACACGCAAGCCCGAATTCGATATAATTAAAAGCAGCGACATCAAAACTTTCAGCTAACAATTCTGTGTTCCAATTGTGTGTGTTCAGTTCATTTTACATGGCCTAATTCTAATTTGTTATTAATTTTATGAAATTAAATCGATTGGATTCAGTGAAAAATGGCGATATCACAGAAAATCCAAACTGATTAAACGCGTATTCTACCCTTTTCGTCGTTTCTTACTGATTTACGGTAAATTCTTTGATAGTTCACTTTTGCTATCATGCAGAAAAAAGGAAGTAGGATGACTTAGTTCAGCAAATCATTTTGTTTTATTAAGGAGTGAAAGTTTGAAAATCCTAGCACAGATTTAATTAGGTAGAATCTATTGCCTAGATCAAAGTTTTATGGGATGCAAATTTCTATTCGTGTCAGCAGGGGTATTCATATATGAAAAAGGTAGATCTAAACTTATTCAGTCATCATGAACAAAAGAGGAAGTAGGATGACTTAGTTCAGCAAATCATTTTGTCTTATTAAGGAGTGACAGTTTTAAAATCCTAGCACAGAGTTAATTAGGCAGGATCTATTGCCTAGATCAAAGTTTTATCGAATGCAAATTTCTATTCGCGTCAGCAGTGGTATTCATATATGAAAAAGGTAGATCCAAACTTATTCAGACATCATGCAGAAAAGAAAAATTAGGATGACTTAGTTCAGCAAAACATTTTGTCTTATTAAGGAGTGAAAGTTTGAAAATCCTAACACAGGGAAATCAAAGACGATTTTCCTCTGCGTAAATTGGGTGACTTATGATTTTAGCGATAGAGTTCTGTATAGATCAGAATGGTAAAGAAATGGACCTAATTTCCATACTATATGAAATTCAGCCTATCATTGCACCACCATAGCTTGTGGGCCACTTCAGTGGTCACTCTGTCTTCAGAATGATTGCATCTTCACTGATACTGACTTTGCAATTACACACGTATTCTGCGTATTCTACCCTTTTCGTCATTTCTTACTGATTTACGGTATATTCTTTGATAGTTCAGTTTTGTTATCTTTTTTTAATAATTTGGAACTACATGTTTTGTAAGCTCTGATGGATTGATTTCCTCGTTATTTCTGTACTTTGCTTTTGACAGTGAAAACTAAAAGTAAAATTAGTTTATGTATTTTTGTTTTGCAAATGTCACCAGTAATTTCAATAAATTATCCACAGGGATATCCTATTCAAAGTAATACCATAAATTTATTTGAACGGATATACTTTAAATGACTATACAGAAAATATTAAAAAATATTAGAGATTCTTCCCCATATCTAAATTAATATTTAAGTTTTATCAATTTATTGCCGACCTAGTAGTTTTAATTCAGTTGAATAAGTGTAAACAGTAATTCCAAAATTTAAAAACCATTTCAAGTCACTCTCGACGTTTGCTTTTTTAATAGCACTGGGTTTTTAAAGAAAAACATCATCTCGCAAGTAGGAAATACGCAAAACAAAAGGGTTAAATAAAATCTATGCCATGTATTATCCTGCGTTGAAGTAACAAAAAATTCAAACAGTAATGAAACACTAGTACAGTGGGCTCCGCTTAATGTGATCAGTTTGGGACACCGTGATTTTGATAACAATAACTAATTGATAACAATAAACTATATACAAAATTAAGTAAATTTACCCCCACCTTTAATTCACACGAACTACATTTCAAAATATAAAGTAAAAAATTCACCTTATACTTATGTACTGTTTATTATCCTTTAAAGTCATCGGAGTGGTGTTGTAATCCACGTTTCAACACTTTCAATGCAATTCAGAAGCTGAGAAATTTTAAATTGAGCTGCAACACTAGAACAGTGGGCTCCGCTTAATGATTGATGATCAATTTGGGACACCTTGATTTTGATAAAAATAACCGATTGATAACAATAAACGATTTACAATTTTAGATAAATTTACCCCTCCCCTTTAATTTACACTTACTACATTTCAAAATAAAATGAAAAAATTCACCTTATATTTATGTACTGTTTATTATCCTTTAAGACATAAGAATTGTTTACATAATAAAAATAATTGATCTATTGTTGGCTGTCTACTATTTTTTTTCTAAGAAGCTCATTGATAAATCGTTCGTAATCATAATATTTTTAAAATCATCGCATTGGTGATGTACTCCTCGTTTCGACACTTTCAATGCAATTCAGAAGCTGAGAAATGTTTAACTGAGCTGCCGCATTATGCTGACTCATATTTGGTAACCTGTCATAACTATTTAAAATTTCGATATTTAGATTTAATGTTAAATCATTTCGCTTTCTGGCTTCCATATCGACAAACTGAATGTAAGCAATCAAGGCATAAATTGTGAATACGCTACTTCTCAGTTTTGAATAGAATTTGTTGCCTTCTGCTTCTCTGACAACTATTGACCACTAGAAGGGTGTGGGTATTTCTGAAAAATTCCAAGAACGTGAAATCTCCACTCCTTTGTATTTTCTCCTTTTCCCTAGGTGGAAGAGGGAGAATTCTCGGAAATTAAAACAAGAACGAAGGGAAAGAAAAGAATGGGTTCTTTCTGAATACATTGTGAATATTCCTTTGCCAGTTAAAATGAGGTTCGAAAACTGATAACATTAACCGATGTAATGATCACATAAAGCGATAATTTTAACATGCAAATGAATAGAGAAAATCGGGACCAAGTGATTTCGATAACAATAAGGGATTGATATCATTAACCGTGATCACATTAAGCGGAGTCCTTTGTATAACACTTTGATAATGTGACTTCAAACTCTAGAATCAGAGTAGATTATATATTGGTAGTTGTTAGGTATAATTTTTGGGCATTCTGTATGCATTTCGGTATAACTTTCTTATTTTATGATATTTTATTCTCACTTTATGATGAATACAAAAAAGTTCATTGTTTAAAAATGTTAGTTCTGAGTGGGG
>CM063508.1:173964488-173986988 GCA_032207245.1 Pardosa pseudoannulata | reverse complement strand
TTTAAGGAAAATATAAGGGTACTAGGTTTCTTTCACTGTTGTTCCCCTTTCAGTATATTATTAACCCCTTCCGGTAAAATGACGAGTCTAGCTCGTCATTAGTTTTTCATTCCATACCGCACAATGACGAGCTACACTCGTCATGCGATTAAAGTTACTGTTAAATATGATAATTAATTTAGATTAAAATTTCTAGTGTACTGAATTTGGCAACACTTATCACTTGTGAAAATCACAAGTCACTATTGTATATTGTTTACTTAGAATTTTTTGGTACAAGTCATTGCCAAATTAATGAGTCAGAATGAAAGAAAACCTACTAAGAAATGCCGTATGTGTTACAAGAATCAAATTAAAAGTGAGACTACTTGGCGGTGTAAACAATTAAGAATTCCTTTGCACTTTGTTTTGAAAAGTACCACTAGCTTGAAGACTATTATCTGTATACCTTATTAATGTTTTGCTTTGATATTTTCTTAATTTTACTGTTTCTGATATTATTTAACACTATGTGAAAAGTGGATTTTAATTAAGAATATGTAAGAATTGTAAAAGGAAACAAGCTTTTTAAATAAAAATTAAATGGTTATTTCATGCACAGTTTTTCATTGTTAAATCATACCGGAAGGGGTTAAGGAAAATATAAGTGTACTAGGCTTCTTTCACTGTTGTTTCCCTTTCAGTATATTATCAACAATAAAAAGTACTGTTACATCAGTATTAAACAGCCATTATTATTTTTATAGAAATTCACTATTAATTTTACCACAGTATAATGTTTGGATGCATTCATTTTATATAGAATTGCAAAGACTAAAGCATGCATTAAATTTTAAAAAAATAAGATCATTTCGTGTTTAATTACTGAAACTGAGGATGTTACAAAAATAATTTGATTTTAAACTCAGAATTATAATGAGAAAAACGTTCGGGCATGGTGTGTTTCGAAGACGAAAACTAACAGGCGGTTTAAAGATAATATGTTAAAACAATTTCTTAAGTAATTTAAAATTAAAAAGGTTTTTCTTTTCTTGCTCTATGAAATTAAGTGCACCCATCTAGAATATCTATATAATGAATTAAACTTAATCCTTCAATGCGAGTTTTCCATCTGTAGACATTTTGGTTCCATAGACAAAGATAAAAGTAATTGAATTCGATATGGCAAACACTCTGGCGTTTTAAGAAACAAATGTGTGTAGAAACAAAGAACTTACTTTCCTTAATAGGTTGGGATAAATTAGTCTGTTTATTCAAATTCTTGTTTATCATGCGGCATCCACTAGGGGTTCTTTAGAAGGGACTTTGAGAGGTTCAAAATCTCGTATTTCCATTGAAAAATAACGATATAACAAAAACAAGTGAAAATCTTATCTATTTATTTGCATGCTTTCCTTTCCTTTCTTTTTAGTTTTCTAATCAAAAGCATTGTAGCTTGACACTAGCAAAAATCAGCGTGCATCGCAACACGAAAAGCAAATGTTTGCAAAACACCTGCCGTGAAATCGGCTGTAAATTAGAATAATTGAAAAATGCATTTACGCAGCATTAAAACTTCCGTGCTTCAAAATTTAAAAAGGAAAAGAAAAAAAGTGAAATCTATAGACTGTGATGGAAGTTCACTTCACCTGAGAGACAAACCGGATCTACAAACAAATAATGCGAAAAATTCAGACAATAGACTGGGAGAGAAAGAGGGGGAAAGATCGAGCTAGATATAAACCATTTTTACCACCAGCGTTTCTTTTATTAGCGATTCTATATCATTGTGACTCAGAATTTCTTGGCACGCTCCCTTGAATACCCTTTTCGGGAGTTTGTATTATGATATGTATATATGGAAATTTATTTATGGATTTATTTATTTCTCCCCCCGGAGATTCTGCTCAGAGATATATTCGAAGGGGGAAATCTTTCAAAATCAGATTGTTTGTTTGCTTTTGGCGTTGTGTGCGGATGCTGGGATTGTCATTAAGGTCTGGAATTCGGGAGCGCCCCGAAACCGTTGCCACACAAATCGCCCAGAAAAATAACTCGCATTGAAGAGGTCTTCAAACAGAAAAAAAAATGTGCTCCCCGTTCTATGAAAAGGCGCATTTTTCAGTGAACGCGTTACCTTTTCATATGCAAAAGGGGACCCCCTTTTGCTTTCTCTTCTTTCTTCGTACCTCCTCCATTAAGAATGCTAGAAAATAATAATCAGAAAAAGAATGCATAATATATTATTATTAATCTACGGGTGTTGCATAAGAATTATTCAAAAAGTAATTATGTGGATTGCTTGCCCAAGTGAAGTATTCAACTGCAGTTATTTCTCCCGAATATGTTCTATTGTTAAATTCATCGTAAAAAGATAGAGAATAAGTGGTGCAAAACGATATCCATTAAAAAAAAACACTGTTCCAAATACCTTTATCAAATTATTCTTATGTACTTATTTGTTTTTGGTAATTTTACTTTATAATTTTGCTTTATATAGTATATTAAGAATGGCACAAAGTAAATACCAAAGAGTTAGCTATAGTTGGTACCTAGCTTTAAGATAATAGCTGATTTTAAACCATTTCATTTACATTTCATACGTTTAAAACATCCGAAAACTTCCAAGAAATATCTTTCTAGCAACAATTCAATTCGGAATACATCTGAGGATTAAATGCTTCAACGAAGCCTAGTTAAAAGGTAGTTTAAATGATTTCGATTTCATCTTCTAGTATACGATGTGTAGATGGAAAATTTAGAACCCTAGTCTACACTTAGTCCAGTTGGAGGTAGGAAGATTACATCAATGGGATATTCTGCCATGTAAATTTTGAATGTCAATCGGATATAATATAAATATTTCAGTAAAAGTTATATAACGTCTCTTAAAATGTTGATTAACACTGAAGATGACATTAAGTTTGTTTGTTGGCTTTTAATGTCATACTTGTTTATACCTGGAATAAAAATTGCATCTCAAAGGGTCCCAATAACACTGCAAAATCGTAAATTTATAAATCATGAACATAATTTTTCAGATTTGACATAGGCTTTACCGTATGAAAACACTCGAGATCTGACCGTGTGAGACTTAATGTGAGCAAGTGTAAGTTATAATAGATTCCGCCCAAGCAAAATATATATACGTCCTCTACGAACAGAGAAAAACAGAAGCTCCATCTCTTAAAGGAAATAGAACAGCTTTCAAATGCGGTACAGGTTCATCCTAAACCTAATTTCTCCACCATTTCTCCACTGAACTTTTCTGTCACATCATTTATAATGGTATATTGTTTTGTGTGTGATGTTCATTAAACGCTTTGGGCTTTACACTACTTTTTTATTGTTTCATTTGACACCCTTCACCACCGCACAACGTTACAATATAAAGACAGTAACACCTGTACTAAAAGGTAGACAAGCTGATGAACCATATGTAACAGGTTTGATTTCTTGCCAATTATTATGCTTTATTTCGTAAACAACAAATGAAAGGCAATTCAGTAAAAATTGGTTATTTTTTATTTTCTCTATTTAAAATGTTTCATTTTGTATCATAAAGAATCAAATTTCACATAAATGATGAATGTTCTTTACTTTTTTACAATATTTCATCCCTTTCTTGGCATTTCTTCTCTTGGATAAAGGCTTTTCATCGAATCTTATAAACTACAGGATAGCCAGACAGTCAAAATGAAACCAGAACTTGTGGTTTTGGGATCTATTCTCGCATAGATGTTTGTAGCCGTTAGTCAATAACTTTATTGAATTTTCATATAGCTCTGTTAACCTATAAACGAAAATGGCTCTCTAACTTCACCTTGCATTGAATGGTATATTTTATAGAACTCTACCCGCATTAGAATGGAAAATTCCGTTCGCATTTCATTTTGAAATGGTATGAGCAGGAGATCGGAATTTGGAGGCGTGGCATCGAATCTTCTGCTAATCTCTGCAATAACTACTTTAATTCACAGGTAATTGCTATGAGAAATCTTTGGCAGCCCAGATATCTGGAACCTGCGATTGTTGGCGAGCATCCATTGCCCCCCCAACACAAACACTTATTCTTGAGCAACAATGACAATCGATTTGAAAATCTTGAAAACAAATCGCTAATGACCGCCATCCATGACACCAGCTTTGCTTATTTTTAACGGAGAAGTGATTAGTTGATTGTGAATTACTTTACCCGAATCGATGGCGTAACACAATGGAGCTTGGCCAAGCCTAATTCTCCCCCTGCCCCCCCCCCTCATCACGTCCCCAAATGTCTGCGGCATGCTCTTCTTTACTCGGGTGTGTGCTTATTGAAATCAGCCATTCATCGAATCACTCTGCCTCGAAATAAATCCAATTATTTCGGTCAATGAGAGCCGCCTAAGATGAAAGCTTTCGATTACCACGGGGAGGGAGGTGGAAGCACTCCTGTCAGGACCGCCTCAAAAACTTTTCACTTTGAGGCGAGAAATTTTAATGCGATTCCGAGGCGCCTTTGGACTTCCTTGATATTTTAACGAGCCCCGAGAAAATGCCATTCCACCGTCTAATCTCTGATACGGTTGATATTTCCCTGAGTATTTCGGGTTAATTAAAATCTTTGTGTTTACTTTTAACTCCCTACATGTGCATAACAAAGAAATAAAATCAGTCAAAAACTGGAATTCCAGATTAGAATGAATATCAACGCTGTTTGAAGCAAAACAGCTAAACGCTTTTGGATTAATGTCTTTGTGTGTATAAACAAAACTAAAAGACGTAATGAATTGTTTGATAAAAATGGGCACATGATTGAATATATCCTTAGTGATGTCTTGTATTAGTTATATTGATTTATATGTGTGTGCGAACATTATAACTTGTTAATGCTAATTAGATTAATATAATTTGAAAATGCTTGTATTTTTGCATGTTTATATGAATATAACACACGAATGAATAAAATTTGGAAAAGAAGTGTTAAACACGATGTATAAACACTACATATGAATAAAATTGGAAATATATGTTTGCAAGTGTAAATGATAACTTAACTTTAGCTAGGTTAATTAAACTTGATAACGTTTATATCTTTGTTTTTATCTGTACCTATGAGTGAATAACTAAAATATGTAAGTAGATAGAGTTTAGTTTGGTGTGAAGTTCTGTGGTCTACTTTTTGCAACATGAGGATTAATGGTGAATAGATAGTTACAACGAGTTAGATAGATGTAATCTGGCACGTGGATCTCACGTTATAATTTTATATTTACATACAACTTTATATCCAATTCTTATAACACAACAAGCAATTTACACCATTCCTGTCCCTGTCACAAAATGTGAAACAGAAAGATCTGTGTTGATAATTTTATGATACATGCTCAAGACTACTAACTGGAAGCATTATATTGCATAAGATATACATATCTTAATTTTTGTATTACACTTTTATTTTAAAAATTGTGAAAGAAAATCAAGAAGAAAATACATAATTTTATTCACCTTTAAGCATTATATTAAACTCCTCCAAATTCAACTGCGAAATGAAGAGTTTTAGTTTGGTTTATTTCGGGGCGCTACAAGTCTACTTATATGCAAAAGGAGAGCTGGTGAGACTGGAACCTACGGCTTAAAGCCTTTTAAAGAATTCAGCCTACTGCTTATAGAAAGTACATTTTTAACCGTTTGAGTGCGGCGAAGCGATATCGTGCTTCGCTTGTTATGTGCCAAAAATGCGGAGAAGTGCGATAGCGCTTCTCTTGTTTTGTACCGGAAATGCGGAGACGCTGCTTAATTTTCGCATCGATTGAGTGCAGCTGAAGTCATATCAATCGCAGTTTGTATTCATTTTACCTTATTGTGATTTTTAAGAATTAAAATAAAATAGAGTGGTAAGTACTAATGCAGTAGAGCCGTGGATTGTGGTACGGTAGACAAAATGAGCGTGTTTTATTTATTTATCTATTTGTAGTAAAAAAAAAATTTCGTTGTTGTATAGAAATTAGAAACTGTTTTCACTTTCTCAAGAAGTATTATACTGATAATTATTGATGCTATAGAGGAGGAATGGTTAGGATGTAAAAATGCCACAGGAAGACTACTAACAAGTACAAAGTTTTCTTTAGAAAAATTGCCTGGGCGAAATTTACGACAATGTGATGTATGCAGTAAAATAAAATGGTAATGGATTTAAACGATCCACCTTAATTTAAGCTATATGTAAAAAAAGAAATGTTGTACAGCCAAACATTCTTGTAATAAGTGAGAATAAAGAATATTTTTGTTGGTAAAAATTACTTGCTACATAATAATTAGTGTTAATTATAACCTTTTCTATTGTTCTCTAAAAACAAATACTACTCATTTCATTCCGCACTATTAGCTTATATATAAGAAATACCTTCAGCACTCAAACGGTTAATGTTACTATGATCCACGACAGAAGAAAGGTTAGAGTCAATGATTAGAACAGTTGGAATTTGATGGAATAGTCAGAAAGTCGAATTATTTCTCCCTTATTTCTTACAGTATCGGTTTTTGCAATTTATCAGTATTTCCTTTCGGTAACATTTCCGGAAAAAATCAAATTTTAGAGAAACTGTTGAAAAGTTTTTTTGATTAAACAGAGAACTATCTTGAAGGCTAAATGTATGATTTGCATAACCGTAAATGGGGTAAAGACGATTCCAAATATCTATGACCATAAAAGATAGCAATGATAACAAATTCGTCAAATTTGAGTACAGAAATGGAATTTCGTGCATGTTTCACCATCGTCCAGCCAAAATTTGAAATATTATAAACATTTGAAATCTTTGCAAAAGTAATTTATTTTTATCTTAACCCTTTAACTGTGAAGCTATTTTGATGATTTGGGTACACAATTTGTCAATTTTTTTTATTGCAAAACTCAAATGTTTACTACAAAATAAATTATACTTAGTAGTTAAAAATTTATATTTTGAAGTACATGATATATATTCGGGTATAATAATACGATGCATTAATAAAAAATTACCCCGAGTAATACTCGAGCGTGACATTTTCGAACACCAATGCTGTGCCCGAGATTATCTCGGGCATGACAATTAAAAGGTTAAATACTAATTTTGGAACAAAACTTGTGTGTGTGTGTGTGTGTGTTTCTGTATGACTGAATACAAATAACAAAAAGGATGGAAGTTGTAAAAATCTAATACCGAAAATGCGAGAAAACTATTAAGTGTATTTTGTACCAAGATCGCAGAAATATATCTGATTTTTAAATGCAATTCATGAATCGAAAAGTTGACGTAAAACTTATAGTTTAGCAATATGTATGCTTAAAATAACCGTGTGGTTGAACAGACAGCTGGCCGAATTTTGGATGAAGTTATAAAAAGCAAATTGACAACAAATGCTTGATCTTTTACTTAGTCCTTGTTTGCAATGATAATAAAGTATTTTATTTAGTATTTATTGTAAAAACTTAGGCGTGACACTTTTAATTGCAGACGAGAAAATCTATGGGGAAACCTTTCTGAATTTATTTTAGTAATTTTAAAGTTGACGTCCCACTAAAATAAAATTTAATTGTTACAAACTGAAAATGACATTTAGAATCAAATGTGTATTTAATTTTTTTTTTGAAGAAGAGAAGAAATGGTTTCAATACAACTTAACACAGCAGTGTAAGTGTTTCTGACAGATTCTGTCTAAAATTATTCGCTCGATTTCGATAAAATATTTTTTTTCAGTAAAATTAGCAAAATGAGCAAACGACAAAAATTCTCACAAATAAAAAAATTGCGAAATATTTCAAAAACACAAGAATAGTTTTCCATCCTCTCATCTAACCCTCCACCAGCGTTTACCAGTATCGAATGGAACGTTCTTTTCTCTTGAATATTTTGAGCTGTAGCTTAAAAAAGGAAATCTAATCCTTAAATGCAATGGTATGAATAGAAACCCTGTTTCTTTTTACAAATGGGGTGTAAAGTATTCGGGATTTCGAATCTCCGTAAAAAAAAGATTGCACATTTTTTTAACGTTCTGGAATGAATTTTCCACTCATCTTTCGCTCCAGCAGGTTTTGACGGGTTAAGGGGTAACCTCATTAAAATGCTACAAATGTGAAATTGTTATTTATAAAATGCGGTCAGCGGTTTAATGCCTCTATTGGATGTTTGACGTTTTTAACTTCCCTGTATGAATATTATGTAGTGAAATTTCTTATCCTTTCCCAATAAATTCATAAAAGTAGTCATTCATCTAATTAATTTACGAAAGTAGTCAATTCCTTTAATCTCTTTACTACATGAGTAGTATTTTCATATTTGATCATATAAAAGAGATCATATGTCTTCTCTCTCACTCTCTCCTACTTTCTCACACTTTACCCCCTGTATTTTACGCTCTACTCTCCACTTTTTTATCTTACTCCCTCCCACTTTCCTTCCTTCTTTCACCAGCCTCCTTTTCTCTTTCTCTCTCTCTCTCTCTCCCTCTCTCTCTCGCTCTCTCTCTCTCTCTCTCTCTCTATATATATATATATATATATATATATATATATATATATGTATATGTATATATATGTATATATATATATATATATATATATATATATATATACACATATTATACATATATATATATATCATATCTCTATATATAATTATTATATATATATTATATATATATATATATAAATAGTTTATATATATATATATGTTTTATATATACATATATATATATACATATATAAATCTATATATATAAACTACTATATATACATTTTATATATTATATTATATTAATATTAAATTTATATTATATATTTATATATATTTATATATATATATATATTCTATATATATATATATTATATCTTTATATATTTATATAGTTTTTATATGTTATATATATATTCTAAAATATATATTTAATATGGGTTATTTTTAAAATTATGTATATATTTTATTGTCTTTATATATTTATATTGTATATATATATATTTATATATTTATATTATTTCTGTTTTTTATTAATATGAGTTTTGTATATTATTGTATATATAAAAACTTTTTACATTAATATTCTTTTTCTATACATATATATTAAAAATATTTTCTTTGAAATATTATCTTTTATATACTTTTTTCAATTTTTTTCTATGTATATGTATATATTATATTTAATTTATATACTATATATAATTTTTTATATCATATTACTTTTCTTTTTATCTTTTTTATCTTATTTTATACTATTTTACATATATAAAAAAATATTTATTATATATAATATTTTATATCTATATTTTATCTATATTTATTACATCTATATATATACAATTTTATACATATATTTTACAAAAAATCATATATTTAATACAATTATATATACAAATTATATACAATAATATTTAACATTTAAATACAATATATACTTTTTTACAAATATATAAAGATATTCTCTAAAACAATTTTTATATATATATTAAATCAATATTATTTTACATATAAATATTATACATAAAATTTTTTCATTTGTTATTTTATCTATAATTATATTTATTAATTATATATACAAATTATACATTTTTAAAAATTTTTGTTACATAAATTTTTTTATACTTAATTTTACAATATTTTCAAATAAATCTGTTATACACTTTACAAAAAATTATATGTTTTTTCTTTTTTATAATTTACATATATAATATATTTCTATTATAATACAAATATAAAATATCTAATATCTTTTTATACTTATAAAATATTTTTTTTTTTTTATAATTTTAATAAATATTTATATATAAACATATTTTTTTTTTATATATATATATTAATTTTATAAATAACAATAAATTTTTTATTTATATGTAATATTTTATTTGTAAAAAAATATGTGTAATTACATTAATTTATTTTTTATATTATTTTTAAATATATGTATTTGTATTTATATATATATTTATTTATTATATATATGTAATATCAAAATTTTAATATTTTTTTCTTAAAAAACTTCTTACTAATTCACTTAAATCTTTTTTACAAACTCTAAATAGTTTAATCAAAGGAATGTTTTCTACTTAACATTCATCATAAAGCTGTCTATCCTAAAAATGTAAACTTTCTGTCTATTCAGCCCATTTTCCAGCTGTCGGCGGCAAATGGTTTCGCGTTTTGCTGATATTGCATTTAATTCGCTTCTTAAGGTTTTTTCTTTACTGTGGGAAAATTGTTTCTGTCTTCGCTCTTGGGTGCACCTCTGTTCGATCAAAGTGAGTTTTCTTTGTCTGTTGCCCAGTAGAATAGATATGAGTTGTAGCTGCTGTGGAATAAATTTTCAACTAGACTGGTGTTGTTCTCTTCAATGTTGGCCTGACTGCATTTTTATTACTGCTAGCTGTTGAGATTTCTCCTTGTCAAGGAGTTTTATAAAAAATGGATTACATATATACATATATGGGTTTTTAAATATGTCGAAAGTTTAACCACTTCACGAGAATATACCTATTAAATGGAACTGCCGATAAAGTAGATTAAGTTATTATTCTAAATACGTAGAATGATTAATATAGAAGAATTTCAAAATGTGTTACACCTTGATGCACTAGATTTTAAAAAATTCTCCTCAACAGCGTGATTTTTTTTCTGTTGAGTATATTTTTATATTATCTATAGAATTAATATCAATAAAATAACTAACCATTTAGGTTACTATCATTAATTGGTTGGAATCTCAGTTTTCTTCTACTTTTCCAATTACAAAATTTTTATCAATGTTTAAACGTTTTACAACAAAAAATATGTTTGTAGTATTAATTAATTTTATGCTATGTAGTTTTGAGATCTATGCAAGTTACTCGTTTGTGAGGTACAAGGAAAAGTCTGAATAATACTGGACTTTTCTCTACAAACAAGTACAATATTTAAATTTCTAAATCTCAAAACAGCAATTTTAGTATTAAGGATTTCTCTGAAAAACCAAACTTAGATAAGTATTTAAAGCTGGCGTTTTTACTTTTAAATATTTAGATATTAAAACAATATTACTTCAGGGTATTAGTGTGAAATACATGATGTAGATTTTTTTTTCCAAAACTGTAAATTTTTTCATAATACCCGACTTAAATTTCACTCTTAGTAGTTTTCGATAAATCTTTAAACGCTTTACAACAAAAATATTTTTGTAGTATTAATTAATTTTGTACTATGTAGTTTTGAGATCTATGTAAGTTACTTGTTTGTGATGTACAACGAAAAGTCTGACTAATACTGGACTTCTTTTCTATACAAACAAGTACAAAGTTTAAATTTCTAAATCTCAAAACAGCAATTTTAGTATTAAGGATTTCTCTGAAAAACCAAACTTAGATAAGTATTTAAAGCTGGCGTTTTTACTTTTAAATATTTAGATATTAAAACAATATTATGTCAGGATATTATTGTGGAATACATAATGGGGATTTTTTTCCCGAACTGTAAATTTTTTCATAATACCCAACTTAAATTTCACTCTTAGTAGTTTTAGATAAATTTTTAAATATTTTACAACAAAAAATATTTTTGTAGTATTAATTAATTTTATACTATGTAGTTTTGAGATCTGTGTAAGTTACTCGTTTGTGAGGTACAAGGAAAATTCTGATTAATACTGGATTTCTTTTCTATATAAACTAGTACAAAGTTTAAATTTCTAAATCTCAAAAGAGCAATTTTAGTATTAATGGTTTCTCAGAAAAAACCAAACTTAGATAAGTATTTAAAGCTGGCTTTTTTACTTTTAAATATTTATATATTAAAACAATATTATTTCAGGGCATTAGTGTGGAATACATAATGGAGATTTTTATCCCGAACTGTAAATACACGACTAAAATTTCACTCTTAGTAGTTTTAGATAAATATTTAAACGATTTACAACAAAAATATTTTTGTAGTATTAATTAATTTTGTACTATGTAGTTTTGAGATCTATTGAAGTTATTTATTTGTGAGGTACAGGGAAAAGTTTTAATAATACTGGACTTCTTTTCTATACAAACAAGTACAATTTTTAAATATCTAAATCTCAAATCAGCAATTTTATTATTTATAATTTCTCTGAAAAATATACTTAGATAAGTATTTACAGCTGGCGTTTTTACTTTTAAATATTTAGATATTAAAACAATATTACTTCAGGGTATTAGAGTGAAATACATGGAGATTTTCTTTTCCAAAACTGTAAATTTCTTCATAATACCCGACTTAAATTTTACTCTTAGTAGTTTTAGATAAATGCTTAAACGATTTACAACAAAAATATTTTTGTAGTATTAATTAATTTTGTACTATGTAGTTTTGAGATCTATTGAAGTTATTTATTTGTGAGGTACAGGGAAAAGTTTTAATAATACTGGACTTCTTTTCTATACAAAAAAGTACAAAATTTAAATTTCTAAATCTCTAAACAGCAATTTTAGTATTAATGATTTCTTTGAAAAATATACTTAGATAAGTATTTACAGCTGGCGTTTTTACTTATAATATTTAGATATTAAAACAATATTACTCAGGGTATTAGTGTGAAATACATAATGTATTTTTTTTCCAAAACTGTAAATTTTTTTCATAATACCCGACTTAAATTTTACTCTTAGTAGTTTTAGATAATGACAAATTTTTTCGTGTCATTATAAACATAAGGGAAGAAAATTCATTTGTAAAAAAAAATTTTCAATAATGACTTTATTTTTTATCAAGTCAAATATAAGAATTACGACATTGAGTTATGATTTTTACAAACCAACAGACGGGATTTGCATCGATATTTACGAAACTTTAATTTGAAGTAAAGAGAAAAAAAAATATTCTTAAGTCCTTCATGAAAATAGGAAATTTTTTTTTTTTCAAATTTTTTCAAAATTATAATTTCTCTTTTTATGAAATGCTGCAAAGAGAAACTGGAATTAATTCCATAAAAAAAGACACGACAGCAACTCGGTTTAGAGTAACTACAGGAAAAAAAAGTGACTATTAACTGAATAGTTACCGCGCGTAACATTTCATTTACCTCCCGTTTTTGAGCATCTGCGACGTTTAGAAAGGGAAGAAAAAATCACACGGGGAGGGAGGTGCAAATTGTTTTCCCTTTTCGTAATTAGAGCGACCCTGACAAGCTAACCTGTCAGGACATCTCATTAAACCGACAAATTCGCGTTCATTAAGGTGGTACTTAAAGAAGTTTGGAAACAAAGTTTTGCAAGCCCTCAATGACTTCGGGATTTTATCCAAAGAACTGTAAACATGATGAGGGAGATAACGGACGGTTTTAGAAAGCGGCGCAAGAGTGGATTTTAAAGGAAAAAAATTTTGAAGGGGGAGACAGAAAAAAAATATTACTTCAAGAAGGAATAGGAAATTGTTCTTCCAAAATTTCAAGATTTAAATACGATGTTACAGGTGACATACAAATACAAGAGGGTTTATAAGTTAAGCATAATCCCCTATATAATATTAGACTAAGTTATCTGTCCGTCTGTAATGGAATTTCTGTTTGGTTTGCTTTGGAGCGCTACGGTCTACTGTTTTGTGCACGAGGGCTAATGAGACCGGGATCTACTGCTTAAAGCCGATTCCGAACGGCTACGAACATCCATGCCATAGTGGGATTCGAACCCACGAACTCCGGGACCGATGATCAGCGCCCTAACCAATCGGCCAGCCTAGAATTTCTGTAACGGTTGGATCTGGAATGGATAGAAGCATCCTGATGAGTTAGGGTTAGCAAAATTCAAATCCAGTAAAGTTTATCCTAAACTATCGATCCGATTCGAAAATAAATTGATATAAATAGGCTTTATAACACAGCAAAAAATACTGTTGTCTTTAAACCGCTCGCAATCCCACCCCTTTTCGAGAGTTTAAGGACATTATTTCAAGCCATATTTTCCCCGGTTAAGAGCAAGCTTTTAAGGGTCTTTCTCACCAAAGTCGTTTAATGGATAACCTTGATTAATCTATTTAAACGGAGAATTGATTGCGACAATTGACTGGGTTCAAACACGGTTTGCGGTTAAATGACTTTGGTGAGACCGGCTTTTAATTTATCAATTTATCCCATAATAGGTAAAAATATCCCATAATATGTAATACATTTTTTTCTAGCTTTATGAAGTCATTTTTTTAACTATCTCACTTAATCATTTTTTTATTGTAAATTATTTAAATATCGTCTGCATTATTTTCATTCGTTTTTTCAATGAACTTAGATATGACGTAAATAATTTTCTTTTATATTTGGATTAAATAATAGATTAAGTACATAGGGATAATTTTAAATTTAATCATCGATTATTTTTTGTTTCAATGAAACTTTTATCACCGGTATTAACAACAAATTATTTTCATAAAAGTCTAGGAGTCTATTTCACAGACTAATAAATATCTAGCTTTTAAGTTACATATCTTTGAAAATTAAAAAGTTTGTTCGTCTGTGTGTTTGTTTTTTATACAAACCACACAATGTTTGACTAAATAAATTCAATGTGATTCTGAACTACATTCACAGTATTGGGTGACTTTACAGGAGTGTGAAAATAAACAAATTATTGAACGTGTAACAGATAATTCTCAGCCAAAAAACAAACCATTTTTTTACTTGTCTCATAGGGTACTTTAAAATTCTGGATAATTAGAATTTTTACTAATCCCGTCATATAAGGGGCTATATTCTAGTATTAAATAAAAGGATAAAAAAAGATAAATCTACTCAAATGTTATACGAAAAGTTTAAAAAAGAAATGTTTAATTTCTCAAAGGATACTTTATATATAATTACATGATAAGTAGATAATAATATAGTTACTATAATATTAACTGAATAATTACAGAAAGCTTTTATATTATTATCTAGTTGGCATAATTATATTAAGTTCTACAATTCTATTGCATTATAACCTGCTTTTAATTAATTCCAAAACTAATTACTACATAATGCAATAAATGCAGTTATGATGGTGCGTGATTAAATAAGACAAGCATTCTTACAGAGTTAATGGCTTCTATGGTTCAGTATCTGTCAATTACCAGATTCATTAAAGATTATCTTGTGCACAGTTAGGTTATCTTTTAACACAGTTAGCTGGTTCGAAGCGCTGTGGTCATATATTTACAACAAGAGTACTAATTAGATCACAACTTACTACTTAAAACGGACTTCAAACGTCATAAATATCTATAATTTCAATCAAAATCAAACCCACGAACTATGGTATCTTAAGGCAGCCTTGTAGCTGTTCGTCCATTATTAAGTCTCTTGTTATAAGAAGTTTGCCTTGCGGGATGAAATAAAAATGATTTTGATAGTTTAGTTTTATGTATAAATGAAGTATTTTTCAAGGGATTTGCTTCTATCGAATAGTCAGGATTTTTGACAATAGTTCTAGCTCGAGTTTTCTGAAAGTAAACCTTTTCCTAGTATTTGCACGTTAATGCCAGCCCATTCCTCTTGGATTGTTGGCCGAAGTCGGTTCAGTGTTCTTGGATTCAGTTTGCTAAGGCTCGTTTTAATAAACTGAAAGAGCAAAAGTCCACTGGTGAAGCGTCAGGTGAATTTACAGGTTTTTCCTTAAATAGAATACAGTTTATTCCTGTTTCTAATTCTTTCTTTATTTTAACAGTGGCGGTTGATTTAGGCGTGTGATTTGTCAACTGTCAAGAAGGATTTCTAGTTCCCGAAAGACTCTCGTGATAGACGTCAGACGATTTCTACATTTTGTTTACATTTTAGGGAGAGACTGAACCGCCAAGCGAAGAAGGAATTACGCTAGGGATCGACGCCTAAAGTACTTATACAAGACTCCTAAGCAATTTCACTGTTCAAGAATCCTTGTTTATTTTTATTTTTTGTGTGCTTCTTTAGTGTGTGTGTGTGTTGTAAATAAATGTTTGCCCTTGTAAAGACTGAAGTCAATTTCGATACCAACTTACACCAGAAAACGTAGACCCTCCGCAATCCAGTTGGCATTAGATGTTTTAAACAGTTTTACCGACGCTAACTTCACTATTAAGCTACAAAGATGCTCTTTTGCAAGAAATAAAGTTAAGCTGTTAGGTCACATCGTAGATACTGAAACACATTCACTAGACCCTGAATAAGTATCAGCTATAAAAAACCTCTTGATCCCACTTCTGAGACCAATATCATCTGGATGGCGGAGGGTCTGGGTCGAAATTGACTTCAGTCTTTACAAGGACAAACATTTATTGACAAACACACACACACAAAGAGGCACACAAAGAATAAAAATAAACAAGGATTCTTGAACAGTGAAATTGCTACGGAGTCGGGTACAAGTACATTAGACGTCGATCCATAACGTACTCCCTTCTCTCTTGGCGGTTCAGACTCTCCCTAAAATGCAAACAAAATGTAGAGGGCGTCTGTCGTCTGTCGCGGGATTCGTTCGACGACTAGGTAATCACTCTTGACATCAACAGTGTCCTTTCCATATTATAGTAGGATTTCTTCTCCAAAAATTCGTTCTAAAATATTCTGCTGATATAGAGTGATTTTATTTTGGCTTTGCTTGATTTTCTTCTGATTTTTAATTTGACGTTATTACAAAATCCCGCAATCCTGAATTTCGGAACTTTTCTGTACACAGACGAAGCCATTTCGCATGGTCGTTTTCATCAGTTAAGCGGTATTTTTTTTTCCTTTTTCGATTATAGTCTCTAAAATATACCCATGCCTCCTGGAGTGTTACCAGAAATTTACATTTTTACAGCAAACCTATATTTTTCATATAATTTTCTACTATTTCTTTTTCTTTCAGCAATATACTTTGGCAAAAGCTATGAACTTTATGTTTAAACATCTTAACTTCAATTCTTTATGAATTATTGTACTTACTAGAAAACATCCCCAGTTTTGATGCTATGGAGATTTGAGTCGGCAGATTTTTTTTTCAGAATTACAGACTTCACTTTCTTGATATTTACCTGCTTTCCAACAGTTCTAGAGAGAGGTTTGCGGTTAGGCTTTCATTTTTACTTTGAGATAAACTTTTTTTTAATCCTTTCAAAGTTAATATATTGTGAATACCTTTTCTTAAATGCAATAACCGCAATTTTTTACACTTTATGCTAAATAATTTGTTTATACGAAAAACTTTCCTTTGGGAAGTATAGTTACGTAACCTTCGTGCCATCGTTCAATTATAGAGCCATTTTTAAAATAAGTCTTTTGTTGTACATTTCAATCAAAAGATAAAAGTAGATAATGATTATTCTGAAGTTATCAAATTATCACAAAATGTAAACGCGAAAATATAACACAAAATCGTTTTCATAGAGTGCGAACAACTTTTTGTATTTATGGGAAAATTTTACCTTTCAAAGACTCATATATATTCAGTGAACTACCATTTATGCTACAAGGGAAGAAAACAAAGACCGCCTCGTGTAGTTTCCTTAATTGACTGGACAGGAAATCGGAATGTGAACGAACGATATGATTTTCTATTTTTAAAGCACAGTTCCTTAAGAGCATGAGCTATGGTTGATCGTTCATTTGAAATTGTACTTTGTAAAAACACTCTTGAGTCAAGTAAAATATGTTTTTTCCTTATATAGAGATAACGCGATGTTATAAATGGCTTTATGCGATCTTCATCCGATGTTCTCTATCTATTTTTAACCACCACGTGATAAGGAATTGTAATTTTGAATGAGGTATCGATTATATTTTTACCAATAATTTTTATGAAAATCTTTATTCCCACGCGCTTCAATATTAGGATGAAATCGATCATTTCGGATGTCAATAATCTGACAACTCACTAAGTCAGTAAAAGGGGCTCATTTTATATTTAACACGAAGGATAACATATTTCAATTAAAGGCAACAAATAGATGACAGTGTTAAATATTCGTATATAAGGTATATAGTAGATAATGTTATTTACGGCTTGAAACATGCAATCTCAATAATGTGACTTTTTAAATTTTCGTAAGGAAGCAACCTAAAGATTCTTCTGATTATGTAAGAATTGGAATTTTTTTAGGTGTGTGTATTTTTAAGGAAGGTTATGAATGACCACATTCACTCGAAAATATGACATTTCATAAATGACATTTGGCATGCAATCCTCAGACATAAATTATGGATCTAAAACTATTTGTATTACCGAAAAAAATACTATCGGAATGTGTAAAATATGTTTGTGAACTCAATAACTTGAAATTTTCATCGAGAAATGGTAAAAATTGGATATGTTTGTGTGTTTCATATTCTGTTTGACCTTGTTAATACTCAAGTAAAGAAATACTTAATGTTAGTAAGTTCATTAGGATACAACTTATTCTTATACACAATTTGTCGTTCTAAACTGTTCCTTATGCCCAAATTTAAAACAACAGAGGCAAGAATTACAAACATTATACTTTTGTAGGTCAATAAGATATCTCAAAACCCAACGAGACACAATATAAATTACAGCATTGATATGCGTACGTGTTTGTAAATATCTGTTTGTATGTTATACAAGTAAAAGATAAGTAAAACTACTCTGATCTAAGGATGGACCCATAAATAAGGTATTGCCTTTATTTAAACTGAGACTCTGCATACAACTTTGAAATCAATGCGTCAACAATGCATTATAGCATTGACACCATTTTTTTAAACAAAACAATATTAAAAGAGTTCATTTTAGAAGTTTAAAGGGATTGTTCACTAAATCCCTTTTTAAGAACAGTTTAGACTAGTGGTGGGAAAAAGCAGGCCCGTGGACCGTATCCAGCCCTTTTGCTTACTTTATTCGGCCCGTTGAAAAATCCTGCATGCAATTTTTCAAATCTCTTATATGCAATTTTGTTGAAATCAATAGTATTTGTATGCGTAGTGTAAATAATGAAGAATATATAAATAATAGAGAGTATTATAATTTGAACAGCTGTAACCCTATCCCTACTTTAATGTATGCAACATACATACTCTCATAAAGTGTGTGGTCAGCTTACTATATAGAATCGAAAGTGCAATCCTCTCACTCTTCGAGGGACGACAGACCGCAGCACGCGTACTGTTTATTTTGATTTAGTATTAGTCGCATACTCGTCATTTCTTGTGAGACTAATGTTTGTTATTTTGCAAATATAATAATAAATTGAAAAATTGTACTTTTTGTAGGTAAAATTTTAAAATATTGGTTTGAATGAACATTCCAGATTTCACGTTTCGCATTAACTAAAACTAGTCTATTTTAACGTTTGATGTTTGCCTTTTCTTTTTATAATTCTATTTACTATTATATTTACAAAATGTAATATAAATATAAAAATGTAATAACTACAATCAAAATAAAATAATTTGTATGGTTAAGATATAAATAAATATCAAAATAAAATCTTTCATTAACTGATTTATTTAATGATCATTAATTTAATATAATGGATCATATTTCTTTAAAAATTACATATGTTACCTCGTTAATACCAACACATATATACGTGACATATTTTACTGGGCACAAATTGTTCGCATATACACCTAAGTAAAGTAATTTATTATTACTATTATCTTTTATTAACTGTCAAATTTCTCTGTCCATGTAGCATTTTTGTCAAAAAAAATTTCTTGGGCAGGGAAAAAACTCCACCCAAAACATTCGCGTGTGCACAGCGTACGTGGTATAGTCCTCCGGCCTAGGAGACATTTTGAAAATTTCATTTTGGCCCGAACTTAAAAGTACTTGCCCACCCCTGGTTTAGACAATGGCCTTATTCTTAAAACAGATTTCGAATGGGTGCAAACATTAATTCTTGAAGTAAGATTCAAACACCAAGTGGGTACCGAAAGATAGTGTCTGATCTGTCCAAAAAAGATGTTCACGCAAAACATTTATTTGGTTACATTTCACATACTTACCATCCAGTTTGGCAACAGGTTATAAGAGACGGAACGGGAGTTCAGACTAGTAAGCCAATTAGAGAAGAGAGTGAAAAATCTTTAAAGCAGAATGCAAGGTGAGATAGGTCAATCCCCATTTACGCTGAGTAAAAAGTAGAAAATAGAGCGAAAAACCACAAATGCTGCGTGAAAAACACAAAAACTTGGCGAAAGATTTTACTGGGGGTGATTAATGTATCATTAGTTAAAAAATTTAGAAGATTAACTACCATCAATGCCATGAACTTTTTAAGGTAGAGATTCGGAACTCCGAGCAAGTGCAGATTTATCCTCTTTGGAACTGACTTCAATGCAATTCCTCACTTTTTCATTCTTTTTTTTGTTTTAAACACCCTATCTTAATCCCTGGAGGGAAAATAAAAACGGTGGAATGAAAAAAAGAAAAGAATTAAAAGAGCCATCCTTGGAATTCTGATTCATCTCTGGAAACACGCAGCTTTAATTAAACTTCTTTCAAGGTATGTTTTAATTCAATTTGGAGTAATTGATGCGGGTACGATACGTCCGTAACACTCGAAGTGGTTTAATCAAAAAGAAGTCGTTCAGCTTTGAAGGTCGCTCCATTTGTTCAGGCTAAAAAAAAGGCAAAAGGCTTTTAAATGGACCTTTCGAATGAATTTGATTTAATTACCACAGACATGTGTCGTATTTTATGTCTGGCCATCAACCCCCTTAAATTTATACAAAGCGCATAATTCTTTTATACTAGATTCACCAGCAATTAATGATATTTTTTAATTTCATCATCAGTAGTATATATACAGGAAGTAATATAATCCCTTAAAAAACCGAACTCATAATTGAGATTACAGACCTAAGTCTGAAAATAATTCTAATGTAATCAACCACGCGTATGATTTCAACCAAGAAAAATTTTCAGCATAATTTCTGTCATATTACTCACGTCAGAGTTTTAGCAATTAATGACACGTTTCACATTTACGTATGCATAGAATAAATAAATTATTTTTATCTTTAAAAAATTTTAGTTTTCATCATTGTAATTTCAGTTCTCGTTAATACCAACACAGATATTTTCGGAAGCACCTAAGTGTCTCTGAATATGAATGTGTGAATATGAACAAAGAGAGAGAGAGAGAGAGAGAGGGTGATATTTGATATAAGTATTTTATGATAAAACTAATCCATTATACTGTATTTAAAACAAACTTAATCACTAGAAAAGATACTTTACGCTACTTAACCCCTTAACGCATTTGCCAGTGTCTGACACGGGCGAAATTCAAATTAAGCATGTAATAAAATCGTTTACACTTTGTTTGTATAAAAATTTTTTTATATACTTTTTACTCTTTCCAAGCTCCCTAGTCACCCCCAAAACTGAAATTGCAAAAAATAACTTACATTGTACCTATATATCCCTTTTCTGTGAAGAAAATATGTCATATTTTATAATTTTTTTCTAAACTAAACTCGTGCTTTAAGGGGTTAATAACAAGATTTCTTGGCATAAATAACCTATTTTGAATTAAAGTCCTCTTACTTGAAATCATCAGATAATGCGTTTTCTGTATAGAGACGAATAAAATTGAATTATTATATGTAATAGGTCCGAACTTGGTATGATGTCAGTAATATTTCAACTTTTGGTGCCATACTTGTTATCAGACATGCACACATATATGTGTATACTTATATGTGTATATATGTTAGTGCATGAGTTACATACATATATATGTATGTAATATCAAAATCCGTATTTTACATATTTTAATATTAATTTAATAACTTTTGTTTTTAAAGTACGTTGGGGTTTGCGCGGTAATTCTGATTTTTTCCTACAGACATGCTATAGATTTAATTTAGCCTTTGTTTGTACTACTTTACGCAGTAGTTAGCAAATTCTATATAAACATTAGTATTTATCAAGTGATCAAGTGCGTAGGGATTATTCTTAGTCTTTTTACCTGAAAAATCCCTACTTGAAAAGCGTGTGTGTGCAGGATCACATTGTCTGGGTGCATTATGTTGTAAAAGTGCTTGCCTATTGTATGGTTTCATGTATCTTACAAGAAATAACATGGGTTGTGCTTTGGAATAAGACTCGCCCATTATACATATATGTATAGTATACATATTGTAACGAATTCTCGTTACATTAAATTCCTGATACAGAATTAACTAAAACCGTAAGAAAAGACAGCATAACGTAGATGAATGGCAACCGTGAGTTTTGTGAGTATTTGAACTGAGCTCTTCTTTACCCAGTGAAGGGACGTTGTTTCGTGTAGAATAGGAGGCTGAATGGAGGATTGTGAACACCAAGGACCATCTAAATCATTCTGTCTGAGAAATTCGTTGAGATGCTGGCGAAGTGTTTCCATTGTTCGTTTTAATGGCATCCCGAAGAAAGAGTTTCACACGACAGAAGTCATCTATATTGTAAGGGAAGCAACAATACTTCCCTATCTTGTTCTCCAATTGATTGCACAGGGACTTGATAATGATCGGTGAGATTGCTCGCGATTACTGCAACTTCCCTGGCACCTGCGAGAGAGTCTACGCGCGCTTTCTCCAAAACATCATCAACCAGCTGTCCGATCAGCTGAGATGGACATTCTTGCGGTC
>CM063508.1:173926988-173956988 GCA_032207245.1 Pardosa pseudoannulata | reverse complement strand
TCCCAAACGATCCCGTAAAAGAAAAATTCTATCATATATTACCAATGGAGAGAGAGTTTTTTTTTTTCGAACCTTCGTTTCACCTTCATTCATCATCGAACCATCAACACCATCTGTGTACCGCATCGTGTTGATTTTCGGAAGCGTTTAAATGTGCTTCTCCATTTTTAGGGGCTTCGATGCAAATAGAAGCGATCTTTGATATTTTTTATCCTGACAATGACAAATAGAGCCTTCGTTTATTTACTGGAACTTATAGAGGTAAGAAATAAAGGGTCCCGCAGGATAGAGGACGTGACGAGACAGGTTATAGGGTGTTATTATTTTTTTGTAAAGTGGGATTTCCAAAATGTAAATGTAAATAATTTTTTCAAAAATTACCCAAATACTTTAAAAAGTTAAGCACCAATATATAATTACCATATTTTTCCAAAAATTTCAAAAATGTATTTTTAGAAACTTTAAGTACATTTTTTATATAATAAGTTGTTCTAACGTTATAAAAGTTTCTTTCTAGAAATACCTTGTACAAAAGCTCTAGGTGAGAAATAAGAAAATTACCAAAAAAATATATTCTATATATTCTTCGGTTTTTTTTCCAAATTCTATTTTCTATGAAATGTGCTTATCATTTTAAATCTTTTGTTTGAGAAGCAAAATCTTTCTTTTATGCAATCACCTCAAATCTTTTATCATATTTCCTTTAAGAAATAGATGTTGAACATATTATTTTAGAAATTTTAACTTACCTGACTTCTAGTATCAAGCAGTTTCGAAACCTTCATGTATATATATACACATACATATACATATACACATACATACATACATACATATATATATATATATATATATATATATATACATATATACACATATATATATACATATACATACATATACATATATATATATATATACGTATATATACATATATATATATACATATATATATATATTTATTTATATACACATATATACGTATAAATACATATACATATATATACGCACATATACGCATACACACACACACACACATATATATATATATATATATATGTATATATATATATATATATATATATATGTATATATTACAAAAAGTTAATATCATTTAGATAATTATGCATTTAGCTTATATTGAATGACAATTTTAGTTATAATTTTATTTTACTATTTTTCTCCTTCAATTTTGAGTGAGGTTTTAAACTATTTATATGAAAAAGATTTCTGTGTTATGAATCTCTTGGATAGAGATTTATCCGAAAAATATCTGAAGTTTAGAATGGAATAAATTCGTTGATGTGAGGAGTATAAAGAAAATAGTATATAAGTAAGTAGATGATTTGAATGGCGAATTAGACTCGTCATCAAGAATATGATGAGTCTCAACAGCCAATGTAGATCTTTGAGTGTTTGTTTAAAGATATTTTGTCAAATGAAACTTTTTTAATTTGTTGATACATAGATAACATGCAAAAATAATATATTTTTTTATTAATAATTTGTTTTCTCAGTTAACAATATTTTTTAATCATAAAAATTGATATAATGTTAATATAGTTGACGAGTTAGGTTTGTTAATAGTAAGTTTTTTACAAATTAAATATATGACGGAAGTCTGCTGCAAATGTACGCAAGGAATGAATTCAGACTGTATAATGTAGATTTGATATATCTTCAACATACAATATTTTCAAATTCCTCCTGCATTAACTGTTCTATATTTTTATCGTACTTAATTAAAAGAAATAAGTTTATGATTTTATAATGTAATTTAAATATACAAAATACGAAAAATATTCTAACGATACATTTTTGTCATGTAAGAAATTTCCTTTACAAGATATGTGATATCTTAAGACATCCAAAGGAGTTTTACTCGATATCATTTATTTTATTTCTATATAAGACTCGTTCAACCAAAAATAACATTTTGTACGATCTGGATTACGACGCTGATAAATGGCAGGGACTTCATCCATCTAATACCCTCCATTTTTATTTTATTCTTCGTCAGTACCAGCGTGTCGTCGTCAATGACACGGGAATCATGTAACTGTTACCAACTAATCCTCCCCAAAGCATTACAAACGACTTAAAAGTCGTTCGGAAGCCGCGGAATCACACCACACGCGTCCTGAGATCGCTTCCTCCTTAATCTTTATTCATTAAGTTCCCCACGAATCGTGGAAACAGCCCTTATCAAATTCCTTTCCAGAATCAAAGGTGGCAACCATTCTCCACCAATGGGGCGACAAATCGGAGAGGATAAGGGGGACCGGGCATTTGTTTCTATGACAACCGCAGTCTTTAACTCCGGCAGATTGAAATGATCGAAACGAGTTAAAAAAATCAAGCGGTGCCGAGTTTAAGAACGGAATCGAAGATGGGGGGACGGAGAGGGAACAAACTTATGACTCCAATAATTCCAATTTAAAACCCATCGAAGCCATTTTTGAACGCCTCGAACGTATTAAGGAAGAATTCTTGATCCCCGGTAAAGAGTATTTTTGGGAGAACGCATTAAGCCCGAACCTTTTTTCGCTCCCACGATACGCACTCTCGACTTCGTAAAGGAAAATGGAAGCGTAGGATTTTCAAGAGTCCATTATGGCAGCATTTAAAAGGCGTTCGGAACGTTATTACAAATCCCGTTCGGAAAAACTGAATGTCTGATGAGGGGACGATCGACAGATTTCCTCCTCCTCCTTCTCTCCCCCTTCTTAGAGAACGCACAAACTAATTACGCTCGTTTCGTGGGCAGTAATCCTGTTTTATAATTCCAAAACATGGATCGCATATTGATTTTATGTTTACAAAGGAAGAAATGCTGAAATCTATATTAGGAACAGTTTCTGAGTAGTTCCCGCCAGTTGTGGTGTTTATGTATGTGTCTGTACATGTATGCATATAAATTCATTAGTGACTCAATTACTTTTAAGATCATCTGCATCAGAGATATCGGAATCACAAAATCAAATTTTTACCATTATTTAAATTTTTACCTTCGTTTAAATTAATATAGTCGGTTGAAAGCGTTCTTCTCTATACAGAGAAGAGAACAAAAAGATCTGCGATTCTAAGGAGCATGCATATATATATATATATATATATATATATATATATATATAATATATATATATATATATATATATATATATATATATATATATATATATATATATATATATATATATATATATATATATATATATATATATATATATGTATATATATATATATGCATATATATATATATATACATACATACATATATATATATATATATATATATATATATATATGTATATATATATATGTATATATATATGTATATATATATGTATATATATATATATATATATATATTATATATATATATGTATATATACATGTATATATATACATATATATATATACATTATATATATACATATATATACATACATATATATATATATATATATATATATATATATATGGGGCGTGCATATATATACGTGCATACAAATGTTTGTACAATGAAGAGCCATAACATTATAATCACTTTTTCTAAGTTCTAAAAATGCTTCGTGCTTTGTTTATTAACTTAGGCCATATGTGGTATATTCTTCAATATGTTTTACAGTGATCTTTCTATTAGCAGTGTTTACGTGATGACTTGTAAACATACAGTAAAGAAAATATAAAGGATTTCTTATAATGCTGCTAATTTTTTTACAAGTATTGTGCATCATTATTCCCAAAATATGTATCGAAATCTTACGAAACTTTGAAAAAATTTTAGTTTTGAAAATGGAATATAATGAGTCAAATTGAGCTTTAAGATTTGAGATGATGACCATATATGATCATATTAAGGTAATACTTTTTCACAGCCCATTAAAAAAGTATTTTATTACATAATTGCATTTTTATACCCAATAACACAGTGCAAATTATTAACAATTAGCGCTCAGAACATTTTTGTACCACTGCCTAGCAGCAACTCCGAAACATTTTCGCAGCGGAACTAGTGAAATGGAGTTTTAAAAGCACACGATCTTGTGAATGTTTTTAGTTTTGTTTATTTTAGACATAAGTACTTTCTTCTTGTAAATGATAGATAAATTTTGAATTTTGTACTTCACCTTGGTGTGATCTTTGAAAACCACCTCCCATATGCATTATGGGTTTACTTGGGTAGTATAATTTCGAAACCACTACTTAAAGTATCAGAATTATAATCAACATGTGTCTTTTGCAATACCTTTTAATTCATCACTACCACTCAACTCTAAATTGTCATAATATTTAGCTTTCTCCATGATGCTAACCTTAAATAAGGCCAAACAATGGTTTAATAGTAACTGTACAGAGACTGAACACGTTTTAAGTACATGTAACAAATGACAAAGCTGACGATTTCGCAGTATCTTAAGCGTAATCATGCTAAAAACATTTGGCTCCCCAGCGGAGCCTAAGGAACTGTGAAACAAATGCCGGAGGGCCCGCAGAGGAGCCAGAGTTAATATTGTTTTGAGCGCTAAGAATTAATAATGTTTAAGAGTAGATCTCCAAATTTAAAAAATATAGGCGTTATATTGATCAAAATTGCAAATAATCTCTCTAAATTGGCTGCAAGAAGGAGAGATGTTTGTCAAATTGTTAAAATCAAACTCTGTAGTGTTCATTTCCCATTGAACACTAAAGAGTAATTTGAAAATTTTATACTCTCATATGCATCGTATGCTCTAAAGAGGAAAAACCTTGTGATCTCTAGTTTAAGCTCTTTAATGATATAAATTACTTTCTTGGGGGTTTTTAAATATTTAATTTTAAGAGACTACAGTTAGAGACTGTATTTAAGAGAGTGACTGATATACGGCTCATTATAAAGCCAATATTTTTTAATTTATATTTCGATATTTGTCTTTGGAGAACGCAAGGCTCTGCATTAATTCACTGATTTACGTTTTCTCACGTGCAATTTAGGCTTTAATCTCCGTTTAATTTCAGTCGGGAAGAAGGGTTACCTACTTAAAGGTTTTTTAAGGTCCGGCGAGCTCGCATGTGGATTAAACGTGGGAAATTTCGGGCCCCAAGTGAATTACCCAATCAACTGCGTAGAGAAAAGGAAAAAATATGTGTGTGTGAGATTTACCTCAGTGAGTAAGATTCAGCCATAATTATTCCACATTCTTTATTTGTCCATTCTTCATTACTATCACCAAACCATGACACCACCTTCTACATGGAAACTAATATGTCAACTACTAAAACATCGCAACAAATGTGTAAACGAAGTTTTAACATTATACTTAATCTTAAATTTGAAGTTCCGAACTCTTAACTATCCCACTCCCTCAATAAAAAGAAGAATTCAATTAGACATAATATATTCAAAAGGTACACTCTTTAGGTATCAAAGAGAATTTTAGTAGTTTCTACACACTTTTTATTCTTTTAAAAAACAATATACGGGTCCATACATTTTCAACCCAACACTTTATTTTACTTTTGTTATTCTTTTACCCCGTTTCCTTTTATATAGATCTATCCGATTCCAAAAGAGCAGAACTGATTCGAGATACGATCCATTTTACTGAGAACTGAACTAAACAAAAGCCATTTGTTACTCGGCTCAGCAATAAGAACAGCGTCAGTAAAAAAAAAAAAAAATTCCCGAAAAAGAGTGAAAGGGAAATAAATGCACTCTTTAAAACAGTGACAAAGGCAGAAATTAAAAGGACCGGATAACATCATGAAACATGCTTTCCAAATAGGAGGGTATAAAAAACGGGGGACCTTCGGGAAATGCAAGCGGCTTTTCATTATGGACTTCAAAAGGAAAGTTTAGAGAAGTCAAAGGAAAGGTGCAAGCGGGGGATTAAGAGCGACTCCGTAAAGTCTTAAAGTGCTTTGAAGTGATCGGCCGGAAGCTCCTATTTCACGAATCAGCTACGTTTCACTTTATTTATTTTGCAGTTGATGCCGTTCCTTTATTTTGAGAAATAGAAATATTAATTGTGAGTCCGTACGGACATATGGTTTGAAATTAATCGTTTCTTTATACTAAAGGTCAATCTTTTGAAGTCGACTTTGCTTATTTATTTAAAACAAACAGAATGCTATTTATTTATTTTTAGCTTGTTCGTCCCCAGCTTTCAGTCTCTAGGCAATTAAGGTTAACCCATTAAGCAGTCAATTTTTTTTTTACCTGAAATGCTTCCAAAAAATGCATTTTTTTAATGCTTATAATTGAATACTATACTTATAGAATAATAATAATAAGATTTTTTTCACATGGAGAAGTCACGCTATCTCTGTTGTAAAATATTAATACTAAATAGTCTCTTTACAATAATGAAAGATAAGAGAAAACGAGAAAAGGAAAGGAAAAATTATCAATGCCCGTACGCCATACGGGCAAACCAGTTGAGATCAATTTTGGGTAGTATGTACAATGTACGGCCAACCACTTAAGGGGTTAAGTGTTATGCATATATAATCATAATTTGCACCGTTTTTTATTGTTTTGTTCCAGGCATTTTTTCTGGTTAAACATTTCTGAAACGGTACACTTAATGCATTACGCTCTCTGAGTATCGTGCGTAGAAAGTACTATTTCCAGGTTAAATAAATTAAAAAAAGTACGATTATATTCATTACACAGGTTTGGTTTGTTTTGGAGTGCTACGGTCCACTTTTTGCAACACGAGTGCTAATGAGACTGGGACCTACAGCTTAAAGCTCATTCCCAACAGCTACGGACATCCATGTCCCAGTGGGATTCCAAACCACGAACTCCGGTACCGAAGGTCAGCACCCTAACCAATCGGCCGACGTTCTGCTTTATAACTTAGGATAAAATGATTTATTTCTCTAGAATTGATATGGAAATTCTTCAGAAAGAATTCACGAAGTCGAAAAGAAAAATTATTATTATTATTATTATTTTTCCTAACGCTAGGGAACTTGTCTGTTAAAAATTCGCCCATACAAATCCTAGGAATTGTTTTAGCCATCTCATTATGCGGGCATCAATGAGTGGCCAACTTTATTTCCAAGGACAACACAAACAAAGTAGGTACTCGTTATTTAGAATGATGGACCAAGCAGAGATACTACAGGATTGACCTGATATTTCTACAGGTATCGTTTAGAATGTTAAACGAATCTATTTCACTTGTCCCAGCGGCCATTATTGAACACGAGAGATCTTTGGCCGGTTGGAACCTCGATCCTGCAACCCTCCTGTTAGGAGATCGACGCCTTTGCTGAATTTCCTACCGTGGATCTATACAATAAATTATAAACTGGTGGTCCACAATTGTTTTACTACACACACATGTATATATAAAACTATACATATAAATATGTGTATATATGTAATATGGGCGATACTCATTCAAAATCACAGTACAGTTTATTTCTGGTGAGATACATGATATCCATACAACAGTCAAGCACTTTTACAACATCGTGTACCCAGACAATGTGATCCTGCCCACACACACACTTTTCAAATAGGGATTTCTCAGGTAAAAAGACTACGAATAATCCCTAAGCACAATTGATCACGTGATAAAAAATACCCACGTTTAAAGAGAGCGCTTTAACTATTGGCTAAAGTAGTACATACAGAGGCTGAATTAAGTCTATAGCGTGTCTGAAGGGAAAAATCAGAATTACTGCGCAAACTCCCAACGTACTTTATGAATAAATGTTATTAAATTAATATTAAGATATGTAAGTAAAGGATTTTAATATTACATACATACATATATGTATATTTATATATATACATAAATATATATATATATATATATATATATATATATATGTATGTATATATACGTATACACACACACACACACACACACACCATATATATATATATATATATATATATATATATATATATATATATATATTTCATATATACACGTGCATAAATATAGATATATGTCTTATGCAGTAAAATCTGTAATAACCAATGTGATTTATGAGCTATAAACATACATTACTATTAAGTTACAAAACTCCATCCAGAGAATTTTCTTCGCGAAAGAGGATTCCCGAACTGGCTTTTCCTTCTTCACAAACCTCCACCACTCCCTCATTCTTTTTACCACAATGGGAGGATGGTACAGGAGGCACATAAAGATCTGTTCTCCCGTTCACGCTCTTTCAGTTCCGAGCGTGCAAATCTTTTCGACAGAAAAACGCTCTTTCTGACACGTCTGTTGCGTATCTATCGACTTTTCCGAGAGATCTGGAGTAGAAGAAATGAATGACGGCGCCATCTTGGCCGGGCACCGGGCCCCTGTTGCCACCCACCGCTTCCGGAATGTTGTTACTTGGTCGAGGGAAAAAGGGAGAAACACAAAGGGGAAAAGTGTCGGCCGACTGCGTCCTAGGTGGGACGAATTTTTGTTGTCGTTCTCTACATTAAGCGACGAGAAGCGATGTCGAGTTACTTTTCGCACCGCATGCTGAGTGAGAACGACAATAAACATGTGAAGTACCACTAACGAATGGATACGATTAATTTTCAGGCGTGAATACGGTGCAACAATCAATGTCATTGATATTCTCTGACCTCGATTTTGTGAAGTAGACATCAGGGGGTCTATCATCCCTTTTCGATTTCCGCCAGACGATACTTTACGTGTTTTATCAAATTGGCTCGAACAAAAGACGATTTTCCGAGAATCAACGAAAGTATTTTGTTTCGAAATGTTTTTGATCATTTTAGAACACACGAGCGAGGTATTATTGTGAATGTTGATTTCTAAATTTAGAAGATTTTAACAATAAATTTTGAATAACATTTCACTCTCTATATATATATTATAAACGATTATGGATAAGGTTTCCAACTGTAATAGATGTTTTCTATTTTGAGTATATTTATATATGTAATATATAAAAATTAGTTCACTTCAATATTTTCTTAAAAAACATCCTCTCTCCCATTCTAATTCCTTAAAATCTCTTTCCCATTCTATAAATGTCTGAATCAAAGGAGTGTCATCGACGTAAAATTCTTTTGATACATTTTTCAAAGCTTTCAGTCCAATAGATGTAAATTTTTTGTCCACTCAACACGTTTTCCAGCTCTCTCTGGTAAATGGCTCGGCTTTTCTCCTGATCCTAACAGTTTAATTAGCTGACCAAATGTCTTGTCTCTTGGGAAAATTCTATCTGGGGTTCACCTCTGTTCAAACAAAGTGATTGTGTTTTTTCTCTTGTCTGCCACTGACTAATGAAGATGTCCTTTTCTAACAGCTCTTAAATAAAATTTAATTTAGACATGGACTTATGTGCCATTCTCTTCAATGTGGGCCAACTGCATCTTTATTACTGCTATCTGATTAGGCTTTTTCTTGGCAGTAGCCCGGCAAGTAAAAACAATAGAGGCTACATAATTATTGTGACTAGAGGAAATAATTATCGCATATACATATATATTAAATACTGAAGTTAACCCTCGCATTTAAATACACATAAGAATATGAATGTGTTTTTTTGCATGTATATATATTTATGCAGCAATTATTTCATGCCATGATGTACACACACCAACACTCCCATATATACGTATATATGTATGTATATATATATATATATATATATATATATATATATATATATATACATATATGTGTGTGTGTGTGTGTGTGTGTGTGTGTGTGAAGCATAGCGTGGCCTGCTATGCTTAGAGGATGTAGTTGGCGCCGAAAAAGAATACGATTTTTCAGAAGTTTTGTATCATATTTATTGTCCAACGTCCAGAGCAAAAATCCAACAAAAGATGGTCGCACAGCCTTTTATGACGTTGGGACGCCACAATGAGAGAAAGGAATTTGTTAACTCTGCTAATTAGAAACGCTCTTAATCAGGAAAATAGGTTGGCGGATTAAGCTCGCCAACAAGAAGGGAACAAAAGAGTTTAACGCCGAGAGGCCAGTAAAAAGAGGACGAAATTGCGGATTTGGGGATTTTTTAATAAAAGTTAGTTTTTACGCCGAGAGAGTATAAAATAATATATTTTAAATATAATATATATATATATATATATATATATATATATATATATATATATATTAATATATATATATATATATATATATATATATATATATATATATATATATATATATGATTCAAAACGCGTACTAATGTACCATATATTGGTGTACGTGTGCTTATATACATTACGAATATCCATTCCCAATACAGCGACAAAATAATTGTTTTTCAATAATATAATTCACATCCTTTTCGAAAACTATAGGAATTGTTATTACTAAGCTAATCATATTTTCTCAATACAAATTATAGTTTTCCCGCGTGCCTATTGTGAATTCTTTATCTGTACCTAGATATTTAAAAATATAACTAGAAAAAATATCGAATTACTCCACTTCCCCTCCTGTTCAGCATCTTTGCTGAAATCTTGAAGAGAATAAACGCACTTTATTCCCTCCCTCCAGATTTATTTTTCTACCGAAAACAATGTCCCCGATTCCATCCATGGTTATAAAAGGCAAATGAGTGCAGGTCGCGCTCCCACAATGACAACTGAATTCAGCAGAAGAGTGCGGGCTCGTTACCAATCTAAGACAAAACTATTACTTACCCGTGCAGTTAATTACACAGATAACAACACATTTCGAGCCAAGCAGAATAAAGTACAGGGCCATTCGAAGAAACATTTCCCTCCCTCATTATCTTCCGAGAAGCAAAAGACAAAAAAAAGAGAGAAAGGAATAAAGTAAGAAGAGGCGTCGAGACTAAAATTCGTACTTAACTTTGGGCCACTGCTAATAACATTTTCGCGTTTCCTTTAAAAAATAATTACGTGCCACCATCCTAAATGGGGAAATTTTCCCCTCTCCCGATTTGTGCGGGGACACAAAAGTAATTAGAGGAGCCATTCGTTAGAACTCATTACGGAAGGTAATAAGACAGTTGGAGAGACTCCAAGCCGATGATTGAGTCACATGCATGCAACGGCCTACACGTTCACTCTCTGCACATTCACATGCGTACATACATCGGCATTACATATATGCATATGAGTGCATGCAGGTACATATAGACACACAATAGTTTGTGTATATGTATGGTTTAAAGGCCTGACAGTTGGAGAGACTCCGAGAAGATGATTGAGTCACATGCATGCAACGGCCTGCACACTCACATGCTTGCATACACCAACACTGCATATATGCATATGCATGCATGTAGGTATGTAATATACTATTACACATATAGACACATAAATGTTTGTATGTGTATATGTGTGGTGTAAAGGCCTTATAACCCGAGAAGAAGATACGCACTAATGCTTCATTTGCGCAACTATTTTGTAATTTGCGCAACTGTTTTGTGGAATTTCACGTACGATAGAGTAATTCACCTGAATGCAACACCGAACAGTTGCCAATGCATATCTTCTTCTCGTGTGATACGGCTTTAACCCTTTAATGCTTGAGTCATTTCTGCCGACTACATATCGATGAGAATCTCAAATTTAAGTTATTATAGATTACACAGTATAAAATAAATGAAGTTTAAACAACTTTGAATACTGTAACAAGGCGCGTTAGTGATCAGTTATTGTTTTAAACATCATAGGATGCTATTTATGAGAAAGGAAAAACTTGATGAAAAAGATTTATTTGGTAGTATATGTCAAATAATTACTGTAAAAATGGAGTCTTACAATAAATATGTGAAGTTGTTATAATTTCAGTCTATGAACATGCCGAAAAAGTAAATTTATGAGGGTTGTTCAAAAAATCATAGTGTCAATCCAAACGGAATCTAAGAAGTAGAAAATAAGAAAACATAAAAATTCTCCAAGCTATTTCTAGCAGTATCTACGAAGATATGCTAGGCATTAATGGATTAATGGTCTCTAGACTCTTCTAATTTATTGAGATATGTCATATGCATAATACGCTGAGAGCCACGGTAGCTCAGACGGCAAAGTCAATAATCTCGCAATTGAAAGAATGCGGGTTCGGTGCTCAAGCGGGCCTAAGATTCGCCATATTTGTTAAAGGTGACTGGGGCACGTATTTTAAGTGCCCCAGTCACCTTTCGTGATCCCAATGTCCTCTAAGTTCTCAATAAATACCTCTGAGGGTCGCAGGCCAAGTCTACGCGACTTCTGTTTGGTCCCTTCTTTAAAATTACGAGTATTCACTTGAGTAAAAAATGTCTTCTTTCACCCTAGGGGTGCTCATTAAAACGAAAGGTGCATCCCTTTAATTTAATAGGTTTTGGTTTTGGAGTACTACGGTCTACTGCTTTGCATACGAGGGCTAATCTGACCGGGACCTACTTCTTAAAGCTGATTCCGAATGGATACGAACATCCATGCCAGTAGCGGGATTCGAACCCATGAACTCCGAAGGGCAGCACCCTACCATTCGGGCATCGTTCGGCTTACTTTAATAGGAGTATCGTGGCTCAGTCGTGCTTGGTTTGTCCAAGTGGAATCAGAAACAACATAATATACTAAATTTGATTTGGAGCACCACGTTATAACCTTTTGAGTCAGGAGGGCTACTGAAACCAAAACCTACTACTTACATTTCTATACGAAGGTCTAAGAACATACATGCCAGTAATGAAATCCTAACCGACGGAACACAAATATCGGAGAGCAGCATAAATTCATTTGGCTAATGTTCGGCTTTTCACAATTAGATTTTGAAGATACATGTGTATTATTTGATAGATTTAAGACTAAGGCAGCATTGGGAATTATAGACAACATAGCATTTTACTTTCCCCGAAACAAAATTGTTATACTCAGGATAATCACGCAAGTGCGTCACCTCTGATTATCTGATAAATAGCCAATATCATATTATGAAGGTGAGATTAACTGAAAGTAAAATAAGTAAAATATTTTTGATAATTCACAGTGCCTAAGAAATATTTTCATTGGGATGCATATTTTTTAACTTTGTAGATATATAAATATTTCTCTCAAAATTCCGAAAAAATGGAAAAAAAATAGAAAATTGGAGGTCAAGTAAGGGACTTTAAGTACGCCTCTTATATGAGAGGAATCTCCGAAATTCGTGCTTAAATTTTTCTAGTTTAAAGGTATAAGAGTCTTATGCGGCAAAAAAGAGTCCAAAGCACGTTTGGTATAGATAGCCAAAATAAGATTTTCTACTTCTATTTGAAAACATTTTTTGCTAGAGTAAAACCCCTTAAATGCCGTGGATTTCCCAATGCATGCGAAGTTGTTCAAACCACATAAAAATAGCCGTCTCACATAATGAATAGCCGAAATCCAACTAATTCTACTGCACTTATGTCTAACGCTTTTCTTATAAAAGTTACTTCTAATTTAATCATACCCGCATCTGTGTAAGACAATATACATCTTACATTTCTAATAAAAATCTTTTATTAAATTTAAAGAAAAGAAGGAAGTCTTGATAATTATCAATTGCGAATTTTATAAACAAACAAAACCTATTCAGTTATACTTGAACAAACTCTGTTTAAAATTATTCCGCAAGTTTTAAAGGGTTAAACAAATCAAGCATATATTTTAGTAAAATTTTCTGAAAATGGAAGAAATGTTATTGTTTACCGAACCCATATTTTGTAACAACTATGCTTTTCTAACAAAAATCCATAGTAATTTCTATTTAATCATATACCCGCATCGTTCTAAGTTAATAAACAATTTTGTATGTGTAATAAACCGTTAAATTTTGATTATATCTTTTCATAATCATTGATTACAAAATTCATAAACAAGTAAAAACACACAAAAAATATGGTTGTATTTAAGCAAATTTTATTTAAAATTGTTTAGCAATTTAATAATTTCAAAGGGTCAATAAACAAATTTGACGTAAGTTTTGTTATAATTCTGAAAATGGAAGAAATGACTTCGTTGGTATTTTAAAAGAAGGAGTTTTAACAAAGCAGATAAAAATTCCTTAAAAATAACTTTAATGTCATTTTACGTAGAATTTTTTTTTTAATATTTCCAACGGCTTTTGTGTATCGGACTAAAAAATAATCTTCAGGCATGTTTGCTGCTTCAAACAAAAGATAAGAGAAGAAGTTTTCCATTCTGCTTGTTGCACCTTTTCAACGATTCCTTTTTTGGCTTACAAATATTTAAAAAAAAAGAAATATGTTTTATCCATAGTTATAAATTGATACAAACTTTAAAACGACATCTTCAAAATTAAAAAAAAAAGTCCACCAGAAAAGTTGGCTGAAAATAATGTTGACTCTTTAAAGTGCATCGGGTATATAAAGCAGATTTTTTACTTTGTTTCATTAATTAAAAAAAAGTTACGAAATACGAAACCGGTCTCTTGAAGAGATAAAACTGGGAAAACATTTTTTGGCGGTCCTTTTTAATAATTATCCAGTGATATTCAAAATAATACAAAGAAGGTTTACGCTTCACTCTTTAATTAAGGAAAGATATTCTTTCCTTGGTATTGTGTTTATTAAAGAAAAGAAAAAAGATAGAAGAGTAAAAATGAAATATTCTAATTTAATCTTGTTTATCCAGAGATTAAAAAGAAATATGGAAAATACTCTCGGTTAACTAAAAGTATAAGTTACACCTTTCTTTTTGAACGTTGCTGTAAAATTTAATAACTTCGATACCAGGGAGTAGGGTTTTTAAATTTAGCTGCTGCTACTCACATATAAGCTTACACTTATGTTTTTTTATGTAACATTTTTTAATTTCGGTTTTCCGGTCGAAAATTTTAGAAGCTTGTAACCCAATCGGGCTTTAATGGCTTTGTTCTTAATCGAAATATTTTGCTTAAAGTGAAATCTCCCCGTATTGTACTCCTGACGTGGAATTAATAATTTATAGAGCAAGGCATTTCCGATTATTCTACTAACCAGAGGTCTAGGATCAGATGATCGAAAAGTAATACAGAACAACAGACCGCGAAGGAAATTCGACACAAGCCCCCCTCCGCACCTTTCCTCCGATCATTCATGTTTACAAGGGTTTATATGATGTCAAAGATTTGATGTTTTACTGGATTCCCGATATTTGTGGTACACTTTTGACATTTTTGTACAGGAATATCCAATTTTCATCGCTACCTCGGAGGTGCTATGTCCCACTCTCGTGCGCCGAGTATACCACCACGTTCAAGCTGACTTATATCTCAATAACCTGTCATTATTGTAGCAGCAGTAACCGTTCTAAAAACAGTGCCAGAAACGTGTTGTCTTATATAGGCGTTGCCGACTGTAGCGCCGTATTCTGATTGGTTCCTTATCTCTTTATTTGCATTCACATCCCTATAGCAGTTGTTTTGGCTCTTCAGTGTATATACGCATAATAGTAGTCCCATTATTACGGAAACTTTAATTTTTGTTTTAACATTTTCCATCATAACACAAATTAAAGCACTGCTTAGATCATCGAATACAATGTAACGAATAGATGACAAGGAATTAGTCACATTTAAAAAATTATAAATTCAAGAATTACAATTATTATTATACCAGTGTGATATCTACTACTTGTAAGCGTGCATTTGAGAAAAAACACTTAAGACCGCATCAGTAAAAAAAAAATTTTGTTTATGAATCCTCTTAAACAAATTTTGGAATTCTCGTGAAAGTAACTTACACAATTGGACACATTTCAGACGAAAGTTTATAAGTTACATATATAAAAGAGGGGGATGAAATGTTAGAAGAAATTATAATTCTGACACTCTAACCGATATCACACCCAAAAAGACACTCAAACACGCAAAAGTAAAACTTTTGACTGTGGAAGAAACAAATTCGGAAACAAAACTCGTTTATCGCAGCCCAAAAACGCGCAGGTACAAAACGGAATGTATTCCCTTTCCCTCTCCCTCTTTCCCAGACAAACGGAACGTTCGAAATCCTCTTTCCGCTTGGTGCAACCCTTCGGAAAATTCTAAAAACCCAGAAAGACGTTGGAAACATTGTTTATGAGCCGATTTCTGACGGCACAAAAAAAGATGCAAAGCAGCACCGAACTGAAAAGAATGACTCTCCATGAATAGACTTTTTTCTTCCATTTTCTTAAAAAGAGACAGAGAAAGCGACTATATATTAGAGTTATCGAAAGTGAGGGGGTGCAGCTATAAGAAAAAAAATATTGAAAAGATCTTTTCTCCTATTCCGTCTTGATTTGGAAATCCATGCTGGGTATGCTCTTCGACAAAAGAATGAGGAAACGAATGCAATCACTTTACTTTATTTTCTTTTTTAGAAAGTAAGCTGAGGGGCTTTTCCTTTTCTTCGAAAATATTGAATTTCAAATTTCGACCACCCTTTTTTCGTTTGTTTGCTTGTAACTGAAATCTTTCATTATTTAACTATGATGAAGCATTTAGAATTAGTTACCAAAAATTATTTCAACTCAACAACCTTGTGGTAACTTGAATGTTTTTAATTAATTCTATATCTTATAATATTCAAACTATTTTTGCTCTTCATTTTAAATGCATGTATACATAATAAGTTTTACACAAGAATGAGGTTTGTGTAACTTTTTCTTTTAAAAAGTAAGCTGAGGGGCTTTTCCTTTTCTTCGAAAATATTGAATTTCAAATTTCGACGACCCCTTTTCGATTGTTTGCTTGCAACTGAAATCTTTCATTATTTAACCATGATGAAACATTTAGAATTAGTTACCAAAAATTACTTCAACTTGACAAACTTGTAGAAACTTGCATTGATTTTAATAATTCTAAATCTCAAATTGTTTATATTATATTTCCCTTTCATTTTAAATGCATTCATACATAATCACAAGTTTTTCACGAGCATAAGGTCTGTGTAACGGATTCTTTTAGAAAGTAAGCTGAGGGGCTTTTCTTTTTCTTCGAATATATTGAATTTCAATCTTCGACGACCCCTTTTTGTTTGTTAGCTTGTAACTGAAATCATTCATTATTTAACAATGATGAAGCATTTAGAATTAGTTACCAAAAATTATTTCAACTTGACAACCTTGTGGAAACACATGTTTTAGTAATTCTAAAATCTCATAGTGTTCATACTATTTTTGCTTTTCATTTTAAATGCATGTATACATAATCACATGTTTTTCACGAGCATGAGGTCTGTGTAACTGATTCTTTTAGAAAGTAAGCTGAGGGGCTTTTCCTTTTCTTCGAAAATATTGAATTTCAAATTTTGACGACCCCTTTTTGCTTGTTTGCTTGCAACTGAAATCTTTCATTATTTAACTATGATGAAACATTTAGAATTAGTTACAAAAAATTACTTCAACTTGACAACCTCGTGGAAACTCGCATGATTTTAGTAGTTTTAAATCTCAAAGTGTTCATACTATTTTTGCTCTTTATTTTAAATGCATGTATACATAATTACAAGTTTTTCACGAGTCTGAGGTCTGTCTAACTAATTCTTTTAGAAAGTAAGTTGAGGGGCTTTTGTTTTTCTTCGAAAATATTGAATTTCAAATTTAAACGACCCCTTTTCGTTTGTCTGCTTGTAACTGAAATCTCATTATCAAACAATGATGAAACATTTACAGTTAACCCCTCCCAGGTTCATTTTATGTCAGGATTATGGGTCAAAAATGTCAATTTTGTTTAGCCAAAGGCTTATTTTTATAAATACATAGCTTTTTAAAAATAATAGCATCATTCGCATACAAAATGTCCTAGAAATTATTGTAAAAAATCAATTTAAACAAATACGTAATTTACATGTATATGGCTTTCTGTACGGTACAAATCATTAGACTTCGGAGTCAATTCACACTAACTATAAATATAAAGCTTAGAATACCTAACTTCTATCTTGAATTAAATTGTATTTATATCCTATGCATTTGCATAAATGATTATGAAATTACCAAAATTTGATCGTGTATGATACAATAGAAATCACGGTACTACACAGAGTCCGACATCGCAATCTGGACAGTAGAACCTTGTTTCACTCCTTACCTTCTTCTCTCTACTGTCTCTTTTTGAGCAGCAAATAATGTAGTAGCCAGAAAAGTAAACAAAAACATTCGAAACCGTAAAAAGCGCATGTGAAATAATTCGGGAAAGACTGATTGCACAGTGTAAAATTTCACAGTGCCCGAGCTACACTCGGGATGAGCCAGGATGGTACATTTCTCCTGCCCGAGTTCAGCTCGGGAAAAACCGGGAAGGGGTTAATTACCAAAAATTATTTCAACTTGACAACCTTATGGAAACTTGCATGTTTTTATTAATTCTTAATCTCATACTGTTCATACTATTTTGCTCTTCATTTTAAATGCATGTATACATAAGCATAAGTTTTTCACGAGCATGAGATCTGTGTAACTCATTCTTTTTCTTACGGTTTTCATCATTTCTTTCATAAACTTCTAGTACTACTTCGGTAACTAAAGGCACTATATACGTGATTAATTCCTTATCTCCACCTCTTCTCGTGGTTCAGCAACGAAATAAATTGAAAACATCGTTGTGATCGACAACAATTCTCAACCCTGCGATTCATATTCCTTATGACTCTGCTAAAAATTTTGCAGTTTATTATTATTTTTAAATAAAGGAAAAAACAACAACGGCAGCTGATAACAAAAAATCGAAAAAGGAAAAAGTGAAACAACATTGACAGAACGAAATAAATTGAAAAATGTTGTGATCCAACATCTCAACCCTGCGACATTTTAAATTCTGATAAAAATTTGCAGTTTTTATTTTTCTTACGTTTTCATCATTTCTTTCATAACATTACTATCGGTAAAAAAGGATATTTACGTGATATCTTTTACACCTCTTCTTTGTCAGCAACGAAATAAATTGAAACATTTGATCGAAAAATTCTCAATGCGATTAAATCTTATGATTCTTATAAAAATTTGCGTTATTATTAATTACGTTTTTAAATTCTCATAATTCTTCTACTTCGGAATAAAAATCGTGATTAATTCCTTATCTCCACCTCTCTCGTGGTTCAGCAAGAAAAATTAAAAAACATCGTTGTGATACAACATTAAGTATTCATATTTTATGATTCTGAAAAAATGCAGTTTATTATTAATTTTCACTTCATCTTTTCTTTCAAACAATACTACTTCGGTAACTAAAGGTACTGTATGCGTGATTAATTCCTTATCTCCACCTCTTCTCGTGGTTCAGCAACGAAATAAATTGAAAACATCGTTGTAATCGACAACAATTCTCAACCCTGCCATTCATATTCCTTATGACTCTGCTAAAAATTTTGCAGTTTATTATTAATTTCTTACGTTTTCATCATTTCTTTCAAAACTTCTAGTACTACTCTAACTAAAGGCACTATTTACGTGATTAATTCCTTACACCATGGTTCAAACGAAATAAATTAAACATTGTGATGTAACAATTCTCAACCCTGCGATTCATATTTTATGATCTGATAAAAATTTGCAGTTTAATAATTTCTTTTTTCAACATTTCTTCAATTCTAGTAAATTCAACTAGGCACTATATACGTGATTAATTCCTTATCTCCACCTCTTCTCGTGGTTCAGCAACGAAATAAATTGAAAACATCGTTGTAATCGACAACAATTCTCAACCCTGCCATTCATATTCCTTATGACTCTGCTAAAAATTTTGCAGTTTATTATTATTTTTAAATAAAGGAAAAAACAACAACGGCAGCTGATAACAAAAAATCGAAAAAGGAAACTCGAAAGGAAAAACAAATTATGACAGAACATGGATTAATTTACAGAAAAATGATTGATTAAATATCCCCATTTTTCCCCTGTTTTCTCTCCCCCGCTTTCCGCTAAATTTACATCAGAAATTTAAGATGTTTTTATCTCTTCTTTTCCTCGACTTTTTGTTTTTCTCTTCTAACAAGTTTTTGAGGGTATGGGCGATACCGGAACGACCGGATTTTTGCTCGAGTCGACGGTTAATTATGCAAAGAAATAGTCGTAATTACTTTTAAATGGTCTTCTTTGCGCGGGAATGAAAAATAAAAAAGGGGCGTTTTTGGAGGGGGGGATTGGGTGAAGAAAAATTGAATAGGCAGAGAGGTAGAAGTAAGGCGATTAGCACTACTTCTGAAAAATTTTATACTTTGTTAATATTTAGAAAAACCTTATGTTTACGTTTATAAAGATAAATTAAATATTAATAATATTTTTATTGTCTAGAAAAATGGTAATATCTTCCTCACAGTGTCTCACATCCTCTCTCTTTCACACACACATACATACATGCCGGAAGATTGACAAATGGTAGGAAATTTTGGGGTACCAGAATCCGTAGGCTCGAATTCCACTGATGGAATGATGTCCGTACCAGTTTCGAATCTCTCAAAATGTACAATGAACCGCTTTAATGCAAAACCACACACATATAGCTATAATTTGAAATCGTGGGGTTTACTAAAGACGTTATTCTACACAGTTTCAAACAAAATGTTCAGAAAGTAATTGGAATGTAACCTATCTTATATGTAATTTATATAAAATATATAAAATAATGGGGTGCGTTGCTTAAAATATTTCTGTTTTGGTTTCAAAAGTCTATATGTCAATTCTTACAAAATGGCGGCGTTTTTCTAGTTTTGGGATTTGCACACGGCACTGGGTTTTTTAGAACTTTCTATGCAGCATGATTGGCTGTCTCTTGACGTCAATCATGACGTCGATTCTGGTTTTATAATGTTTTAAATAGGCGAGAAAAAAGGTTCGAAGGGTTGTTTGGGGGATTTTTTGACTTTCTGCCCTTGGTAACAGGGTGCAAGGTTCAGATGTGTGCTTTATAATTGCAATCATGTAAGACTGGAATAAAACGAATTAGTTGGTCGAAGTTGGTGATATGCTGCACTCCGAAGAAAAACAGTCTAGTGTTTCCATTCTAGGATTGGGGCACTGGACTCCCAGTGGACACGACTACATTCCGCGGGTGTTGGTGGATGATGTGTACAGGTGTGTGTGTGTGTTATGATATATATATATATATATATATATATATATATATATATATATATATATATATATAAAGTCATTTTAATCTAAAACTAACCGACGTAATTGTAGTTGTGTTTTAAAATAAATATTGACCAATTCTATCCTTAAATTTCAAACTTTGGCGAAAGTCTTTTCGTACTTTCTCATACTTAAAAAATGAAGACTAAATTTAATTGCTTACATCAGCACTCCTTGTTTAACTTAGTTTCGGTTCACTACACATCATCCCTAGACTAACTATTAAAATACTCATTAGCTGGCTCGCACCCCTACAAAATGACATGTACATTTTTCCCACACGCAGAAGTCCTGGAGATGAGATGCTTAAGTACACTGCAACCCTATTCTCAAAATTTCCGTGTTTTTTTTCGGCTACTCAACGGCTACTTTCGGTACATGGGTATCTTTTTTTCATTTTTGTTGGGAAAAGACCCATTGCACACTCACACAACCACACACATAAATATATACACTCAATACGTACTCTGTATTACGGAAAGAATTTTCAGATTGACACATAAGGAGTTTTCATAGCAAAGAACTACATTGGTGTATGAAAATTCTACAAACTATTTTTAGCAGTATCTAAAATGAGACGTTAGGCATTAAAGTGTTAAATTAACTGAAAATCCCGACAATTTCATATGAAGTAGCATTTTAATTCTAAGTATTGACCAGCAAGGGCAGTAACAAAATTACACTGATTAACACAAGTATAATATATACATATATGGTATGTATGTCTGTATAGTTCCGTTTGTATGCCTAAAACATCCAAATTTAAGCAGCGAATCTTTCACTCAGGATCTTTGCTTTGAAGATATTCCAAATACCAAAAGACATGCTTGAGTACGTAACGTGATTGCAAATGAAATCTGAATACATTTCCAGAAAATTTGTCTCAAACAGGAGTCACCTCGTGTCAAATATCCGAACGCACCTACAAATTCCCTGTGAATTTCCCACAGCTCCCAACGAAAAGATAATCCAGTTCGGGAATTAAATCTGTCAAACACGACCGTCATAACTTTGGGAGTTAATCCCTGTCCTACCAAACGAGGGACAGTCCGAACCACCTGCACTGTATCTGATAAACTTTGAAATAAATGACACGTTTGGTTTGTTCTGACATATGATCAGTCTGTTCCTTACCGTTCCATATTTACTAAATCACTTGACTTATTGGGATTTCAATTCTGCAGAAGAAATAAACGTTCTTGTCAGAGGTAATTCTCCATACATTCTACTACATCTAATAACTCGTGTAAATATTTAAGAATGGGTGGAAAAATTAGTCCAATTGATTTTTAAATAGCACGAGAAGTAATTGTTTCTCAGGCGTACAATTGAGTAAAAGCGCTAATTATAATAGCGTTTAGTTTTTACATAAATCAACCTCTTTAATCCCATAATGGTGGAACGGGTCATTAGTGAATTTCCTACACCCTACCTGACAACGGAATTTTAAAGAGGTAAAAAAAACCAGGTTAAACATTGTAAGAATCAAAACAAGCAAAGATGAGCACAAATTTTATGTTGTTGATGCTACCAATGCCCATATTTTATAAAATTTTCCTTAGACTGATATATATATATATATTATAATAATATAATATATATATATTATGTATTATGTATAAAAGTGTGTGTATCAGGTTTTGAAATTGGGAATCATAATTATGATAATTATTACCAAAAACACATAGAACTAATTAATATTACGTCAATGAGGAGGCGCGTGAATGCCAGCTTAAGAGTACAGAGGAAACTATACAGGCGTAAGGTTATGTCGTGAAAAAAAGATTACGGCGGCAGGAGTTGCACACTTTTGTTAATGGATCTGGGCTAGAGGCACCTCCATGCTGCTGTCTGTGCTAATGAAACAAAGAAACTGAAATTGATGGCTTAACCATTGTCTTTCTCTACGTAGATCTGGAAATAAAGAATTTGTGAATATACTGGAATGTTGATTTCTATGACGAGGCGTTTCATATATATATATATATATATATATATATATATATATATATATATATATATATATATATATATATATATATATATATATATATATATATATAATTTGGCAGTAATATGCACTGGCGGAGGGACATGAAAGGTATTAGGGGTAATCCTACCCCCCTCCTTGGATACTGAATTATTTCCAAGAAAATAAATTGAAAATCTCTAGATCCACTGTACCTACGCATGCTTGAAACAAAAAGTATAAAGTTTGATAATCGGTTTCGTTTCGGTTCGTTTGTGTCTATAGTCGAGGGCAACGTCTTCTGTTTACCTCATGTGGGCTAATGAGATCATGACTGCTTAAAACCTATTACGGATGGTTACGAACATCCATGCCAGAAGGTATTCGAACACATGAACTCTAACTATGAGAAGTATTAACTATAACCCTACATATTGACCATCGTTCGGAGATAATAAATGGGATCTAAAGAAGATATCAGTCAATTTACTAAAGACTTCCCTTTTCCAATTAAGTAATGTGCATAATATTCTACCTCCCATAACACTTTTATGAAATTTATATCTACTCCAAGTAAAGACAGGAAAATAATAGCACTTTTATTAACAGAAAAATTATATTCTATACTAGACGACCCGACAGACTTTATCCTTTTTAACGCTGTAAATTCAAAAATTGTAAAATTATTTTAAATAAATTTTAAACTGGACCGTTTGATGGAAAAGAGGAAAAATATTTTTAAAACACTTGACGCCACCACGCGGATTTTGAACTAAAACTGTTCCATTCTACTGGATTTAGAACAAACTTGGTCTATCAGAAAATATACTATACACTACTTAATAAGAATATTTTTTAGTCAAATTACCTTTTTTGAATTAAAGCATCCTTACTTGAAATCATCAAGAATTATTCTATGTAATAAGGCCGAACTTGGTTTAATATCAGTAATATTTCAACTTTAGTGGCAAATTTGTTATATATATATATATATATATATATATATATATATATATATATATATATATATATATATATATATATATATATATATATACACGCACACACACATGCACGCACGCACGCACACACACAAAATTTATAATATATTAATTTCAATAAGGCATTATAATAGTCTCAATAAGAGCTCAATTCTGGATTTTGAATATAAAAAAAAACATTTTTTATCGTATCCAATTGTGAATCTAAACCATTCTCGAATCAACTTAATTACTATACAAAATTTCTTCAAAATCAGTCTAGCCATTTAGGAGGAGGTCTGTTACAAATACACAGACAGAAGAATTTTATATATAAAGATATATACAGAATTTAGATACACCTACATTATAGTAAATATTCACTTTGAAGGAGCGTTATGATCGAGAAAGTACACGCGAGAACGCTAAAGATTTCATTTTAGTAAATATAGCGAGAGAAATAAAAAAAGAGAAAATTAATGAATTTCATTGTAATATATACTTTTTTTCTGTTCATTATAATGTGCTCTTTGGTAAAATATTTATTTTTCCAGGGATTTATTGTTGCTGGCGGAACGGAAAAGAAATCTCTTCCTTTACTCTAAACTCTTCCGATAATTGATTTTTATTTTTCACTTTATCACCCAACAAAAATCAACTTCATTTTGAGAAATCTCCGGTAAACACTAGGTTTCAAATAAAAACTAAAGAGAAAAAAAAATGTGTTTGCACACGAAACTAATTAAGTACTGTCGTCGAAGTCTGAACAGAAAAATTTTAGTGTTTTGTTAAGCGAAAAAAAAAGGATAAATAGAAAGAAAAGGACTCGTTAAAAATCTATCCTTAAAAAAATGCATTAAGGTGTTATAATCTGACATATTTCTATGGACTGTTATTCTTAGATGGAAAAATTAATATTTAGATAAATGAAAAATACTGGATATATATATCCAGTATTACATAAATTCACAGAAAGCAGATTATTAAAAATATAATTTAAATCTCTATTAAAAATTGAAGATAATTTCTTGAAACATAGACAAATAATTAAAAATTCTGCTTTTAATAATCCTAATTTCTATGAATTTATATACGATAGCCGTTTCTATGAATTTATATATTGTAGCCGTATATGATTTTATATATCTAAGAATTTATATATTGGATAAATAAATCATGTATATATTTTTCAGTTTAAATGTATGATTATATATTTTTAATTTAAATACATAATATTAATACTGATTTACATAACTTATTATAAATAATCCTTTTTGAAATTAATATATATGGTAATTATCTAATTAGCTTTGTATGTTGTATGTATTTAATTATCTAGTATTTGGCTTTTACTATTTGGTATATTTCATTTTTGTGTAATCATACATATACTAGCATTAGCCCGTAATATGATGAGATCAGTAAAATTTTTAATTTTCCAGAATTGTAAAGTACCCAAAAAAAGGAAAAAAAAGATTTGTTTTTTGGCTGAGAATTATTTTGCAACAAAACATTACTTTAAGAAAATTATATACGTAATATCTAAGTTTTGTGATAAAAAGTATGGAAATAATGCAGAAGATATTTAAATAATCTAAAATAAATGATTAAATGAGATGGTTATGAGAATGACGTCATAATGCTAAAAAAAATTGTTTTTTTTACCTATTTATTATGTGATAAATTGGTACATTTAATAGCCTGCTCTTAAAATGGGGCTTGATATAATAATGGTAATACGCGAATTTAATAAAATAAAAATCATAAAAATCATAAAAATTTGAAAAAATGGTAAAAATTTATTTTAAAAATAATAAAACTTTAAAAATAATAAAACAATTTTAAGAATAAGAATTCAAAAGAAAAAGCAGAATTATTAAATTAATTATTAAATTATTAAATTATTAAATTAATTATACATTTAGAAAAATTCGGCTGCGTTGGGGGCAGAACCATCAACCCGAGAAGTACGACGATCAAACGAGAAGACACTCTACCCCATGCTCCAGCTTACACGTGGTGAAGGCAATGGTTAGAATAAATAAGGCTCAAATAAAAACAGTCCATAAATTTGAATATATAAGGGTCAAGTAAAAACAATCCATAAATTTGAATATATAAGGGTCAAGTAAAAACAATCCATAAATTTAAATATTGCCCTCTGCCCTCGCCATGCAATCATAACGAATTTATTATAGAATTAAAGGGAGAAAAAGGCTTGAAATAATAGCATTAAACTCTCGAAAAGGGGGGGGGGATGAGGTGGATTTCGAACTCGCTTTGAATTTTGCTAACCCTAACTCATAAAAAATCCAATATGGATGCCTGTATCCATTCCAGGTATAACCGCTTCATAAATTCGCGGACAGACGGACATACAACTTAGGCTATTATTATATCGGGGATGTAACACACATACACACATATAAGGGAAAGTAAGAATGGATGGGACTGTTTTAACAAAATATTTCTTACAAATTATTTTCTACTGGTACAACATCTTAAGTTTCTGAGTAACAAACTGAAACATCTTAACATGTTTAAAAAATATGAACTTGGTGGTAATTATAAAAATACAAATTTAAAAAACAATTAGAATAGCAATAAAAATGTTCTATCTGTCCCTCATGTAATATGGGACATGTTCTTGAGTGTTAGGTTTGGTTTTGGTTTGGAGCGCTACGGTCTACTTTTTGCAACACGAGGGCTAATGAGACCGGGACCTACAGCTTAAAGCCGATTACGAACGGCTACGAACATCCATGCCGCTGTGGGATCCGAACTCCCGAACTCTGGTATCGAAGGCCAGCACCCTAACCAATCGGCCATCATTCGGCCATATTTTATAGGTAGCAATAGATGTAGCAAAATAACAAAATTTAAAAAAATCTCTTTTGCCTCTAACAAATATTTTTTTCACCTCACCTTCTAAAATTAAGAAAAAAAAAAAAGAATTTAATATAAATAGTTAAAGTAGAAGATAAAATTTAAGATTTATTTATATGTTAAGTAAATCCTCAACGCATATAAATACATATATTATTCCAAGCAATCATAATAAAATATACATAAGTAGAAAATAGAATATTAAGCTTCAAACTTCCTTCACTTTCTCATCTACAAGCTGCAGTGGACTTTCAAAACTAATAACTTTGTTTTCAATCAATCTGCATGGCAATCCAATATGTTATTAGCAATATACTTACAGAAAATTTCAAAAATTCCGATTAAGAGTGTTACTTAATTCAAAAGCTATTAATAGCTTGGATAATTATAACCCTCTAAGCGGTTCGCACGTACAATTCCGCCAAACATATGTTGAGTTCAAAACGTACAATTTTCGACCTCCAAAAACGCCCCGAAAATGGTTGTAATGTAGATTTTTGCCAGTGCTTTCCTCCATGGACTTTTGGGGTAGGGTCAGGTTGATTTTTTAAGAACTGCACTCCTCTTTCACAGACATTTCTTGAGGGATGCAACCCCCTAAGGCACAAAGACGCTGATAGCTGTTTATGCCTCTGTAAATCTCTGTTTCGAAGTATTTCGTTTGCGGTAACAGATGCATCTCTAATTGCATCACTTAAATATCTTGGATGACGTTCGTAAAAAAATATAAATAAGTCTCTCAAAAAATATTTTTATTTGTACTTTTATAATCCATTATTTCTTATGGGATAATATGCCAGACTTGACGAGCTTTATGTGTATTAAAAAATTACAATCTATAATATCTATTTATATATCTATATATAATCGGAAGTAAAGGGATAATAAAGAGGGTGGGTTTCCCGTATTCCATTCTAGTCGACAAAGGGTGAAGGAAAAATCGTAGAATAATTTGGCCACTGACAGAGTAAACCTTTAGCGTATTTTTTTTTTTTTTTTTTGGTGAATTTTTTTCCTCGATGTGTTACACTCGGAGAGTTAAAAAATATTATTATACATGAAAAGACTGTAATTAAATGAATAATATTCACGTGCTCGACTAGTTCCACGTACCATTTGAATAAAATTCATAATTTTCATTTTTGTGCTGTACGTTTTTTTTCATTTTTTCAGGTTCTCTTTCACATTTTTTAATCTTTAATTTTTAATCAAACTTTGCTGTTTGTCGTGTTAATTTTTTTTCTTTCTAAATTATCTACCTTTTTATTTGTTATTAAACGTTTTTTGTATTAGTTTTAGGCATCTTTCTTTTTTAACTTTAAAATTGATATTTTCAAAATTGTTGCTTCAAAGTTGGTTTTTCTATTGGGTTTTTCGTCATGTTTTGAGCAGTTTGTCCCTAGAGGAATTAGCGAAACTAAATTTCGACCAACCAACAAACCTAAATACAACTAGCACATTTTTAAATACTACTGTTTGTGTATATTATAACGTGGATAATATAAAATAACAAACATATAAAGATTTATGCTATGTAATCTAATTTAAGTTGTATGCCTCAAATTTTATACACCCTTTTCAGACGTATAGATTTGGATTTCGATTTGGAGTGCTGTGGTCTAATTTTTGCAACATGAGGGCTAATGAGACCGGGACCTACAGCTTAAAGCCAATTCCGAACGGATATGAACAACCACGCCACAGTGGGATTCGAACCCATGACTTTGGTACCGAAGGCCAGCACTCTAACCAATCGGTCATCATTCGGCATTTCAGACGTATAGAAGAAGTTTTACAGATACATTCCTTTGTTCAGATTTTCTTAACTTTTAAAGACGAGGAAAAAAAAGTCAAAATATTTTCACTGCAATGTAAAACATTCTTAAATTAATTTTTCTTTTACAGCTATTAAGAATTTTGCCAGTAATATTTTAATAAACCCAAAGTCTAATTAGTTGCTCAAAAGTGTTTTCTATATTCAAAAATGAACATAAATGCTAAAGAATAAATAAAAAAAATTACAGACGCGATAGTTATATTAACATTTAAATAGCTTTGAATTTTTAAATCTTCCAAAATTAAAATTTTAATATCTTTTAAGCATGATTTGTTTACAAAGTAATGTTTGTATAAGCTTACACTAATATTACATCAAAATAAAGATTTTAATAACAATAAAATGTAAACACATACTATATTTATAACATTTTGCACTTTCACGCTACTGCCACTCGATAAAGAAATGTTATGGTAAATAAATTGCAATTTATAAACAAATGGTTTTGGATTTATTAGCGGTAAAAATGAAATATAATAATTATGCAGGCGGGGGGTAAACGTAATGTAAAAAGAACTTTCGCATAATTTCATGTAAAAAAAGAACCTTCATATTAATTAATGTTAATTCAGTTTCATGACTTTTTAAATAGAAAAGTGGATATTTAAAACACTTTAAAGCACTGTGGAAGCCCTGAAAATGATAACAAAAATAGCCCACCTTCAAAAATTCTTCTTTTTAATTTTTAAAATTTCTTTAAATTTCTAAATCGTTTTGAATAAACCTATTAAAATATTCGAATTAGAACCTGTAAAATCATACAATTTTGCATTTAATATCATAGTTTTAAAGAAATTATAAAAAACTTTTAAATACACTTTACTGAAAATGATGTTTTTCAACTTACGGGCACTGTAAATTGAAAACTATTGCACATATTAATTTCAAATTTTCACAGAAAATACATCATAGTTCTACAGTGACATTCTATCTACTTTTTTCGTTGTTCTTATATAGAATTTGAAATAGATTTTTTAAACATATAATAGCTTTTTTGAATATTTAATCGTCTGGTTTAAATTTTCTGATACATTTTAAATAGGTGCAGAATTATAAGTAATAATTATTGATTACAAAAAAGGAAAATTTATTAATTAAACTCTCTTTTTCTCTGCCTCTTTCTATATGTCTGCAGAAGGTGTGGTAGAAAAAAAAATTTAATTTTTGAAATAAACTCTGACTTTTCCCTTTATACAAGAAGTTCTTATTTTTTAGAAATAAGGGTTAGTTTCATTTGGAGTGCTACGGTGTACTTTTTGAAACACGAGGGTTAGTGAGCTTAAAGCCGATTCCGAACGGCTACGAACAT
>CM063508.1:173911988-173919488 GCA_032207245.1 Pardosa pseudoannulata | reverse complement strand
TGTTTTCGTTTTCATGCACGTGTATTGGGCCATGTTAAAGCTGTGTTGAAAATTTTAACATTTAAGTGAATTTTTCTCAACTTTTCTCAACCGTGGTTTGCAATGAACTAGCTGCACGTTTGATATGACAAGTTTGCGGCAAACCTACGTGACAAGTGTACTGTAACTTGCATGACAAGTTTGCTGCAAATTTGAGGTCAAGTATGCTGCAAGTTGGAGGTCAAGTATACTGCAAGTTGGAGGTCAAGTTTGCTGCAAGTTGGAGGTCAAGTTTGCTGCAAGTTGGAGGTCAAGTTTGCTGCAAGTTGGAGGTCAAGTTTGCTGCAAGTTGGAGGTCGAGTTTGCTGCAAATTTGAGGTCAAGTATGCTGCAAGTTGGAGGTCAAGTATACTGCAAGTTGGAGGTCAAGTTTGCTGCAAGTTGGAGGTCAAGTTTGCTGCAAGTAGAAGGTATGGTGACTTCGAAGTTTGCGTAGACTTGCTGCAGTCTTGTTTCAAACTTGCAGACTTGCCATGCTGAACTTCATGCAATTTTGCAGGTTTACAAAGTGAGACTACTGCAAGTTTGCTAAAAACTAAATTTGCTATCTGGGAAACGATCTTAGACGAAAGAAACGTATGAAATACGTCACAGCTCAAAAGAAAAGGAATGCATAATATGCTAATAACGTCAGTGGTTATGAGACGGGTAATAAAATAAAATATTTAAATTACTTATTATAAAAATAAAGTAACTACTTTTCTAACAATTCCTCAGTCACAAATGGAATAACAATCACAAAACCAAACGGGGTGTGATACGAACTATTGTGACATAAAATTATGTTCAGCAGTAAGTTGACCTCGAGGAAACAATTTGCAGAATTTTGACTACCGACAAGGAAAGTTTAAGAAATTATGAAGCCAGATATCTCTCACACAAAATCTTCATTCGACCCAGCGGTCCGACACATTTATTACGACCCGCATCGCGAAAGAAAACTATAAAACAATGAAAGAAGCCAGGAAGCGGCTTTTGTCCCAGGCACCGCCTATTAAAGCTGGGATTATCATCTCGGGTTTGAGATAAGGCCTGTTGGGATAATTTCGACTATTCATCGTGCTCGAAAACAGCCACCCCTTGTCCAAAATGTGAGATAAATGGTCGGCGCTTTCAGACTGAGTTGAACTTCGAGGATACCAGATCGTTATCGGCAACAAGCGCGCTCGGGTTAGAGGAATGCTGTTAGGGAGAAATTTCATCGAGATATCATAGCCACCCCCTGAAGGCGAAGTTTATGCTCGAAAGATAAACGAATACCCCCCCTTTTTTTTAACTTTCCTTTTGTGTTTATTTCTGTGTGTTCATGTGTGTACTCGTGTGTATGACATATGAGAAAGATATAATGGAGTCCAGTTTTTAAAATTAGCTTTCCCAATTTCGCATGCATATATATATATATATATATATATATATATATATATATATATTATATATATATATATATATATAATATATATAATATATATATATATATAATATATAAATATATAAATATATATATTTGTGTGAGTTATGTGTGAATGTATCTGTATGTAAATATATGTGCATAAGTGTGTGTGTGTGTGCGTTTGTTTGTTTGAAAAAGCACTGAATAACTGGTGAGGGTATTCACACACTGACCTTCTTAAAGTAAATTAATATTTCAAGTTATGTTAATTAAAGTATAAAAAAAGTTTTGAACCTTTTTTTAAAATTAAATAAAATAATGATATATATATATATATATATATATATATATATACATACATATACTTACATACACATTATACATATATATATATATATATACATAAATATATATACATGGATACATACACACAGACATAAATATATATATATAATATACACATAGATACATACACGCATACACACATACATACACACACACACACATATATATATATATATATATATATATATATATATATATATATATATATATATATATATATATATATATATATATATCATAGTGGTATATGTATGCGCACAACTTACATTCATACATATAATTAGTTGTCAAATCTAAAGAATACATCGAAAAATGCAACGGTGGAACAAAATATCTTATTCTCAAACGATAGTGGGGCTAAAAGGAATAAAAGGAAAGAATGTCTACAATTTAAAACATCTAAATCGAATCGGATCGGAAAATCGAGTCAAGCAAAGGTCAATGTTTTTTTTTTCCTTTCTACTTCCAAGTCAAGCGGCGGTGTCACGGCGTTAGTCAACTTTTATTGGAAACACTTTCGATTACGATACAAAAACGATAATAATAACAAAAACAGAAAACTGCTCCGAAAGAAATACTTCTTTCAACTAAAATAAATAAATAAACGGAGAGTCTCTTATATAAGTCCATAATTTTGTTTGCCGTATTTATTATAAGTTATATATTTTTTCACCCACTCCCCCGAGGGGGTGAGGTCTCCCGATAGCCCGATGAATAAATAAATATATCGCCCTCTGGGTCATGTTACATTAATACTTTAGTGTTTGTCACAAATCTGGCATCGGAGAGAAATAAACACGGCTTCGTGGAATAATTTTCTTTTCGTTCGAAGTTCGGAAGAAGGTTATTTACTGATATAAATTTCTAAAAACATAAGAAAGTTAATAAAGTTAATAGGTGTGTTTACTTATGTATGTATATATATATATATATATATATATATATATATATATATATATATATATATATATATATATATATATATATATGTATATATATATATATATATATATATATATATATATAGTATATATATATGTATGTATGTATGTATGTATGTATGTATATATGTATATATGTATGTATGTATATATGTATATATATATATATATATATATTTATATGTATCTATATATATATAATATATATATGTATCTATATATATATATATATATAATATATATACATGTATCTATATATATGTATCTGTATATATATATGTATATATAGATGTTTGTGTGTGTGTCAGGTAAAAAAATGAGGGTGAAGAATTAAGAGAGTTATACTTCAAAATAGCTAGAACTCATTAAATACAACAAAATAGGAGAAAGACACACCCTTGTTCGGAACTATACTGAGTAAAAAAGCTGACGCGGAAGTAGACTTAGGAATTTTGCTTAGGTAGCAACGCCAAAAAAGGCAGTTCTGAGCGAGAACTCGGGCTCATAACATCCTCCACGATTGTCGTGACAAAGTATGAGAACAAAGTATATCTAAATGGCATATCCATGGACAGAAAGATTACAATAAAAAAAGTTTTTATAGATGAAATAAAATGTGTTCCATGCCCTAACCACTCATATGTATTTATATCTCTCTCTATCTCTTTATCTCATATAATATACACACACACACACAATATAATATACACACACACACACACATATACCATATACAAATAAACACACACACACACACACACACACACACACACACACACACACACACACACACAACACACACACACACACACACACACACACACACACACACACACACACACACACACAAACACACACACACACATACACACACACACACACACACACACACACACACACACACACACACACACACACACACACACACACACACACACACACACACACAACACACACACACACACACACACACACACACACACACACACACACACACACACACACACACACACACACACACACACACACACACACACACACACAACACACACACACACACACACACACACACACACACACACACATAACACACACACACACACACACACACACACACACACACACACACACACACACACACACACACACACACACACACACACACACAACACACACACATACACACACACACACACACACACACAACACACACACATACACACATATACACACAAACACACACACACACACACACACACACACACACACAACACAAAAAAGTAAACAAATAATAATATATTTATAAATTATATCTATATTTATATATATATATATATAATATATATATATATATCTATATAAATATATATATATATATATATATATATATATATAAATATAAATATATATATATATATATATATATATATATATATATATATATATATACATTTCAAAGGTTACCTTATAAGTAATTTTTTCGTTTACAATTTGGTGTATAGAATTAATTTTTCATAGTTTACTTTATATTACAAAACAAAAAAGATTTTTATAAAACTAGAGTCTTTAGAAAAATACAGGAAAAATTTACTCTAAATCGTACAGAAAATTTTAATTTGTGAGGAAGCAAAAAAGTTTATTAAATATAATATGGCACGAAATGTACTAAATTCTCTATGTACTAAGTTATGTGCACTATACTAATACCTTAGTAAACCCACCTTACCTAAATGTCGTCCTCTTTGTAACTTCATTCACATCAGTAACAGTGTTTTTTTTTCCTATGTGATCTTCTTTGAACTTGCTAAATCGTGACATCAACGTGGTCGGTTAATTTAAGTTTTTTTTTAATACTGGTAGTTTGTATTTATTTTTAGTAAAGAAGTGCTTAACCTACCTTTAGGGAATCTTTAAATAAATGTCAAAATGTGGAAAAGAACATGCAAGTCGTAAGTAAAGAGGATACACGTACCTGAAAAAGAAAAAAATTAAATTTAAATTACATTTTTCACATGATTGTACAAGATATTTTAATTACAATAATTTGCTACATATTTATTACAAATGAAAGGAAATAGACATTATGATATATGTAATGAAATATTATATATACATACTGAAAGAAAAAATATTTAAATATTTAGATAAAATTTATTGAAACATTTAGATGCAGCATATTGGTTTATTGGAGTCGCTATAGTCATCTTATGAGTACAACCCGAGGGTTCATGAGATCAAGATTATCAAAATATATCTGCGAGTATTAATTTTATCACTTAACTGTTATCATAAGCGTCATATCGAAGGGTGATATGAATGTCTATAACCCTTCCATAACGTCTGGTGTGCACATATATTATATGTTTAAATATCCCTGTACTAGTTTTAAGATAAAAGTTGAAATGCTAGGATCTACCTCCCCCTCCAGCTACAGACACACACATAGGAAATTTCTCTGTATACTGGATTATCATTCTTTTGTAATTGGATTTAATATTTTAATTCAGAGTTTTATAACATTTCCACTATTATAATATGTATACAAACAAAGCACAACATAGATTGACGCCATTATGGCGAGAGTTACACATACACACACATAAAAAATTTCTCTGTAAACTGGATTATCATACTTTTGTAATTGGATTTAATTTTTAATACAGAATTTTATAACATTTCCACTATTATAATGTGTATACAAACTAAACATAACATAAATTGACGTCATTATGGCGAGCGTTACACACACACATAAATTTCTCTGTTCAGGAGATTATCCTACTTTTGTAATTGGATTTAATATTTTAATACAGAACTTTATAGCATTTCCACTATTATAATGTGTATACAAACTAAGCACAACATAAATTGACGTTATTATGGCGAGCGTTACACACACATAAATTTCTCTGTATAGGAGATTATCCTACTTTTGTAATTGGATTTAATTTTTAATACAGAATTTTATAATATTTCCCCTATTATAATGTGTATACAAACTGAGCATAACATAAATTGACGTCATTAAGGCGATCGTTACACACATACATAGAAAATTTCTCTGTATAGGGGTTATCATACTTTTGTAATTAGATTTAATATTTTAATACATAATTTTGTAACATTTCCACTGTTATAATATGTATACAAACTAAGCACAACATAAAATGACGTCATTATGGCGATCATTACACACACACATAGAAAATTTCTCTGTATAGGGGATTATCATACTTTTGTAATTAGATTTAATATTTTAACATATAATTTTATAACATTTCCACTATTATACTGTGTTTATAAACTAAGCCTAACATAAATTGAGGTCATTATGGCGATCGTTACACATACACACATAGAAAATTTCTCTGTATAGGGGATTATCATACTTTTGTAATTGGATTTAATATTTTAATACAGAATTTTATAACATTTCCACTATTATAATGTGTATACAAACTAAAGGCAACATAAATTGACCTCATTATGGCGATCGTTTTATAAAGTTACCACCGGCATCAACTGGCACCTTAAGCTTGGAATCTTTTTAATCATTATAATATTTTATTTGTTTCCTACGTTAGCGAAAGAAATTGAAGAAACCTCGCTGATTGAAATAAAATTTTATTTCGCCTCGGGCTATTAATATATTTCCTAAATTACCACTCGGTCCCTTCACTACCTAATAATAGGAGACATTCGACTTCTATTAGAAGTTATTATAACGAGGAATTGAAAAATGAACTTCCATTATCCTTAAAATTCCATTTATGAATCGGAATATGCGTAGAAAACAATTTGAAAACACACCGAAGCCTTTTCGGCATTATTTATTATTCACAACATGCATAATAAATAAGTTCCAACATTTATTTTAGACTGACATAAAAATAAGAGCAGGTGATTTCTTTTTTTTGTTCACCTAAACAAAGTGCATTCATTACCAACAGGGAATGAAGACGTCGGCAGCGGAAACGTTCGGAAGAAAACACAAAGCGAAAAATGTTTTTAAATCTGTAAAAGGGAAGCAGCGCCAATCCGAACGAAACTGTTCTTTTTTTCCAACTTGACAAGCGTTCAATACCACCGCCGAGTAAATTTAAAAATCCACGGCAGTCATCAAAAATTTATCCCCGGGATTCGGAAACACAATTATAACTTCCGGACAATTTGTTCGGTAACATCCTTCGCAAATTATATTAAATATTTGCATTATGCTCGTAAATTCTCTCCTAAGAAAAACGAAGAGCTAGGGGAAAAATTAAAGCAAAAATCGATTGTTCGTCAGGTTTCATTCGAGCCGCGAGAAGGATTCAAAAACCGACCGAAATTCGAGAGAAATGTTAAATATTTGATGATTATTCTCCCCCATGTCTCTACTTTTCCGTATAGAGTATCTGCGGAAAGGAAGTCTTTCGCGACAGCGTTATCTGAGCCGCAATAATTGCGTTTTCTGCTGATTACCCGTTTTGCATACCAATTTCCTGCGCACGATTTTCGAGGAGATCCACCCTACAAATGATAGTGCGGTTTTCTCTCACATTCTGGACGTTTCAGATAAGGCTTTAGGTCTTATTCAGCCACAATTAGATGCATTTTCGGTACGCGGGTGTGCATAATGATATACTTTCGCGGACGTATAAATATATTTCCTTAATATAACCCGGAGGCAATTGCTTGTATGACATCTTAGAAAGCGCCATATATTTGAAACTACAAGTCTGGTTACTATGAGGAGGCTGCTATATAATTCTGAAATCTTTAGCCTCGGTTTCTACTTTGATA
>CM063508.1:173896988-173901988 GCA_032207245.1 Pardosa pseudoannulata | reverse complement strand
AATTTCTTCATCGGTGATCCTTTGCAATGACAATAAATTAGGGAAATGAGCACACATCTTCAATAATATGTATGTTCTTTTAGGTACCTTGTAATAAATGTAAATAAAGATACTTTTATTCCTTGTTGCATTTACCATGTTGGATTATGGTATTTTGCTATATAGTCGCTCTTAACTGATATGTTTAAACTCAATTTTATCTACGCGCAATTATTTTGACGCATATGATGTATGAATACCAATGTAGTCTATATGCCAATTTTGACGTCAATCAGCTGAATGGTTTCAGTCTCAAGAGTCTCTAAATAAGCAGTTTCTTTCTAACCATCCAATATGCATATATAAGGTAAAAAATTACTGCTTTCCGGCCTGGAAGGTGAATCATGAAAAACGTCATTGTCCCCAAAAATCCTCTTCATGTCTGTCATGTCGAAAGCGAATAAAGCCATAAGTGATCGACTAATGTTTTATATATCACAGGTGGTCCTGCTATTCATTTATCTGTTAAACCTTGTTACGGAGAAGTTAAATGGTTCGGTCTGCGCTATCGACGTATTGACTGAGTCTTTACGGATCACAATTTAATTTTCAAACTTAGGGTGAGGAAGCGGAAAAGGAAAGAGGAAAAAAGTAACAGAAAAATGCCGTGTGGAACAGACATTCCTTTTCAGCTTTTGTTTCTTCTGTCGAAAAGAATTTCACTATTTTCTGTGACAGCGTTTCTGAGGAATTTTAAGCCGTATTGTCGATATATTTTTGTGAAAGTTCTACTCGGAATTTATGGGGTGAGGGTTGAAGGGAAGTCATATAACCTCTAGAAAAATTTGCTTTGTCGTTCGGCTCTAGATATCCATTGGTATCTCAGGAAACTTTGTTTCTCGACTTTCATAAGACAGATATACAGAAACTTGAATGTGTACCCTGTGACATTCTGCAACTTGTTTTTTCTTAGAGACGAATATCTTCTTTTAACCCCCTTCCGTGTTTTGCCCGTACGCCGTACGGGCACAGCTTTCGGGCCTTTACTGATTTGTCCGTAAGGCTTACGAGAATCTGATTTCTATTTCGCTTGCTCTGTTTCGGCCGTATTTTTTTCAAGTTTTAGTAACAAATTATTCCAGTAAATGATAGTTTGCAGTTTATTGTATTTTTTATTCTGATTGGTTCAAAACCGCGGGTTTTTTCGCATATTTTGTATCAGAAAACGAATTATCTTTCAGTTTATAGCTTTATGGTTATATTTTACTAATCGCCTGATAATTTTATTGATGTAAGAGTTGAGTAATATATTTTTACTTTTAAATAATGAATAATTCAGAGCGTATGGAGCTAATTTCTTGCGATTCGAACTGTGACTCGGAATCAGAAACTGAATTATATGTAAATGATAGTAGTGAAAGTTTACTAGATGAACTGGATAGTAGTCGCTCTGATAGTAGTACAGACGGAATCAGTCAAGCAAGACAATTTTTTTAGATTAATTGTGATAATCCTTCGGATCCGCCACCTAGATTTGCTTTCACTGGAATTCCAAAAATTAACTTGCATATCGATGAGACTAAAGGTAAAACTTCAGTTCTATGATAAAAAGGAAAAAATGTTGTAATAAATGCATAAAAATATTAGAAATTTCAATTTTAATAGCATATTTTTACTTAAAAATGTAAAATGACCAAAAAAAAATGGAATAAAAAATGTGACTTTTTTTGGCCAAATTCTGGGAAAAAAAATGAAACTGTCAAAGGGTAAAAGGTGTCGATATTTTAGTTTTTTAGGCATTCGTCAGTGTGCTATGCTAATAAAATCTATATTTGAATAGATTTCTAAAATAGTTTATTAAAACTACTAAACGAAATTTAAATTTTTAATTATTTTCTTTTTTAGATATTCTCAGTAAAAGTATTGGAAATCGTCAACCCTTCTATCCAGAGAAATGGCTGAATATCGACGTTTTAATACTCCATAAGTATAAAAAAAACTCATCGTTTTAATATCTCTGTTTATGAAAGTGTACGGGTATATGTGAATATGATAACCCGAAATTGCAACAAGCTAAATGAGTGAATATGTTAGTATTTGTTTATAGAAAACACACAAGCAAAAAGGAATATAACCAAATATATGGTTATATTTGTTTATTGTATGTGTTGGAAAGGCTTATCGATAAAAATATCGATACAAATTTTCATTTCGATCATAACCGCATTTTCTCCTACGCAAATATATTTTAACTATGAGCCGTGATATAAATGAAGTTTCTCGGTTAGCTCCTTGGCCCTTTTCTGTAACTCTGATTGTTTGGTACTGCTAAAAATGTTGTCTTGGTAATGAAATATGACGTAGTAAGTCGAAAACTGCTTTAGTTTATTTTAATATCTTGTTTATATTTTTATCGTTCGAGCTGAATAAATAAACGTTTAATCAATGATATGAACTGCGTTTTTGAACTTTGTGCGTATCTCCACACCACACGCATAACATGACTCTGTGAACTCTGCAAATAAGATAAAATTTAACGTGTTTAAAAAATCGAATTCGGTCATAGCCGTGTTTGAGTATGTAAACACGACAAAACTCGGAAAATCCGCGATCTGATTGAGTGAAATTCATTTACATCCGTGTTTACGTAGATGAGACCAACAACTTGAAAGCACAATAATCTGAAAGAATGAAATTCCACTACATATGTCTTCCTGTACGTGAACATGATAACTCAAAACATGGTGAGCAAAATGAATCAAATTTAACTCACTTACTCGTTCAATTTACGTAGATGAGAACAACAACTTGAAAGCACAATAATCTGAAAGAATGAAATTCCACTACATATGTCTTCCTGTATGTGAACATGATAACTCAAAACAGGGTGAGCAAAATGAATAAAATTTAACTCCCTTAGTCGTTCAATTTTTGTGTGTGTACCTGTGTGCATTTCGCTTAACGTATGTAACAGCGATAATTTCCAAATCCAAAGAGCTGTTTGGATTGCATTAGACATGAAGAACTAAAGATCAAGTTGTACATTTCAATGTCTCTTGAAAACAATCAGTCCACTAGTCTACTAAATTTATACTGGAATATGTAACTTTATTGCGCAAAACTATTCTTTAGTTGATTCGAGAATGTCCATCAATAATACTGGGTTGCATAACCCATAGCTTTTTTTTTTTTACTATGTGCTTTTCTTATGAGCTTGAGAGTGATTTCATGGAAGGAGAATATTGACGATATTTCAAATTTCTCCTGAGGAGAAAATGTGGTCGAAATATGAAAAATGCTAAACACCACTTTCATGGTATTCATTGATGACCATAGCGTTGTGTTGTTTGCCGTACAATGGTGTTCCATCACATAATGAACACACTGGCTGACGTTTCATTGCACCCTGTTCATTCATGCATCTCAGTCACAGTCCATTGCCCATTTCAATTCCGCCGCTCCGGAAAATGTCCCGCCCATGCCGCCCGGGCACCCCCAAACAAGCTCCGGGCGCAGTCATTCATCTGTAAACAAACGTTTGTCGACTCGAATGCAAATGACTTAAAATTTAACGTTCAGGTGACTAAATGAGTGAGAGAATGGAGTCCTGGCGGAATCAATGAAGTAAAATCAGGATCCAAAATGAAAGGGGAGAGGGATGAATGCGGGAAAGTGATGGAAAACAGGAATCACTGTTGAATAATGAGAAGACTGCTTTTGTCTCGCTCCAACACGTGCCGTATCGGTCCCAATAAGAATGAAAAGATAGAGCATGCTGTTCAAAGCAGCTCTAGATTATAGCTGTCATACAATATGTGCTCACCATAAAAGTATGATCCCTTTCTTTTATAGATTTGGCATATCAGATGTAAAATTTGGATATCGCCGATAAAATTTTATCCGGCTAAATTTTTAACCCTTTAAAGCAGGGGTGGGTAAAGTTAAGCCCTCAAATTAATTTTGTGTTATTTGCGATCTCCTTGCAAAAATGGGCATATTTCCATTTTGACTATATTACAATAAAGTTATACATAAATGTTATCATGGACTTAAAAATCAATTTAGATTTCGATACGTTAGTCCTACCACCGAAATTAATATGTATAAAACCCTATTACAACCTGGCTATACTTTATGGCCATGAAGGCTGAGCAATGACTAAATCTACAGAAAACAAACTATTACTCTTCAAGCGCAATTTAATAACTAAGTTATTTACGGCAGTTTGTGAAAATGGTATTTGAAGATCTATGTTTAACTTTACTATCTACTGAAAATATGGACAATCAAAAGTCATTAAGATCATAAAAAACCATAGGATTCAGTGGCTAGGATATTTATTTAAAGGTAAGAATATCAACCCAGTATGAAAAGATCACACCGACCAAATCTCTGGGAACTAAAAACCTGGAAGATCACAAATTAGGTGGTTTCACTCTGTTGAAAATTGGAAAATCTTATGTAAGTGAGACTGGAGGGGAATTTCCTCGGATTAAGACAGATGTGAGACTGTTTGCAACAGCCGAGGCCTATAAAGATCTGTAGGGCCTTAGATTTGGTTTGGTTTGTTTTGGAGTGCTACGGTCTACTTTTTGCCCCACGAGGGTTAATGACACCGCGACCTACAGCTTAAAGCCGATTCCGAACGGCTACGAACATCCATGCCACTGTGGGATGCGAACCCACGAACTCCGGTACGAAGGCTAGCACCCTAACCAATCGGCCATCATTCGGCTAATAGGGCCTCAGAAGAAGACTATAAAGATATGACATATTTACCCATAACATTGAAAATCGCTCGTTTTACACGATCAGGGTGTATGAAATAATAGAAGTAATCGATTAAAATTGATGCAGATCATAAAATGTCTCAATAATTTTGGAAAAGACGTTAAAAATATAGTGTTTTAGATATTCTAATCGTGAATAGTTTAGTAAGTAAGTTTTTAATTTTAAATATGTATTTCTTTAATCTTTACATGTTTTGGTATAGATTTATATATGAAAGCATATATATAAGC
>CM063508.1:173866988-173871988 GCA_032207245.1 Pardosa pseudoannulata | reverse complement strand
GGAAAGGGGAATCCAGAATTTAAAGTCTCGGAATTTTTTTTTCGTTCGATCGTGCTCTAGAAGTGGGGTAATATAAAAAAAATCTAATCTTCCTAAAAGGTCTTTAACATTTTTCCCTCGAAATATTTATGTGCAGTACAGCCCGAGCTCCACCATTTTAGGAGTCCCAAAACACAAGTCTTAGACGACAGAAGAAGAGACTGACATGAAAAATAAATCCGGTTTTGCTTTAAAATAATTTAAATCTCGACTGATGTTTTTTTCTTTGTCTTGGACGGTAGTTTTTAAACTTTTAAAGTAGTGCTGAAAATAGAGGGTAGGGGACTAGAGAATGGAAAAGTGTTTCAATATTTCTTTTTTAACTACCTTTCTTTGTGCGTTTTTCAGTATAAAATTAATTAAAAATTTACTGCGTTTATCATTATTCAGATGAAAATTTAGGTTTACGGCTCCCACTTGCATATACAAAAATTTATTATATGATTTATTTATCACTTTGTGAACTTGTTAGTGAACTCAGTTCATCTTGACTCTGATTCAGTCACATTAACCCATATTGGACCACTGTCCTATAAACAGTACAGCAAATAAAATTCCATTTAATAATAAAGTTATAAATATTTTGAATGGAATTTATTTTAAAACCTTTAAAATAGACAAACTTTAGCATAATATAAAAAAAACTGAGAAATCAAATTATATTGTATTGTAAAATCTAGTTTTAGCAACCCCTTAAAAATTGTCATTTTTTAATCTTGTTTTATAATTATTATTTTTTTTTCAAACATTGTGGAGGTTACTTGTAGTTTAAAAACCAAGCTAATAATGTAACTGAAAGTTTTGTTCAAAAATATATTTTACAAATTATTTTGGAAAGCACAGTTGCAAGGTGTTTATGAAAATTAAACCTGTAAAATTTGTATATAAGATATAGATGTTATCATTCTACAACGAATATCCTTTTTTTATTATCTCTCACCAAAAATGCCAACAAAAGTATGCTTAAAATGTAATGTTGGACTTTGCTTTCACTTATTCCGAAATTTCACATATGAATCAGCCTAATGCTATTAAAGTGATATTTATGAAATTTTAGTAGTGTATTGGACCGTTGTCCTATTTATAGGACAGCTAATTACTTAAAAAATTAAAAATATTTTTTCAAAATTTTAGTTTTATATGCTTAGTTACACCATATTAATGATATGGATGAAGTTTTAATAACTTACAGAAATATTTAGTGGTGTGGTGCAGTATGAGTTAAAATCAATCAATTATAAATCACCCAATAAACCTGTTTGTCAAAATATTGTTTAAATCCAAAAATACGGTTACACCCGGATTTGAACACGATAACAGAAAATTAAGTAACATTAAGCTACAAGAATGAAATTTAGTATGCGGATTTGGCATCAAATGGTTAGATCTGTATCCAAAGTGGGAATATTTTGGAGGTTACAATAAGTACTGTAGAATAATTTCTACAGCAATACATAGACGGCACAGATTTGATTTTGACTACTATGGTCTAATTTCTGCTATGTGAGAATTAATAATATAGATAACTGTTGCTTAAAACGAATTTAAAATGACTATATGTAGCTGATTTATAGGTTAAGATAAGTATTGAAGAATATTTTCTATCTTAATACATACACTGTACAAATTTGATAATGAGTACTACGGTTTAGTTTTTGTTACATGAAAACTAATAAGACTAGGAAACGTAACTAAAAATATTTCAAATTAATTCTTGCAGCTGATTTATACATTAAAATAAATACTGTTGAACACTTTTTTATCGCAATAAACAAACGGTACCAATTTGCTTTTCAGAACTATAGTCAACTTTCTGCTACATAAGTGCTAATAAGGCCGGAAACAATTGCTTAAAACCAATTTCAAATGACACTTGCAGCTGGTATAAATCAGCTGCATGTAGTCATTTGAAGTTGGTTAAAATAGGTGTTGTAGAATATTTTCTGTTGAAATACACACAAGGCACAGATTTGATTTTGACTACTATGATCTACTTTCTGCTATATGAGAGTTAATAATATAGAGAACAGTTGCTTAAAACCAATTTAAAATGACCATATGTAGCTGATTGATAGGTTAAAATAAGTATTGAAGAATATTTTCAATCATAATACATACAGTGTACAAATTTGGTAATGAGTACTACGGTTTAATTTCTGTTACATGAAAGCTAATTGGACTGGGAAATGTAACTTAAAATATTTCATATGAATTTTTGCAGCTGATTTATAGGTTAAAACAAATACTGTTGAGTATTTTCTATCGCAGTAAACAGACGGTACCAATTTGCTTTTGAAAACTACAGTCAACTTTTTGCTACATGAGCTAATAAGATAGGGAACAATCACTTATATGAGCGTGTGTGTGTGTGTAGGCAGATATACACAAACACACACTTTTTTTTTTACAGTAACAGCAGGTTTAAATAAAATGTTATGTACAGCCTCCACATAAACCATTTTATTGTATTTCATGAATTCATAATTCTTCAGATTAAACAGATTCATAATTCTTTTCTAACTTTTATTCTTTATGTTTTCGCTCACTTTCCATACGCCTCTGATCAAAATCTCAGGAACAAAGGGCAAGGACCAGGTTATCCTGTTGTCAAATCTTCCTGCGTTTCTTGTAGCGACAACAGACGAGTTACAAAATAAAGTAACAGAAACTGATTGGCTTATTTAAAAGATCATCCCTTTGACCATAGGTCATTTCATTTTGTAATCCTTCTCCGAATAAAAACTTTGTTTTTTAATTCCATTGTCTGGCCGTATGGGTTTATCTTAAATCGATTTCGGAACTTCGAGAGATTCTCTTTTATCATTCTCACTTCATATTTCAATGGGAATTATAACTCTACTAGTAACTGCCGGATGACTTAGTCAGGCCGGTAAAGATCTTATCTCTTTTGCAAATGCAGACCATTTTAAACTTATTTTCTATAAGATCGTCGGGTCTCGAAGGTCTAAAATCATCTTAGGACAATTGATAAGTCAAAAGTTGAACAAAAGGTATTTGATTCAGATATTTTTAAAAAAATCTAAGACTCCTTTTTAAAAAATATATTTTACCTTTCATAAATAATTGAGGAACTTAAAGTTCGAGGAAATATGATTTGGTTTGGTTTGGTTAGCAGTGCTAAAGTCTACTTTTTGCGTCACGAGGGGTAATGAGACAGGGACCTAAAGCTGAAATCCGATTCCGAAAATAGCTACGAACATCCATGCTACTGTGGGATTCGAACTAACGAACTCCGGTACCGAAGGCCAGCAACCTAACCAATCGGCCCTCGTTCGGCCAAGGAAATATGAATTCAATGTTATTCAATATTTGTAATTCAATATTTTAATATGAGACACGGTAACTCAGTTGATAAAGTCAGCAAAACCGGAGGGCTGATGGTTTTAACCAACCAAAGATCCGCCGTGTTCATTAATGGCGAATAGGACACGGAAGAATAAATTCCTGTTCGCAATGTCCTCCAAGTTCCCAAACGATGGCCCTGGTCATGGCAGGACGAGCCTGGGGGTTCTTCTATTTGGTTCCTGCGTCTAAATTACGAGAACCCACATTGTGTGTTTGTGTTCTCTTAGTAATGTTAGCCTATGTTCATGCTATGATAAGATGGTCAGCAATTTCCATGCTGTTGTATGAGTGAATACTTAACAAGCAAATTCATTTAAAAAATATTGTAATATTGTTGGTTATTTGAAAATAAACTATCACCATTTTACCCTTCGATTCAAAATTTAGAAAAATTTTAGGTTTAAGATGCTTTGCAATGATGCTTTGCAATGTGATGCTATCATTCACAATGAAAGTTCATTCACAAATATAACCAATAACACTATCTTTACAGTACACATCCTTTAGAAATGCATGCATCTGTTTAAACTTAAAAACCTCGTTTAAAATTACTAAAAAGAAAAAAAAGAAAAGAAACTAGCTTAATTTTTTATATAAAAATTCTAAACTCAGATTTAAAGTCGGAACATATATGTACTTACATCAGAACACGATATTTTATGAAGTTATTATAAATAGTTCATAAAAAATAATGCATGCAGTCTAAATCATATAAAATCTTATAAAAAGTCTTTTAAAGTTTATATAAACGTGATAGATAATGCGAAAAATTAATTCAGTATAATTTCTATTTCGTATAAAATATGGCATGTACTTACATCAGAACACAATATTTCATGAAGCTATTATAAACAGTTTAGAAAGAATAATGCATAGAGTCTAAATCATATAAAATCTTATAAAAAGTCTTTTAAAGTTTATATAAGCGTGATAGATAATGCGAAAAATTAATTCAGTATAATTTCTATTTCGTATAAAATATGGCATGTACTTACATCAGAACACAATATTTCATGAAGCTATTTTAAATAGTTTAGAAAGAATAATGCATACAGTCTAAATCATATAAAATCTTATAAAAAGTCTTAAAGTTTATATAAAAGTGATAGATAATGCGAAAAAATTAATTCAGCATAACTTCTATTTCGTTAGAAATATGGCTAAAATAATGGCATTGAAATGTGCAAATATTTTTGCAGTTTAATGTAAAAAAATATTAAAAATCGAAGCTTTTACGAAATTAATTATTCCGAGACCCCTAAAGCGTATCGTCCGTTCGATGTTTGTTATTCATGCGAAGTTCTCTTTCACCCTTACAACGTTGCAAGTGTTTCAATTGATCAGACGTCATCGGAGTAGGTGTAATCAGCCAATTAGGCACTTAGAGCTACCAACACGGAATGTTTTCGAATCTCAGGTATGCTTTAGAGAATGCACTAATAGGCGCAGTCAGAAATTCACGTAAAAAGAAAGGAAAATGTTTACGACCCATTAACTTAATTGCGTGGTCGTAATATGCATTAAAAAGGGATCGGGGATGTTTCCTTGTCCAGACGTGGAAGGATTATTCCGAAAGAGCAGTGATTGGAAAATAA
>CM063508.1:173859488-173861988 GCA_032207245.1 Pardosa pseudoannulata | reverse complement strand
TGGGACGGGAGGCTGGTTCCATTCACAGGCGGCAGAGTTCTACGACAGAGAGATACAAGAGTTGATCCCACAATACGGCAAGTGTCTCAATTCTGGTGGTGACTAAGTTGAAAAATAGCTGAAGCATTGCTGTACTTGTTGCCAATATATATGTTCATGAAAGTGTGAGTTCTTTTTTTTTAAATAGGGAAACAAACTTTCTGGATGTGCATCGTAAGTCTGTCTGTCTGTCTGTCTGTCTATCTATATCTATCTATCTATATCTATCTATCTATCTATCTATCTATCTATTCAATCTATATATATATATATCTATATATCTATCTATATCTATCTATCTATCTATATCTATCTATCTATATCTATCTATATCTATCTATATCTATCTATCATTCTATCTATCTATCTATCTATCTATATCTAAAATCTATCATATCTATCTATCTATATCTATCTATCTATCTATCTATATCTATCTATCTATAAATCTATCTATCTATATCTATCTATCTATCTATCTATCTATCTATCTATATCTATCTATCTATCTATCTATATCTATCTATATCTATCTTTTTAAATATCAACTATCTATATCTATCTATATCTATCTATATCTATCTATATCTATCTATCTATCTATCTATCTATCTATCTATCTATATATATATATATATATATATATATATATATATATATATATATATATATATATATATACATATATATATATAATATATATGTATATATAATATAATATATAATATTTATATATATATATATATAATATAAACATACATATACAAACATATATATACACATGTGTACAGGCAGATTATTTCTGCAAGATAAATATAGCTGACGGAAAAGAACGAAAGCCATGGTATCCGGTGACAGCGATAATTGAATATTTTTCGATTTCTCTAAAACGCAAAACATGCCGATGCGATATTGGTTTTCCCGAAAGGACCTTCCTTTTCCACCCCCTTCACTACCGTCATTGCAACGCCATCTGTTCGAACAGATATTAAATCTTTTAAGAGATATGAATCCGAGCCTCCAATGGAGAAATATTATTCATGATACCGTGTCTTAAGGTACACACACCAAGACAGAGGTCTCTTCCCCTCTCTCCGCGGCAGTACAATAACTAGATACTTTTATTTTAGATTTTTACGTGCTTTTTTATTATCTTTTGGACACGAGCTGTTGCCAAACATTGGGTGCGAAATATTTACCTTAAAATTTTCCCCGTCTTGAGCGGAGAGTGCTGAAGATTTTCGGGAGAGTGTAGTAGGAAGAGAGCAGCGCGCTCGAAAAGTAAATTCTCATCTCCCCATTCGCCTCACTCCCTTTTGTGACATTTATTTTTTGGAGAGGGTGCTTCTGTCGACGGTGTTTATCCGTCTTGGAGATTTTTCTTCTTCCTTGCACTCGGATTTCAATTTTGTTCCCCTTATTTTGCTTTGTTTTTTTAATCTTGACGGCAAGAGATATATTACAATAGTGCATGTTGGTAGGCGAAAAGATATATACAAATACTCACACGCACCAATATGTATATGGGAAATAAAGAACACTATGTCAATTCTTTTATAAAAATTTTACATATCCGTGTATAACTTATTCTTCTCTATTATACGATGAAAGCACTACTTCAATTTTCTAAAATTGAGAGATTAAGCGAACTGTAAATAACACTATGAATTAATATGGTTTCTATGGAAATATCCGCGTTTGGACATAAAACATTATCTTTGCTATGACCCCATAAATATTTATAAAGACTTATATCACATTTGGGTATGATTTGTATTTATCTATCATGCGATAAAAGCATTACTTCTATTTTTTAATGTGTGTCTATGCGAGGTTCTAAAACAAATATGTAATTTTTGTGGTTGCTTTTCTCGGAATCCAACACGTACTCATCGACTATGTGTAATTAGCGTAAAAAATGGAGATATTTAAACTTGATATCAATGCTACACTAGGGAATAAACAGACACCCCTGGTATGCCCAAGTGAGTAAAACGTGTAGCAGAAATCCGTCCATTTTTCCCCGGGTGTCTAAGGTGAATTTACTGATCAACAACTATTTCGTTCAAGTGTTGCGTAGAAGACAACCCGAACTGAGAAAAGATATATTTAGAAGAAATAAGAGATGCAGCTATAGAAACCGCATGTTTTACTTTGGTGTAACTAATTAGTTGTTTGCAATGTTGTATTATCTTCCAAACATATTATCTATATACACTGGAGCCAAAACATTATGACCACCTGTCAGTAACGAGTTGGCACACCTTTGGCGCGCAACACAGCTTCCATGGATGCCACAAGTCCTTGGTAGATGGCCGGAGACATATTGTACCAGATGTTTAAGCAACGGTTACACAAATCCGAGATATTGCGAATTGGTCGTCTTTGAACACTGAGCTGCAATCCCATGACATCCCAAATATGTTCTATCTGATTGAGATCCGATGAGTGAGGTGGCCAG
>CM063508.1:173836988-173841988 GCA_032207245.1 Pardosa pseudoannulata | reverse complement strand
GAGTAGTGGAGGGGGTTTCAAAGGTTTTTTTCTATATAGTCCTTATAAAAATTGAAATTCAGTAAAAGACCATCCAGGGCGAGATTTTACTGAAAGTACTTACTGAAAGTGTAACGTTATTTTCAAAAACGGGTAAAAATTTATTAGCAAACGAGAAATAATAGCGAGAATGAAAAAAAAATTGAGACAAGTATTTCAAACAATGTGTAAAGCGAACGCCTCTCTACTTTTATTTATTTTGCGCTCTAATAACAATAATAAACGGAGTTCCGGCTTTTATCGTGCATCTGCGGTTTTAGAAACGCCCGATGCTAAAAGGTTTCAAGGTAAATAAAGAGTCTTAATTAAATTTCAGAAACCCGCCCTGCAAAGAGAATTATTGAAAAGATTTACAAAACGAGAGAGGTAAAAAATAAATAACAAATAAATAAATGTTGTTTTCGGGGTAAATGCAAATCTAATTTAATGGGAGACCATAAAGATCAAATAATTTTTTACAACAGCCTTAAATACCGACGCAAGCTATTGTAAGCGGAATTCCAAACGGAATAGTTGATGTACGCGCCGCCTGCAGAACACAACACGTGCAACAGCCATTTAGTTATTTACTTACCCCTTTAATTATCTACTGCAGATGGCGGTCGCCATTTTGGGAGAAAATGAAAAGTGGTGAATGGAAAAGAACAATGATGTTATGGTGGTTTTTGTTAAGCACAGTATTTCAGGATCACATTATCAGCTTAGATGGCAACAGAAGATGATGAAATTCCTTAGTTATAATTTGAGTATCTATACAAAGTGGCATATGGTTTGGTTTGGTTTGGTATGGAGCGCTACGGTCTACTGTTTTGCACTCGAGGACTAATGAGACCGGGACCTACTGCTTAAAGCCGATTCCCAACGGCTACGAACATCCATGCCATAGTGGGATTCGAACCCACGAACTCCGGTACCGATGAATAGCGCTCTAACCAGTCGGCCAGAGTTCGGCACAAAATGGCATATGACTCCACTACATGTATATCTCTGTACCTATATAAATGTATTAAGTTAGTTTTGTTTGGAGCTCTGCAGTTCATTTCTTTATCAACCTGGAGGCGAATCTAACCGAGATCTACTATTTAAAGCATTAGAACGGCTACCGACTTTAGTGCCTGTAACGGTATTTGTTCATATGAACTCCAGCCCAGATAAGTAGCATTCTATCAGCTTACCCACAGTTCATCACATGGTATTCAGATTTATCGACATCGGAAAAAAAAGCATTTAAAACATGTGTGCAACATGCAAAGAACACCTGAAAAATCTTTTAACACTTGCCTTGCGGGCATACTTCACCACCAACTTACGCGTGCAGTGGGCGTTTTTTCATGAATCGCGCGACAGTTTAGTTATTCAGAAAAATCACAGTAAATCGGAAACTACTTTGTTTTTATGAACGAATTTTTTTTATTTTACACTTTAATATATATTGTACGATTATTTAACAAAAATAAACGATTTTTAAAATTAAAGTCCGATAATCTGTCAGCGCCTATTTCTTTATCACTATCTTTGTCACAACAGCTCATTTTATCAATTTTGTATTCAACAATAAAAAACCAAGCTTCAAATTGACAAAACACGACTTGCACGTTCTGGAGCTAGGAATTCGACTGAACACGAAATAACGCAACAAAAGACCGAGTCACTCGACAATTATAACTTGTGAAAAGAAAAAAAATGCAAAGCGTTGCATAGCAACACAAACAACATGCATATAATGTCACACATAGATATAATTATACGTATTTAGTAGATTTGTGGTGGTTAGCAGGTATCCACCACAAATCTACTAAATACGTATTTTTATGTAACCCGCGCTCCAGTGACGGACTGCAAACAACGTAAAAATACGTTGCCCGCACACGAAGTGTTAAACCCGAATATTGAGCTTCACATTTGAGTGAAGAATCGAAGGATTAAAATCATTAAAAGCCATGCTTCCTTTGTACTAATAAGACCGGGACCTACTTCTAAAAGCCCATTCCGAACGAATACTAATATTCTTGCTAGTTGTGTTTATTTAAAGCCACAAACAACGGTACCTATGTGCAGCATCCTACCCATTCAACCATCGTTCGGTTTAGGATGGAATCTGCTCCTTAATTCGGATTTCGAACATGTACGTCATATTTAAATTGAAATTCTCGGTTCAGAGTTTTATGTCGATGTTATACAAAATTACATGACTGTATAAGTGAATGTAAATTCCTCTGCAGGTGATATGAATAAACGTGGATTGCAGTGTTGAATGTAAGAGTAAATATAGACTGCGATGAATGAATGAATGAATAAGTGAGTGGCAATACATTATACTGGATAGTTAACGGAATAGTCATCTCGTGATTAACGCACTGACTGATTTCGTTCACAGGCTGTTGAAGATTATTCTGTGTGCTAAATAGTTTGAAGGGTTGTATATAAATAGTGTGGCATAAGTACAAAGAGGTAATTGATTACAGAGCGTGCACTCTTTGTTAGATACTGGTATGTCTTTGATAGCCATTCTTTATTTGACTTTAAAAGGATCCCAGATTTGTCAATTCTGTTACATTTTTACTATCGAATTGTTATCTAGTAAATATATATTAACTATGAAATTATGCTTTATTATCCCTACATAAAATGGTGTAGTTTAAATTAAGAATTATTGCTCATAAAAAGAAATCAAAGTATTTCCTGAAAAAAAGCCCTTAGGCTTCTTCTAGAGAGACAAAAAGATATCACTTTAAGTCTTACTTACAGAATTGTAGGTGCAAGTGCATTCAAATATATGTGTTTTAATGTTACTTCTCGAAAAATACAAAGCTATAATATATCAAAGAGTCAATTTGTCGGAAGCATTTCGTATTAAGCTTGAAAATAAGAAGCTTAGAGGCGGTATCACAAAAGAGTCAAAATTGATGAAGTTTTACGTAAAATACATTCCTTCCAAAAATAAAATGTGTTCTTGGGCAACTCCCACCCCTGCCCCTCGCCTCCTCCATACAAAAGCAAAAGAATTTAATAAAACGGTAAAACTTTAATGGGGTGTTTAGTATGCATAGGCGAAACACAGAACATCGTGTTAACTTCCTTCACTCTTCAGCTGCTATGCCCGTGTTTCGAATAAAACACTTCTGTTCCCCCCTCCTTTCACTTTTTTGTTTCTCTCTCTTTCTGAAGCCCCCACGAAAGGCTCTGGCTTCAATTAAAATGAACTCTCCGAGGCGGAAAGAGTCGATAAAAATTCCCGTCACACGATCCGATACCCGCCGCGGGCCAAACAAGCATAAATTCGAACAAAAACACGCGCCCTTTTCTGACACATTTCGCGCGCCGGGGCTGATTTAAAAATGAACGCGACAGCCCCTCACGTGAAATTAAGTCCGGAAACGATTAAAATGTCGATAAATTAAGAGCCAGCGTGCATCTGTCACCCCGAGTCACCGAGCTGGGTGACGAATTTTAAACAGAAGGGAGAAGGAAGAAATAACGACGGGGGGGAGAAGTCGGTTTGGACGTCTTGCGTTGGGAACTGGTGCAAAAAAAGAAAAGAACATTACAAGTTGTAAGAGCTGAGATATGTTTTTTTATTTTAGATATAGCGGGCTTTGATTTATCGAATATTTAACAGTCACTCTATTGCCTTTTAAACTTGAATTACTTAGAATTTATTACGCTGTGCAAGTATTCTACGAGCAACTCATAGTAACATCATGTTAGTCTATAAAACAAAGATCATTACGGATAAGAGAAGTTTTGGGGGATGAAGTAATGAAAACTTGCCATGATTAACTTATCCTATCCAATAAGAAGACAACAATTTTACCCAATTAGAGGCATTGCATGAAAAAGTGATGAGAGGAGCGATAAGGAGTTGCTGTTTACAAAGTGTCTTTATGTGATACTACTGTTAGTTGTCTTTCCACCTCGAATATATGCAAAATCCCTCGAAGTCATTGCTCAGAAGCATCTTCGTGTTCAATCGTTTACTGAGTTGACATGATAAATTCAAATCCTGTCCCTAGAAGGCGATTCTCATACCATATGAGCATAAAAGTGTAGAAAAGAACTGAGAGTGTGGAAAAAGTGTTCATTCGCCGATTGTCGACACGGTAACATATGTTCTCATGAAAAAATGAACTCATTTGCTTATTCTCGAAACAGATGCAAGATAATTTTCTGACTTCTATTCGGTAATGACCAATATGTGTAAAAAATTGAGTAGCCATTTTGTATTTCCTTTGCATGCATAACGCAAGGTATGACATTTCATTCCTTAAGCTGTATAGAAAATTTATGGTATTTCATGTGACAACATTTTTATATTTCAACTAGAAATATTTTTTGATTTGCTTCATGCCTAACACAAAAGTGGGTAGTGCTGCTTATAGCAAAGGAATTTTATGGTATTCTTCAATGCGTAACCCACATGATTCTTCTCCTCTACTCCTAGTAGCAGAAATGAATGACGTGGGAGGGGGTTCATATGCAACACAAATGTTGGTTATTCTACAACTTTGAAGAACTCATTTTGTGGTCTTTTTCACGTGTAACTCAAATGTAGATTTTTTTAAACTGAAGAAAGAATTTTGCGCGTTTCTTTTAAAGGCAAACGGAAGTTATCTTACCAACAGAAGAGAAGGATATGTGTAGTGTTTCTTATGTATAAAACAAATACCTGTAGCGGAGAAGAAATTCTTTGATTCTTCTAGAGTGCAGGTGTACGACAGAAATGTAGGTCTCATACCCACAAGTGAGAATGAATTTTCTAAGTTTTGCTTTACTTGAAATTCAAATGGCTCATCATAGCAATATCTGATAAGACATTTCGTAATTTTATGCAATATTGTTGATATATTCTGCATAGTTCAAAACTGAATCTCTTTCTCCTGCTATTGTTTTCATTTATATCACCAAGTATATTCTGCAAAATATTTCTTACAAAAATTGCGATTATATTTTCTTCCAGTTTT
>CM063508.1:173821988-173831988 GCA_032207245.1 Pardosa pseudoannulata | reverse complement strand
TAGTTATATTTTAGATCTTTAAAAAATGCCCATTATTTAATTATTAATAAATTGTTAAATTTAAACTACCAATTATGTGTTTAGTGAGACTAACAGGATGATTATTTTTCTGTCATACATCATTCATATTTTTACCATGTTTATTCTGATATTCTTTACAGAACAGTCTTTTCTATGGAACGTTTTAATAATTTTGTGAAAAATAATAACATATCATATAAAGCAGTGAAAAAATTTAATACAAACTATGACTTATCTATAGTTAACTATTCTAAAGAAATACGAGGATATTAAATAATATCTGGACTACCTGTCAGTAGAGCTTATTCTGTGATTTTACTCAAAACCGTACAGCACTCAAGCTGCTTTCTTTTTTTGAGCACAGAGATATTTTAATGCACTGCATTGAATACAAGCCAACACAAAATATGTGATATAGCGCAAATTTTAGATTGAAGAAATCCAACAACACGTTAGAAAACTCAATTTTCTTATGTTCTATTCTGAGTTATAAAACTATTCTCCAAAAGTCTGACACTTTATATATTTGTGAGAAACCCAATTCCCACTAAAAAAGTCCTCCTTCCCAAAACATATACTTTTCTTCCTGACAAAACTTCAAAAATTTGAATATATATATATATCCCTCCCTTTTGAAACAGTAGCCATTCCGTCGAATTTTGCCAATTACTATCCATTACGTCGACAATAACAAGTTTTAGATTGACACTTTGACATCTAAATTGGTAAACGAAAGAAATTTCCTTTCGACCAGAGGTAGTGGCGAGAAACTGTAGCCGTCGAACACCCCCTACCTTTCCTCCTCGCCGATTCCCGGGGGTAAAGAAAAGAGTGTGTCGAATTTTTCTATGCTCGTTCGAAATTCCAGAAAGTGCTCTATTTCAAGTTTTGAAAAGCCACAGATTTCTAACCCTACTTTTCTCTTTGTCTTCAAAGTCCTAAAGAGAAAAAATTGGAGCTGTAGGCGGACTTTTTTTTATATCGTCATGTTCTGAGGGATCTGACGAAAAATTTGTTTAATATGACACTTAAAATCTTCTTTGAAGAAACAAACTGGGATAAATCACACATTTTATTTAATAATTGGCATGCGGGTATACTTTACCGCCAACTTACAAGTGCAGCAAGCGTTTTTTTCGTGAATCGCGCGAAAGTTTAGTTATTCAGAAAAATCGCAGTAAATCGGAAACTACTTTGTTTTTATGAACGAAACTTTTTTTTATTTTACACTTTAATATATATTGTATGATTATTAAAAAATACGATATTTTTACGAAATTACAAAAATAATCGATTTTCAAAATTAAAGTCCGGTAATCTGTCAGCGCCTATTTCTTCATCACTATCTTTGTCACAGCGGTTTATTTTATTAAATTTTGTATTCAACAATAAAAAAACCAAGCTTCAAACTTGCAAAACACGACTTGTACGTTCTGGAGCTAGAAATTCGATTGATAATATCGCGTAACTAGCATGTGGGCATTTTGTTTTACAATCTAAATTTGCATTATTCTATAAAAAATGATAATTTTATATGAATGTGTGTTCTCTTTCTCATAATTCTTTATATTATTTTAGAGTTTACAATGTCCTTCAAACAGAAGACGATAATTTTCATTTAATTAGTGTTTTCTTTCTCTTAATGTCTGATATTGTTTTAGAGTTTGCATTAATCTTTAAAAAGAAAATAATTTTCGTTTAATACGCGTTCTCTATTTCTCATAACATTTAATATTTTAGAGTTTGCATTATTCATTGAAAACCAGATGATAACTTCATTAAATTCGTGTTCTCTATTTATTTTAACGTTAAATATTATTTAAAAGTTTGGATTATTTTATTTAAAATGAAAATAATTTTCGTTTAATTCATATTCTCTCTTTTTCATAACTTTGTTTTTATTATTTTTGTGTTTGCACTATACTTTGAAAAGCAAGTGATAACTTTCGTTTAATTCAGGTTCTCTATTTCTCTTAACGTAAGTTATTAATTCAGATTAAAAAAGTTTTATAAAAAGGTGTCAATTGCGTATGTATTTAATACATACAGTAGTTAATTGTATTTAATATTGTTGTCTTTACAGTCTACAAATAAAATAATGAAGCTAGTATTTGTTGATTTATCTCCGTTTATTTATTATTAACCCTTTGCACTCCAAATTAAATTTCGAATTTTTAGCTACAGCTCTTAGAACTTTTAAGTGTTTTATTTTAAATATTCTCAAACTGGAAAATAGGACAATTTAAATAAATAAATGAAAAGACAAATTTAATTAAGTATCAGTTTTATATGTTTTACAAAAAAGGCTTTGTGTTCTTCCTCCAAGTATCTTTCCATTTGTGTATTGTGGTTTAGATATGAAAAAAAAGTCGAGTGAGATTCGGCAAAGAAGTTCCTGAGATAAAAACTGATATCGAGTCACACTTGACATAGATTGTTGTCTTTACACTCTACAAATAAAATAATGAAGCTAGTGCTTGTCGGTTTATTTCTGTTTATATATTATTAACCCTTTGCACTCCAAATTAAACTTTTTAGCTACAGCTCTTAGAGCTTTTAAATGCTTTACTTTAAATATTCTCACATTGAAAAATAGAGAAATTTAAATAAATACACGAAAAGAAAAATTTTGTTGAAGTAACAGTTTTAAGTATGGTATTATATGTTTCACAAAAAAAGGTTTGTCTTCATCCAAAGTATCTTTATATTTGTGCATTGTGGTTTGGGTTTGAAAAAAAAATTGTCGAGTGCGATTCGACAAAGAGGTTCCTGAGATAAAGACCGATGTCGAGTCACACTTGACATAGATTATTATCTTTACACTCTACAAATAAAATAATGAAGCTAGTGCTTGTCGATTTATTTCAGTTTATTTATTATTAACCCTTTGCCCTCCAAATTAAACTTTTTAGCTACAGCTCTCAGAGCTTTGAAGTGTTTTATTTTAAATATTCTCAAACTGGAAAATAGGGCAATTTAAATAAATAAATTAAAAGAAAAATTTAAATAAGTATCCGTTTTATGTACAGTATTATATGTTTCACCAAAAAAAAAGGGTTTGCGTTCATCTAAGTATCTTTCAATTTGTGCACTGTGGTTTGGATGCGAAAAAAAAATTGTCGAGTGCGATTCGGCAAAGAAGTTCCTGAGATAAAGACTGATGTCGAGTCACACTCGACATAGATTGTTGTCATTACACTCTACAAATAAAATAATGAAGCTAGTGCTTGTCGGTTTATTTCAGTTTAAATATTATTAACCCTTTGTACTCCATATTAAATTTTTTAGCTACAGTTCTTAGAGATTTTAAGTGTTTTATTTTAAATATTCTGAAACTGAAAAATAGAGAAATTTAAATAAATACACGAAAAGACAAATTTTGTTTAAGTAACAGTTTTAAGTACAGTATTATATGTTTCACAAAAAAAGGTTTGTCTTCATCCATGTATCTTTCTATTTGTGCATTGTGGTTTGGATTTGAAAAAAAATTGTCGAGTGCGATTCGACAAAGTTCCTGAGATAAAGACTGATGTCGTGTCACAGCTGACATAGATTGTTATCTGTACACTCTACAAATAAAATAATGAAGCGAGGGCTTGTCGATTTATTTGTTTATTTATTATTAACCTTTTGCACTCCAAATTAAACTTTTTAGCTACAGGTCTAACAGCTTTTAAGTGTTTTATTTTAAATATTCTCAAACTGAAAAATAGAGAAATTTAAATAAATACACGAATAGACAAATTTTGTTTAAGTAACAGTTTTAAGTACAGTATTATATGTTTCACAATAAAAAGGTTTGTCTTCATCGAAGTACCTTGCTATTTGTGCATTGTGGTTTGGATTTGAAAAAAAAAATTGTCGAGTGCGATTCGATAAAGAAATTCCTGAGATGAAGACATGTCGAGTCTCAATCGACATAGATTTGGTTTGGTTTGATTTGTAGTGTTACTGTCTACTTTTTTGCAACAAGAGGGCTAAACACTCGACATAGGAGTGCAAAGGTTCAAGAAATGAAAAAACAATGAATAATGTTTATAAGTTTTCAATGGTGAAAATCACCTTTATTCATCCAGGTAAAACAATTTATGGGTTCTCTTGACTTCGTATGATTTTGTCCGATATATGGACCTTGCTCTGCATACATATGTCTAGTTTAATTGGAATTGTGGAAGAAATGTGTTTATTTTGTGTCCCTAGTGCTCATCGGAGTTACCGCTGAAATTAACCCAAATTTATGTGTCCGGAAAAAGTCCCTTTTGTGGCTGAGATCCCATTATCCAGGAAAAGAAGAACAAAAGGGGGAGAGTGTAGGGGGCGTCATCTCCGGATAACACTGTTTCCAATTAGCGTCAAAGTGAAAGGGGATGTTTTGTACGAGCTCCGCCGAAAGGAATACACGTTCTTGCCCTTTTTTTCTATTTTCGAATATATTTAAAGGCGTGGAGTTATTTTTTACACGCAAATTAAAAGAGATAAAAATTTCAGCCGAGAGTCTTTCTTCATAATAAAATGTAGAGCAAAAAAATTGAATGGCCACATATATAATCCCCAATTACAGAGAACAAAAATAAACAAAAAGGAGTGAAAAAATATATATTCGTTTATACAGAACAACGAAGTCATCTATTTATATTAACCCATTAACGCCCAAGTCTTTCCTGGCAAGTATACATAAATAAATACCTTAAACCCAGGTTATTATAGACTCCCCAAAGTAAAACAAATAAGAAATATAATCTACTTTGAATATTACAGCCTGTCTCATTATGGATTTGTTGTTGTTTTAAACATCATAAGATGTCATTTATAAATGAAGAAAATTTTATTTGGTATTGCATGCTGTCGAAATATGTAATCGCACTCATACTTGGCGACTTGGCGTTTTGACTTATTTTTATTATTTAAGTAATAGCTTTCTCGGACGTACGAGGTTTTCTTGATCTGATCCTTTTGTGTTTTCATTGGTTGTGTTTGATTAGTTTTTTCATGTGCCTGTAATTTGATTGGCTGGGCTCAGGACCTTTATAAAACTATTAAAGCCCAATATACGTATATTTGTATTATTATTATTATTATTTCAGTATCTTTAATAAAAAGTGCTTTTCGATTTGCGGCTCATCATTATGTTTCAACACAAGCAAAGTACTGAGAGGGAATTCTTATAATAGAAAAAGCCAGGACTGGGACTAGTAGATGTGCAGTGCATATAGGCGGTCACATTTCTAGGGCGGTCGACAGAATATGTACTAGGTATAGCATTAATAGGGGACGGCGAAATACTAGCTTGCACGCAGGAATAGGAGGCGGCTAAATTCTACCTTGCATGCAGGCGGCAAACATCCCAAAACTGACTCTGGATAAAGTAATTAATCATAGTTTCAGTCAATGTACCTGCTGAAAATATAAACTTATATGCAAGGATAAAAAAATTGTAAAAGTATAAAAATCACACTGATAAAATTATAAATAATAGCAGGTACTTAAAAATTTGGTAGAATATTTATAAGATTGCCCTCTATCACCATACGATAGGAAAATTCATCCAGAGAAAATATAAACATTTTACAAATTATTTTAAAAAACGGGACGTTAGGCATTAACACTTGGCATGCGGGTATACTTCACTGCCAACTTAAGCGTGCAGCGGGCGTTTTTTCGTGAATCGAGCGAAAGTTTAGTTATTCAGAAAAACCGCAGTACATCAAAAACTTTGTTTTTATGAACAAAACTTTTTTTTATTTTACACTTTTATTTATACTGTATGATTATTTAACAAAAAAGCAATATTTTTAGAAAATCACAAAAATAAACGATTTTTAAAATTAAAGTCCGATAATCTGTCAGCGCCTCTTTGTTCATCACTATCTTTGTCCCAACGGCTCATTTTATCAATTTTGTATTCAACAATAAAAAATCAATCTTCAAATTGACAACACAAGACTTGTACGTTCTGGAGTTAGGAAATCGATGGAAGATGAAATAACGCAACAAAAGACCGAGTAACACGACAATCATAACTTGTGGAAAGAAAAAAATGCAAAGCGTTGCATAGAAAAGCAAACAACACGCATATAATGTCACACATAGATATAATTATACGCATTTAGTATTTTGGTGGTGGTTAGCGGGTATCCACCACAAATCTACTAAATACGTAATTTTTCGTGCCCCTCGCTCCAGTGACAGACTGCAAAAAACGTAAAAATAGGTTGCCCGCATGGAAAGTGTTAATAATTACAGAGTTCGGAAGTTCAATATTAGGTAGAGCAGTTGATTATACTTTAACGAAGTATTTTAATTATTTATTTTAATTTTTCAGTATTCGAATATCTAGATGGTTGCCGATCAGGAAAGGTTGTACTTTTTGTACCAATTCCCACTTGATTAGATTTTATACAATCTATGTAATATACAGTCTGACAAAAAACTTACCAAATCATTGAGTTAATCTAAAACCACTTTAAAAAACATTTTAAAGAAAATTATCTAATTTAAATAATTATGACATATGAGTATCTGTCTCGAATTAAACTATGCATGTATATAATCCCTAAAGCATAGAGAGATATAGACAAAGATGCATGTCTCTACACGTTTATCTAAATTAGATAATTTTCTCTAAAACACATGCTGAGTTTTCAGATCAAATCGATTCTTTCGTAAGTTTTTTGCAAACTGAACAATCAAATGTGCTACATTACACTTCCTATCGAATTAGATAATTTCAAAACTAAATGCTATTTTACTGGCTGTTCAGAAGAGTCAAACAAAATTATTATTTTACTTTCTCCACTGTATTTTATAATGCCTGTCATGAGACAGGCATTACAAAATCCAGACATATAATGTCATTTATAGGGCTACTCAACTGTCAGCCCTATAAATGTTGTTATATAATCGCTAAAACATTAATGATCTTAAAACCCTTAAAAAGAGCTTTAAATTATTCTACTATCCATTGTATATTGATATTATTTTTGTAGATATTAAATATCAGGTGGATTTAAGCTACACTCGAACTGATAATTTTATTGTATCAATGTAGAACCAGGAACAAAGCTCGTAATAAATTTGGATGAAGACAAATATACCCTATTATAATATTTAGGAATTTAAACTGGTTTTAAGTTTGGAAGTATGTACATTAGTATGCATTCTTCAACTTGAAATGAATAAAAACGGAATTTACTTTAAACATTCTACATTGTAAAATAAAATTCAATTTGCTACATAAGTAATGATAATTAGTATAAAAAATCATTGCTAAGAAACTACATCCACAATTGCCCTATTTAGATTTTTTATATAAACTTATTACATTAAAAAATTAATTTCGTGTTTTTTGTACAATTAAACTCATTATTATTTAAACAGATTTTTAATTACAGCCTTTCTTTGGTCCACATAATAATTTAAAGAATCATTATAGATATTTTAAAAACAAAAAAGGAAGATTATTAGTATTATTACTTTCTTCACATCTTATGTGCATGTATAGGATAACAACTAAGTTTTATTTTACATTGTAAAAAGATTCTAATAAATAAAATATACCATATTATGTAAAAAGATATAAGCATGAAATATTTTATGTAAAGTTGAATTTTCAAATGTGTAATAATTAATAGCTTCAGAAACAATTATAAATTTTCCATCCAATTTTAACCACTTTTATATAGTTATATTGCTAATAACATTACATTTTCAACCAAATAAATTTTAAAAATAAGTAAGTTTTAGAAGTCAACGGTTGCCTTATGTATGAAATCACTAAAAATTAAATTTTCAAACTATTTTGGACAAATAAAGATTTTTATGATATTTAATTAGGTCTGGGAAACATAATTTTAAAAGTTTTAACCATGCAAATTTAGCTATAATTTTTTTTCGTCAGATGCATTCTTATATATATATTACTTTTCATATAACTAAAAGCTAAAATTATTAAAATTTAAATTTTGAAAAATTTAAACTTAAAGTATATTTATTTTTTATTATAATTCTCGAATAAATAGTTTTTAATTTTTTTTTAATATTCGAGTGAAAATTCCAGTCTTTAAAACAAAGTCTTTAAAAATATAAATGAAAGATTAACTGATTTTTTTTAATTTCGGAAAAATGATTTAAGAAATTGTAACTTAATTGAAACTTCCGAGAACAATTTGAAAAAAAAATGAGTCAAAGTACATTTATATAAAATGTAAGACATGCAACTTGAATATATAATTTGAGATAAAGCAATTCAAAATTGGTGATTTCAAATAACAATCATTCCAAGATAAAAGAGCATTGTCTAGTAAATCGTAAGAAAAAAATTCTTTTCTATCTACATACTTTTTGAAAAATTGAAATAATTAATTTTAACTTATTAATAATTTATATAGAATTATCTTTTATACAATTAAATTTTAAATGGTAAAACAGTTACTACATAATCCAGTTCCATTTTATAAATAGAGAAATAATGAACAATTAATTTAACAGTAAAAATAACTTTGGTGCTCTAATTTCAGTAACCAGGTCACATTTAATAAAAATGAAAGTTAATAATTGTGAACTTAATTAAAATATGAAAATGTGATAACTAATTAATGGTTGACAAAACTTTTTTTAAGGAAATGCAGGCTTTAAACGCTTTACTTCGAAGCTTTAAGAAAATCTTTTCAATTTTTTTATCCTGATCATTTTAGGCTCAGATCCAAACTTGTTCTATAATATACTAACATTTTTAATTGAGAAAGTTTTTTACTTCTTTATATATATTTAAATTTCAAATTATTCACTTAATTGAAACTACGCCATTCCAATTTTTATTCACAGGAATTTGCCAAAACTTTATAAGATACTTTCATTATTTTAGAATTAAACTTGCCGAGTTTCGTGAAAAATAATTGTAATATACAGAGAAAACTGTGTTTCATTAGAATAGATACTTTTTATTCTTAAAAATCTTAGCCTTGTCTATTAGATAACAAATTTTGAGCAAGTTAACACTTTTATGGCTTTTTCTCAAAATTGTTTAATATACTATATTAAAAATTTCTCACGGGTTTGAATAATATTACAGATGTGATATTTCAAAAGTTTGAGAAAATATTTAACGAACAACTAAAGGAACTGCTTTTCAATACATGACATCGTTTTGAATATTCAGGGTCGGTTTCACCAAAGTCGTTTAATGGCTAACTACGATTAATCCATGGAGGCAATCAATGGTGGGACACAATTCACCGTTTAAATATAGATTAATCGTGGTTAGCAGTTAAACGACTTTGGTAAGACCGGCCCTTAAACATTCTATTTATAATGAAATATACAGATTGAGCTGCTTAAGCTTATATTGAATTCCTTCCTATCAAAGCAAATATGAACCTTGAAATCTATAAAGATCTTCAGGTAGACATCCCTCCATCAGCAGGTGCGTAGGATGATCAAATTCCTTTGATAAATCCTTAATGTTTTAGATCGAGCCACGTAGGCTTATCTTGAATTCTCTCCTATAAAAGCAAATATGGACCGTGAAATCTATAAATATCTTTAGGAAGACATCCCTCCTTCAACAGGTGCGTAGGATAATCAAATTCCTCTGATAAATCCTTAACGTTTTAGTTGATTCTGGCTATTACAAGCTGACAAATGTGATACTTTAAACTTCAGATCATATATTAGAAATTAAATGAACAGAGGCCTAAAAAACTGTTCTCTCCAAGAAACCTGTTTTAAGTTAAAACCTCCCGATTCTCAACCATTGTAATAAAAAGTTTTTTTTTAATCAAATAGAGACAAAGTTTTTTCTCAATACATCGAGTGCTTCATAAATATCCTGATAGTTCAGAATCTGTTTGATACAATTTACATTCAAAGCCTTCAACTTCATAACAGTTAGGGTTTTACTGAAGGCATTATATGACACTACCATCGAGAAATATACGACTAATTATTCCACTGTATTTTTGATAGCTGTTTTACGGACTCA
>CM063508.1:173801988-173811988 GCA_032207245.1 Pardosa pseudoannulata | reverse complement strand
TCCTGTTGATATGTAAAGAGACGAAAATAATATCTTTGAAATAAAGAAAGTCTTGGTTGGTTGGAAACACTACAGTCGTCTATATTTTTGCTGAGAGGGAGCTAATAATACAGGAACTTACAACTTAAAGCCGATTCGGAACAGCTATGAAAATTCTTACCAGCAGCGGGAATCAAACCAGCGGTACCGAAGAGTAGTGCCCTATCATACGACCGTGATCAGGTCGACCGTGTATCATACGACCGTGAAAGGAGTCATGACAAATAGTGATACCGATAGTTAAAACTGTCTTAAAATTAAACATTTTAAGTTAAATAATTTTAAATTTATACAAAAGATAAAATAAGAAAAATTCGGAGCGAATTGTGTAGTCACATTGCAGATAATTAATAAATAAATTGTAGCACCATTAAAATAAGAACAAAGACATTGTTTGAGATTTAAATGTTAAATTTCTTTTTCGGAGTCTAGAGAAATTGCAAATTATTCCCCTTGGATAAAAAGGGAAATTTTTTTTAATTTAAAGTTTCGAACACAAGCAATATAAGAGTTCCACAGAATGCTTCAGGTGTATGTTTAAACGAATATGCTTTTCTTTAATCATTTTGAATTTTAAGAAGTATCACATATGTGCATGTATAAATTTATATATGTATATATGTATACATATATATGTATATAGTATACATACATATATATGTGTGTGTGTATTTATATAGAATACGCCCCACAGTGTGGCATCACGTGGAACTGAACTGACCTCACTATGAAGGAGATGGCTTATAAAAGTCTCGGCCCAGCGTCTTGTGGAGGTTCACGATTTCGCTTTCACGATTGCAGCAAGAGTAGGTGCAGTGTGTCAGATGTTACGTGCTGGTGTTTTTAAATGTTTGCGTTTTATCTTTATGTTTATTTCTGTATTCGTGTTTCGTCAGCGTGAATAAATGTTTTTTAATTCAAGACTCTTAAGAAATAAACATACCCCTAGCACTCCGAGTCCCATATATATATATATATATATATATATATATATATATATATATATATATATATATATATATATATATATATATATATATATATATATATATATATATATATATATATATATATATATATATATATATATATATATATATATATATATATATATATATATATATATATATATATATATATATATATATATATATATATATATATATATATATATATATATATATATATATATATATATATATATATATATATATATATATATATATATATATATATATATATATATATATATATATATATATATATATATATATATATATATATATATATATATATATATATATATAATATATATATATATATATATATATATATATATATATATATATATATATATATATATATATATATATATATATATATATATATGTATATATATATGTATATATACATATATATATATATATATATATATATATATATATATATATATATACATATATATGCATATATATACATATATATATATACATATATATATATATATATACATATATATGCATATATATGCATATATATATATATATACACATATATATATTTATATATATACATATATATATTCATCTATATGTATCAATATACATATGTGTACATATGTGTATAAAGCCATAGAAAAAAGTAAAATAAAAGCAAAATCTCAAACTTCATAAAGCAAATTTACATTAGCAAATATATTATCCATTCCAATACTTATTCACTGTTATACGACATCAAGTTCATTAAAATGAACTTGATGTCGTATGACAGTGAATAAGTATTGAATAATATATTTGCTAATACCGTTGAAAATGTTTTAACTGGGTCTCAATGTGGACCCAGTTTGAGCTTAAAACTTTTTATGTGCACACTGCTCTAATCTATATTTACAACCATACTAAATAGAGGATAATCAAACTAAAATATCTTCAAACATTTACCTTGGCATACGACAGCTCTGAAAAATCATTTAAACAGAATGTATTCGATGCAGCTTCTATACAAACAACAGAATGTAATTCAAAACCCAAGTAGGTGTTGTCATTCGTAAAGGAGTAAAAACGTTTATCTTCTCTAAAATCCATAGAAAATTACTGAATTTATCGAATTATCTTGGATCTCTCTAGTTTAAGTTGTTTACACTGTAAGTACCAAGGTACATATATAATTGCAGACAGTTATCATTACAGATACTTTCAGTATTTGCTTACCTAATGGTTATGCAATATCTTAGAATATATTAAGTGGTCTAACTCGACCTTACTGGAATATTTGAATTTGTAAATATTATCATATCATGTTCTAATTAACATATATTAGCAGAAAATTTAACCTTTAGGGTATTTAACACTGAGTAAATTGATAATTTTGCGAAACCAAAGAAAAATTCATTATGGATAAATACTTCACTCTAAACAATCTCATTAAAAACAGGTTTTACTGCATTAAAGTACACATGCAAATATCTATAATGCATTTGTATATGAATATTCATAGTTTTATATATATTTCTACATATTATATTTATACATACATATATATTTGTATGCATATATTCATGTCCTTATAAGTACATAGAAATGGATATACATATATGCATAAGCACGATCGCTTTCCATCGGACTGCGAACAGTGTGTCATTAGTCATGGTAATGGGACTCTCCAACTTAGCAACGGCTCTTGGGGGTTGGTCAGTACAAATGGGATTTAGCATCCGGTTCTCTGTTCCCACCCCTCATTCGTGTCGGAATAAGTTTAATTTTCGAACCGTTTCAAGCATCCCAGAAGCGTCTGCAAGTCACGCCAGACCTCTTACGGAACACGGAAGATGGGATGAGAAGCTCATTTAAATTATTCCACGGAACATATTAGCAACTTTCGAGCTCTGAGATTGCACGTCAGATCAACACACATGTAACCATATTTTCTTTGGTCCCTTGAAGTTCTTTATTCACTCAACGCACTATCTCCCAGAGATTACTAATTGTGTAAGAATTATTTGCATTATTAGTGCATCTCTAAATACAATCCAATATCTGCCCCCTACGTACATAAACATTGCATGTACAAAAGACCAAATAGTCTACAACGATAAACATTTTAGAAAGTAGGCTTCAGTAGGCTTTCTACACAATCATTATACAGGTTATTACCATATATATATATATATATATATATATATATATATATATATATATATATATATATATAGAGAGAGAGAGAGAGAGAGAGAGAGAGAGAGAGAGGGAGAGAGAGATACATATATATATATACATATGTATATACACATATATAAACACACATATATATACACATATTCATATACACATATATATACATATTTATATACACATATATATATACACATATATATACACATATTTATATACACATATATACATATTTATATACACATATATATACACATATATATACACATATTTCTATACACATATATATATATATACATATATATACATATATATACGCATATATATACACATATATATACACATATATATATATATACACATACATACATACTATATATACACATACATATACTTACATATATATATACATACATATATACATATATATACATACATATATACATATATATATACATACATATATACATATATATACATATACATACATATATACATATATATACATATATATATATATACATATATATACATATATATATATATATATACACATATATACACGTATATATACACATATATATACACATATATATACACATATATACGCATATATATACGCATATATATACACATATATATACACATACATACATACATACATATATATACATATATACATACATATATACATACATATATATATACATATATACATATATATACATATATACATATATATATACATATATATACACACGTAATGGGGCACAAGATGGTCTAATATTCAGCGTGACAGGCTAGATCAACAGTATGCCCATTTTGAATCTTGCAGACGATCAAAGCACCTCTCTGTACACTCTTAGAATAAACGTACACTTGATTTTATATGTCCATATCGAAACTCATTGAACATAATTTGGATGTTCTTATATTTTCTAATATCCACGGGTCCAAACATGCATCTCCATCAGGACTTTGATAATGTTTACAAAGTATAGTCCTCCGGCCCGGGAGACATTTTGAAATTTTCATTTTGGCCCGCGCTTAAAAGTATTTGCCCACCCCTGCTGTAAGAGGACATTGAGACTACAATCCTATTTTTGTGCCACCATGCGACATCAGTGAACAAGACGGATCTTAGGCCGGCTAGAGCATCGATCCCGTTATCCTCTGGTTTCAAGATGGCCGTCTGGAAACTGAGGTACGCAGCCTAACCCTCTAAGCGGTTCGCATGTACAATTCCGCCGGTTGTCACGTACAATTTTCGACCTCCAAAAACGTTCCGAAAATGGATGTATTGTACATTTCTGCCAGTGCTTTCCCCCATGGAGTTTTGAGGTAGGAGGGTCAGGACGATTGTTTAGAAACTGCACCCCTCTTTGACTGACATTTATTGAGGGATGCACCCCTACTCCCTGAGGCACAAAGCCGCTGATAGCTTCTCATGGCTTTGTCAATCTCTATTTAGAAATATTTCGTTTGTGTTAACACATGTATCTCTAATTCACTACTTAAATATCTTGGATGACTTTCGGAAAAGAATATAAATTATTCTCTTAAAAATATTTTTATTCGTACTTTTAGAATCCATTATTTCTTATGGAATGATCTTCGAGACTTGACGAGCTTTATGTGTATTAAAAATTAACAATCTATAATATCTATTTATATATCTATTTATAACCGAAAGTAAAGGGACAATAATGGGGGTGGGTTTCCCGTATTCCAATCTAGTCGACAAAGGGTGAAGTAAAAAATCATAGAACACTTTGGTCACTGACACAATAAAACTTTAGCGTATTTTTTGGAGACATTTTTTGATCGGTGTGTTCCACTCGGAGGGTTAAAAATGCCCTTGTGTATCCATAAAATAGTACCAGAAACAATGGTTTTACCGTCAGTTAAATGTCAAGTGTAATCACGTAGCTTGTTCTGCATGTGTATGAAATATCAATTTTACCAAACACATCAATGTTCAAGTTTTCAAAATATTTTCCCATCCGCCGAAAAACCCGTCATTACTTCCAAAAGGATTTCATTTTCTTTATGATAAATTATTTATGTTCATCGATTCCGATTTTAAAACATCCCGTTTACACACGAAAAAAGATGAATCTTTAGCCTGAGCTCTATGTTTAAAACATTTTTAATGTGTCCGTGAAGAAGAGAATATATATATATATACATTAAAAAAGTTACTCGCTTTTATGTTCGGAATGAAAAAGAATTTAAAAGAAAAAAAAATCTTTGGCGGGAACACATCGTAGACACATTATTCATCTCCCAACAAACCTCTATCATTACATCTTCGATTTATCCGGAGAGGGAAAAGAGAGACAGGGGAAAAAATGGAGTTTCTTTATCCGTCTCGTTTTGAAATCCTTTCGTACGAAAATCTCGCGTGTGATGCATTTCAAGGCGTGAATCGGAACGAGGGTGTTTTATTTATTTTATTTTTCGGCTCGCGTCGTGCAAGGGTTAGAATAGAAAGATGAAAAAATATTATAGTTGCGTTGTAGACAATGCCCGCTCTAAACGTCCGTGCTTTATATAAAAGATGATCCTTTAATATTTTGCTTACATGAACATGCTTGCTTCTGGGACTATACGTAAGACGTGTATACATCTGTATGAGATTTTTTTAAACATATATTTTATATAGCTGTCAGAAGGAGGTGAATGCAAAAAGCTTTACGCCACATTTAAATATTTAATGCAGTGGGAATTATTGGACAGCTGTGGCCTGTTTTTAATCACAAGACACCATCTCAATAATTTCTTTATTCGACTTAAAATTCTAAAATTTTTAAGCATGGTGTATACGCTATTTTCCAGTCACATATCAAAACAGGGTGAAGATCTTAGAACAAGCACAGGCATGTCCAAAAAAAGTCGAATTCTGATGATGGGGTTTTATATAAACTAGAAAGCTGATGTGAAAATTTTACAATTACGATTCCTCCTTTAGGTAACTTCAATTTCAATTTGAGCATCGCCATGTGATTACCCTTAGCATTCTCGATTTCACCCTCTCATTACCATAGAAGCAAGTTTTAAACGGTTTGGCGACAGAGCGCCAAAGACAGATTGTCTCCATAAACTCTATACTTTTATTTTCACATTTTGCTGTTTTCTCTCTTGGCCTTTGGGCTGTTCTTTATCCAATATTGATATAAATCTAACTTTGTAGTGGGCCAAAATACCCATTTCACACAAACACACATATATGTATTTTTTCTTGTGTGCAATAATTGTAACGCAAAACAATTTATGTAAATCGAAGCTCCCTTTTATTCTGACCAGAAATAAAATTTATTTGCTACAGAACATATAATGGTTTGGTTTGGTTTTCGAGAGCTACAGTCTACTGTTTGCAACACGAGAACAGATAATGGAAGTGTAAATCGAGAGTCAGCACAAGGTCAGAAGAGGGTCTAATTAGACCCTCTCCTGACCTATATTAGACCCCTCAGAATATAAGCGTACGGGCCATTAAGGCATACAGGCAATCTGATTTCTATTTCGTTGCACTGTTTCGGCCGTATTTTTTCCAATTTTAGTAAAAAATTATTCATATAGATGTAACAATTATTCGTCCAGTAAATGATAGTTCGCAGTTTATTGTATTTTCTTCTCTGATTGGTACAAAAGCGCGGATTTTTTCGCATGTTTTGTATCAGAAGACGAATTGTTATCTTTCAGTGTATAGCTTTCTGGTTATATTTTACTAACCACCTCATAATTTTATTGATGTAAGAGTTGAATAATATATTTTTACTTTTAAATAATGGATAATTCAGAGCGTATGGAACTAATATCTTGTGATTGGAACTGTGACTCGGAAACAGAAACTGAATTCTCTGTAAATGATAGTAGCGAAAGTTTACTAGGTGACCTGGATAGCAGTGACTCTGATAGTAGTACAGATGGAATCAGTCAGACAATTTTTTTAAATTAATTGTGATAATCCTTCGTATCCGTCTCTTAGATTTGCTTTCACTGGAATTAACTTGGATATCAATGAGACTAAAGGTAAACTTCAGTTCTATGATGCTTTCATAGAAAGAAAAAAAAAGTTGTAATAAGTGCTTAAAAATATTAGAAGTATTAATTTTAATAACATATCTTTACTTAAAAATGTAAAATGAACAAAAAAATGCAATAAAAAATGTGACATTTTTTTGACCGAATTCTGGAAAAAAATTAAACTGTCAAAGGGATAAGAAACCAGTCACCTTTAGTTAAGTGATTATTGAATAATTTTACCTCCCATTTCTTGTAATTCTGGAAAAATTTCGGAATAAAAAAATGATCATGCGACACTCTGTCATAATCAATCTAAGAACAGTGAGGAAGCAAAACGCACTAAATTCAACTCTACCCATTCATCCTGGAAGTCAAACCAATTATATGTCGTAAGTTAGCAACAATACACAAAGCAAATTCACCTTTAGTCATCCGCTCTAATAACAGGTTTGGAAAAATATAAAGAGCAATCAAAGGTAAAAAATTGCTGAGCCTTCTTCTTAAAAACACATGAAATACATGTTTGCAAATATGTTCATTCAGTTTTTAACGACTGCGTTCACTCTGATAAAATACACAGAAAGACATTATCAAATTTCATCATTCAAATTGACTGCGTTGAGTTATTCGGTTTAGACGCATATGTACAGACAAGGCAATATACATAACATTCACATAAATTAGAAAATGTTCGAGATGGGGTTCTAAAACATCGATATTCATCAAAACTATTCTTCATATTTTAGCAAATATAAACCTAAAGCAAATAAAGAAACCTAAATTTCGAAGACCCGGATACACTAAAACAACCGTTTGTTCCAAACTTTCTATACCTATTCTCAAAAAGAAACGAAGCTCTCTTTTTCGCATTAGAAGAAGCATTATTACGTTCTTTATGACTCCATTTAACCAAAGACTTCCTTAATGGGGGTGGATTTAAGTACCGCCTTTTCTTAATTCCATCCATTAAATAATAAACTTGAAAACTATAGAGCCGTGTCACTTCTTGGCGTGTTACGTATTACTAAGAGAACGACAATCAACAAAATAAATAAGCGGGGTGCTAAATGCCTCGAGTCCAAAACACCATTCTTAAAGCAAAATACATAAAGCAAACAAACAAAAGTGAATGGGTTTTTGTTGTAATTCAGCTACCACGCTTTAAATTACTGCAGTTATGATCAAGACAAGTTCAAATTCTGCTACAAAATCGTTCTCCATTACCACTTCATAGAACGCGAGTTTTCCCGAAAAGGGATTGAATACTTGCATTATTGTACATTTGTTTTCATATTAGATTTGATAACGAGTAATATTTTTCCTTGGTTAAATCCTTTCTCAGATCTATGCATGTATGAAAAAGATGAGACCATTAAAAAATACTGAATTTCCTTATTTGTACTAAAATTATTTAGACCTTTAAAGTCCCAACAGAAAGAAAAAATACAACCTCCGAATAAGGTACTAATCTATTTCAAAGTTAACAAAATAAAATTCAGACGGAAGGAATACAAGTACAACCGAAAGACAAATATATAGATTCAAGTGAAAGACCGATTCGTATTGCTTACTAATTTTTGCATAGCTTTCTTAATTATGATATAATTGAAATGAGCTTAGTACCAACTGAAGATCTCATAAACACGTTTAAAATGTACTACCATATAAGTACCTTGAAAATGAACAAACACACACACTTATATATACATGTGTGTACGTATGTGTATATATATGTGTGTGTGTGTAAACCATTAATTATAAAACTGTTGACAAATAGAAAGCTCAACAGCTAGCAGTAATAAAAATGCAGTCTGGCAGACATTGAAGAGAACGGCACAATTCTTAATCGAAATTTTATTCCAGAGCTGCTACAACGGACATCTTTTATACTTAACGACAGACAAAGGAAAAGCCACAAAAATTACTCTGCTCGAAAAGAGGTGCCACTATAAACGGAGACAGAAAGAACTTTTCCATGGTAAAAAAAAAAACTTACTCAGCGAATTAAGTGCAAGATCATGAAAAACGTGGAGCCATTTGCCGGTGTCAGTTGGAAAACTTGCTGAATAGACAAAAAGTTTACATTTTTAGGATAGGAAGCTTTGAGAAGAATTTTAAGTGTAAAACACTTCATTGATTAAACTATTTAGGGGCTGGGAAAAAGATTTAAAGGAATTAAAATGGGAGAGAGGAGGTTTTTAAGGAAATATTAGAGTTAAATAATTTTGATATATATATATATATATATATATATACACACATATTGTATATATATATATATATATATATATATATATATACACACATATATATATATATATATATATATATATATATATATATATATATATATAGGTGTGTGTGTGTATGTGTGTATGCGTAGTGAGTTTGTTTATGTATTCGCATCCAAACTTAAGCCATGTTCTTTCTGTAGTAACATGTATTACATTAAAACAAAAAAATATTCAATAATCTTTCATTTATTGAAGAGCATGTTTCTATAAAATTTGTCCTTTCCTTCCCCAGCTTTCAGAGGATTTCTCGCTTTTCTACCTACCCACATACCCACTATAGATGTTCCTTTTGTGCAAATAATCAGGTCTCTGTCACCAAACGTCAAACAATCACCGAAGTCCCCCCCCCTCTTTTCCTCTTTGGAGGTATTGTTCATTATCGACAATTTTGACAAGACGCCTCTTGCTATCTTTCATGAAGATTTATTCTTCCAGGCCATCCGGAATGAAGGCGAATGTTTGCCGCCT
>CM063508.1:173781988-173794488 GCA_032207245.1 Pardosa pseudoannulata | reverse complement strand
CGGAAAGTAATTTCGTTTTTTTCTTTTTTTCTTTTGTAGAAATGAAAGACAGTTTTCGTATAATAAACAAATACTTTATTAAATTATATATTGGCCGTTCTGGTCCAACACCTTTTGCCATCTTTCTGGTAGTAGCATAATTCCACGCTCATAAAATTTTTGGTCTTTTCTGGCAAAAAACAGATCGAGGTGGTTTTTGACCTCCTCATTTGAGGTGAAGGTTTTACCGTCTAAAAAATTTTGGAGTGACCGGAACAAATAATAATCCGATGTTGCCAGGTCTGGAAAATATGATGAGTATGGCATTGTATCCCATTCAAGCTGTAAAAACTTTTGGCGAGTGACCAAACTTGTGTGAAGTCCCACGTTGTCTTGGTGAAACACTACACCTTTCCTGTTGATTAGCTCTGACATTTTCTGTTAAAGTGCATCATTCAGTTTATCCAGCTGATGACAGTAGACTTCCGAATTAATAGTTGTGTTTTCTGGTAAAAGCTAAAAAAACGATTCCTTTAAAATCCCACCAAACAGACAGCATCACCTTTTTTTTGTGTGTGTGTGTGAATATCGGCTTTGGAAATGGTTTGACCCGGTTCAGCTTTTTCCCTCCATGACCTCTTGCGTTTGACGTTGTTGTACACAACCCATTTTTCGTCCCCAGTGATGATGCGCTTCAAAAACGGATCATTTTAGCGACGTTTGAGAAGCGAATAGCAGACGTCAATGCGGCGACACAGATTTCTCTCTGTGAGAACATGGGGAACTCATACATCGAGCTTCGAGGACAATCCCAGGTCTTTCAAGTGGTCATAAACTGTTGAATTTGATAAATTTAAACTCAATTCGATCTCACGTGTTGTTATTCACCGATTCGCATCACCTAATACCTTTATCGCGTCTTTATCAGCTTCAACCGGCCTTCCAGAACGTGGTGAATCTTCAACATCAAAATTGCCAAATCGAAATTTAGCGAACCAGTTCTGGCACTGGCGTACTATCAACACACCTTCTCCATACACATAGGTCAATTTCTTTCTGGCTTCAACAGCATTTTTACCCTTTCTGTAGTAAAACAGTAAAATATGTCGAGAATGCTGCTTATCGCTCTCCGTATTTAAAAGGGCACCAAGCAAAAACTACTGCGTAGAATTAATTGGAATTTTTCACACACAAGCCTTGCTATATCAGCTCTGAAAGCATATAAAAATTGTACGGCTTAAATTTGAAGCTGGGTAAAAAAAAATACAATTAAATTCTCTGTCGGGAGAAAACGAAATTACTTTCGGAACAACCCAATAGAAAATAGAGTGTTAACAAATGCAAATTAATAAGGAATAAAATTACCTTTTATTTGGCACTTTTTCTGATTTAGTTCAAGTGCAATATGGCAACACTTTTTAAAAGCGCAAAATCTACATAAGCACCGATAAAGTCTCGTGATATGTAATATCACGTACGCTGAGCAGAAGAAGTACTATATTCAAATTTCACGTTACATCTATTGACACAATTAAGAAATTAATTTCCGTATTGATATGCATTTGTTAAAACTATTTTTTATTACACAGTGCCAAATATTATCCCTAGGACTGACTTTTGAAACTAATTTGTTTTTTCGGAATCCTTCGTCCCCCGTCTTTTTTAATCTTTCTACAAAATGTGGCGTCATTCTCATATAGATCTCGATAAAGAGCACTGTGAGCACTGTCAGTTTAATTATCCAAACCCACGTTTCATCTGAGAAAAAAAAAAAGATTTCAAACTCTAATGAGCAATCTGCGGACTAGAAGTTTACTTCCATATATAGTCTATTTATACGTAGAAGTAAGAAAATAAAATAAATATGAAACATAAAAATTGAATTTAAGTATTTTTGGTTATTTTAAAATTTTTTTTTCTATCCACTTAACTCAAAAATTTGGTTTACGTGGTTTCAATTTTTCAACAAGATCTAAAATTTACTTTTAAGTTTATGCCCATTCGTCAGTTAATATTCGATTTGCATGTCATAACGTATAATCCTGGAGTTGTAGGGCCCGATCTGGCAATAAAGGAAGCCTACTATTCCTATTCGTGTATATCCAAGACGACTGCAATTCTTCTTTCCTGCTCTCACTTCGGAATTTTCAGTCCAGGACTCGCAAGTGCTACGCAAATAGCCACACTGTCCCACCAAGTACCGGAATTCTTCCGACTGCTGGTTTCGAGGCATCCCGAGCCAAAGAATCCGAAAATCTAATTATCCCTCGAACGCATTCCCCTACTGAATAATGGCTTAGTTACTTTGCCGTTCGCTCCGTTTCAGAAAAGAAGAGCTCTTAATTACTCCAACCCGTTCTTGACACGGCACTGTGATGGGAAGTTTGGCAGAGGTTGGGCGACACAATACGTGGCTGAACTATCCCCGCAGGTGCTTGGAGCAGGGATGGGGAGCATGCAAACAATCGCGAAGCTCATTACTGTGGCCGCTCGACTAATTAGGTAGCAGGAGATCCTCACCCGAAATATGCCTCTGGGTTCGAGGAATGGTCACGGAACCACGCACACTAAACGGGCGGCCATACCGTTTAGCTTTAAAACGCACTAATTCTCCGGAGAACGCAGGCGAAAAGGCGTTGCTGCAAATTATCTGTCTATCTATATACACCAGTATGCTTCCCCGAATGTATGCATGTAATATATTAAAACTATTACTCCTAAAATAAATATCTAAAATTTTCCTTGTTTAATATCTAATTTCTTATCCGTAAAAGGAATGTTTTCCAACTTAAATTATTTTACCCGACTCTCAAAACTAAGGCTTGAATAAATACTAATTTTCTAGCCAGTGGCCAAATTTTCAGATGTTCCACTATGCATGTAATATATTAAAGTTATATGCATGTTCCCTATGCATGTAATATATTAAAGTTATTACCCCTAAAATAAATATCTAAAATTATCCTTTTTTAATATCTAATTTCTTATCCGTAAAATGTCACATAAAGGAGTGTTTTCCAACTTAAATTATTTTAAACGACTCTCAAAACTAAGGCTGGAATAAATACTAATTTTCTAGCCAGTGGCCAAATTTTCAGATGTTCCACTATGCATGTAATATATTAAAGTTATATGCATGATCCCTATGCATGTAATATATTAAAGTTATTACCCCTAAAATAAATATCTAAAATTATCCTTTTTTAATATCTAATTTCTTATCCGTAAAATGTCACATAAAGGAATGTTTTCCAGCTTAAATTATTTTAACCGATTCTCAAAACTAAGGCTGGAATAAATACTAATTTTCTAGCCAGTGGCCAAATTTTCAGATGTTCCACTATGCATGTAATATATTAAAGTCATATGCATGTTCCCTATGCATGTAATATATAAAAGTGATTACCCTTAAAATAAATATCTAAAATTTTCCTTTTTTAATAACTAATTTCTTATCCGTAAAATGTCAGATAAAAGAGTGTTTTCCAACTTAAATTATTTTACCCGATTCTCAAAACTAAGGCTTGAATAAATATGAATTTTCCAGCCAGTGGCCACATTTTTCAGATGTTCCACTATGCATGTAATATATTAAAGTTATATGCATGTTTCCTATGCATGTAATATATTAAAGTTATATGCATGTTTCCTATGCATGTAATATATTAAAGTTATTACCCTTAACATATATACCTAAAATTTTCATTTTTTAATATATAATTTCTTATTCGTAAAATGTCAGATAAAAGAGTGTTTTCCAACTTAAATTATTTTACCCGATTCTCAAAACTAAGGCTTGAATAAATACGAATTTTCTGACCAGTGGCCACATTTTTCAGCTGTTCGAAGAAAATGGTTTGGCTTTTGCGATAACTAAATTGCAGAGGCATCAAAATGATGAGGTTGTTGCAATCTATTTTTGTAAGTGTATTTTTATATCAGTTCATTTTTTCTAACCGTCCGAAATAATTATTGATATTACTTAATATGTAAATAATAACTAGCCATTTTTAGACTCAATTTTATTAGGAAAATTGTGTCATGTAAATGTGTAAGGGAAGTGAATGTCATGTTACCTGGAATAAGTGCATATAATATCACCAAGTTACCGAATTTGAGTTCCTGTCCATGCAATAAATATAAAGTAAACGAAAATTTATAACGAAATAAATATCTGTTTCTGCAGGTTGTCTTAAACATAGGATGAATGTATCATATGTACAACGCCATTTAACCCTTTTGTGGGCCGTGGGAAGATTACTTTCCGTCTACACGATCTTTCAAAATACACAAAAGACGAATATATTGGATTTTATTGCTTTCCTAAAAATCCTACATCGCGAAGGCTTTGGATAAAAGTTTTGAAAAGGCAAGACTGGACTCAAAGTTCTTCTTCTAGAATTTGCCGCAAACATTTTCAGAATGGTAATAAAAAGTTAACCTTACTGTAATGTAATAGATTATATAAAATTATTATGCTCTAAGAATTTTTTTTATTATTATTAAGTTGTTTTTTCATATTTCTAATGTATTTTCTATGCTTTTGTGAGAAGTACGTAAAAATGTAATTATTTCTTGTCCTTTAAAATGATCAGGTGTTGCACATTTTTTATTAGATACTTAGAATTTTTTTTATTATTATTAAGTTGTTTTTTCATATTTCTAATGTATTTTCTATGCTTTTGTGAGAAGTACGTAAAAATGTAATTATTTCTTGTCCTTTAAAATGATCAGGTGTTGCACATTTTTTATTAGATACTTATTTATGTAATTGTTTATTGTGCCTGTTAACATAATCAAAGTAGTTACACTTTGATTATGATACTTAACAGTACTGTATAAAGAGTTTAATTTTTTTTAAATCTATACTTTTGTAAATGTTAAAAAAAATCTATTTTGAATTACTTGACCAATTTCGGGTGTTCCCTAATACTTCCCTTAAATAAAATATAGTTTCATTATTGCATACGTGATCCATATTGAAGCTCATAAGATATAATGAAAACAAGCAATGTTTTGCCAACTAGAAGTTGAGTTGTAGTCAGCACTCTTATTTGTTTACAAACATGCACTTCCTCTATTCTAACAACTGGAACCGGACTTAGTCACGTATTGCTACACTTAGCAATATTTGGCGACGAACTTGGCGATAAAAATAGGTTGCCAAAACTGTCGCCAACGAGCCGGCATCTCGCCAATTTGGCGAAATACCCATAGAGTCACATGTTAAATTTACTATTCACTAAACAAATTCGTAACAATATATATAAGGTCGGTACATGCTCATGCATGCAAGTTTCAATACTTTACCCTATTTTAAGACCTAAAGAAAGCACACTAATAACAAATAAAATACAGTCAAAACTCACCCAGCACATCAGACGTAAAAAGGGAAATTCCGTACCTGAAACAGTAGAAAAATGTTTTAATGGCCAGCAAGCGAAAAATCTCCATTTAAAAAAAAAAAAAGAAAAAGAAAAAAAGCACAACCTTTTAACAGTTGGGGGTGCACTGCACAGCAAAAGAAAATTAGCCGAGAGAAAATTATTCCCGTTGCCAAGACAAACTCGGAAGTAAATTGTGCCTGAATCACAAACGGACTCCCCTGAGCATTCTTTTGGCGGTTAAAGTTTTTCAATTACCTCCTCGGGGATTCGGACGAGAAAAGTCCAGATTTGTTCTGCCGGAAAGCGGCAGATAAAAATAAAATAATTCCCGCCTTTTCTTCTTTTTCATTAGTTCCGGATATAAATAACTTTGAAGGGGAGGAGTCGGGAGCTCCTTTTTCCTTACGGTTGCATTACGATTGTTATTTTAAAGAAAATCGGGTTTTATTGCTTGCCCCAGTTTTTGGAGGCAGAGTATATGAATTCGGGATTTGTACCACGGAAGTAAATTGCTCTGATAGAACCCTGTACCGAAAAGGGAAAATCCTCTGCTCTATGACTGAAATGGATCGTATCATGTGCCCATTTCAACTGGTACGACTGAAGTCAAAATTTATGTAGTTACATTTATTTGAATTTTCGGCGCTATCTCGTGCCTGGTAGAACAGTAAAAAATCTTTTATACGTTTAAGAATGCTTTATATATGTTTTACGGTACTCTTTTATTTCCACGTTAGATATAAGAAAGAAAAATAACTACCAAAAAACATCAACCACAGAAAGATTACTTAAAACAAATTTTAAGATGCATAGTACATTTTTATTTATACAAGTCGATAGTATTTACAATCTTTTACGATTCAATAATCTATTTATTTAGAATCAAATGATTTTTTATGCCAAATTAGCTTTTTTATTACGTAATAGAATATTTTTCGTAAATCTAAAACTGAGTGATTGTTATTCTTTATAATTCCAATCACCCGGACACGGAATCTTACAACATTTCTTATAATGGGTTGCTAAGGTAATTCGAAATTCATATACACACACCCACACACCCACACACACATATATATATATATATATATATATATATATATATATATATATATATATATATATATATATATGACGGGATTCAGTAGTAAGGCGAATGGAAAACAGTCTTTCTTGATAATAATAAGTGTATTAAATCATAGTTTCATTTAAAGGCAACATTTGAGCCATTTTCATTTGTTCGTGGTGAAGCTAAGAGTTCAATGTGTTGACAGCTCCGTGTCTACGCGCTAACTGACTCTCATCGCCTTTTTAATCATCAACTTTCTTTGAAATATCTCTGCACTTGACCGCATTACTCCAAAAGGTTACGCAAGCTTGGGTCTTTTTAATTTATTTTATTATTATAAAAGAGTTCCCTTTTAAAATCATATATAACTAACGTACCATCTTTAATTTATATATATATATATATGTATATATATATATATATATATATATATATACATACATACGTATATATACATACATGCACACACATATATATATACATACACACATATACACACAGATTATATATATATATATATATATGCTGAACCTTGTCTTTAATTATCTGTTAAGATATTTAATTGAAATACACTTCAGAACCCATGAACACAGAAGTTTATTCGGATACTCACCGTGAATTTACGGTGTCTCTAAACCTTACTTAAGCTCATTTACAGAGTTTCCCTACACTAAGATTAAGTGTTCCGATTATATATCTCCACACATTAGCAGGTTACGCTTCACTTTAGGACGCGAGGTGTGCGTATTTTTCCCTTTCCAGCGTTACTTTCGGGCGAAAAGTTTCCCTCGAAAGTAACTTCACGCTCCTCTCTCTCTTTCTCAGGCGGCCGTATACTTTTCACAACCCTTTCCGCGAGAGACCTCATTTCGGGATGCATTATTCACCGGGAAGCCGTGCAAAAATTGGATGGCACAAACTTCTAAAACAAACGGAGGTGAGACGGGGTGGGAGTGCTATTTAGAGCGTGGCAACGGCCACCTGTTTGAGAGTGAGCGGGCTGTTTATGATGAGCTGCTAAAGAAACAAGAGAGAACATGATTTGTTTCCCCTGCACAGAGTTGCCTATCGTGGAAAATAATGGGCCGAAGTTTCTTTTCTTGAATGGGCTCACGGAAGTGGATCTCGGTAATATATGGTGTAAATTACGATAGCATATAATGTTAACACACAAAATCACCCACATACATACAACATTTACACACAGATAGGCTTCCGAGTTGCCATAGTGATTTTATTTCTATCACGGCAAACACCCTTTTCTTTTAAGTTAGATTAACATTTCTGATATCATACTGGCCTCGCAGGTGTTACTTCAGATCCAGAAGTAATTCGCCACGCATGCCAAATTCGTGATGGTTGTTGGCGAAAAATCTCTTTAACAATGGCGATCTGTTTCTGCAAGTAGAGATGAAGTGTGAATAACTGGTGTGGTCGCTAGTCTGGCTTTTTATTTCTTGTTTTCTGTACCCTTCTCTGACAGCAACCCTTCTCCCGGACCAAGAAGTGGTGTAAAATAAAGTGAAGAAGAATAAGATAAACGGCAGAAGAAACACACAGTTTGCTTAAGAAGGAAAGGTGTTGGATGAGAATTGTTAAAGATCAACAAAATCCCCATAAAGCTGCAATTTATCACCAAATCTATCAACTCTTTTAATACTTCTCTATAGTGCTTTCTATATATTTTTTCTCAGATGTAGTTTTGCTCTGTTCCGTCCTGGTAGCTGTTTTATGTCATGTAACTTTCGTTTGATAATTAAACGGTTTTTATTTTATATATATATATATATATATATATATATATATATATATATATATATAATATATATATTATATATATATATATATATATATATATATATATATATATATATATATATATATATATATATATATACATATACATACATATATATATACATACATATACATATACATACATATATATATACATATATACATATATATATATATATATATATATATATATATATATATATACATATATACATATACATATATATACATATACATGCATATACATATATATACATATATATATACATATATATATATATATATATATGTATACACATATACATATATATACATATATATATATACATATGCATATATGCATATATATATGTATACACATATACATATACGTACATATACACATATATATACGTACATATATATACATACATATATGTGTGTGTGTGTATATATATATATATATGTCGTAATACAGTTTTAGCATATAAAAAAGAACTCTTCGTATTAATACGTAAGATTTCACTAGTTCTATTCTTATTTTTTAAGACTATATCTTACTTAATAAATAGTTATCATTACAAATAAACAGTTTGATATAAAACTTTTGTCAAGGAAAATCTTAAGAGAAAAATTGAAAATCACGCCATGAATTTAAATTTTAGGTTTCCGTTTCCGTTTGATGTATTTTCAGTGAAAAACAAAAAGAAAAAGACTAAGTTTTATATTTCTAAGAAACTTAATTTCTGTAAAAGTGAAAATCAGTACTATTCAGTTTAACAGATAAAATTATCAGTGTTATTAATAGAATATCTTTGAATATAAACAAGAAAAATATTTTTTACACATTCTTTAGCTAAGTTATTATTATATATATATATATATATATATATATATATATATATATATATATATATATATATATATATATATATATATATATATATATATATATATATATATATGTATATATGTATATGTATATATATGTATATGTGTATATGTATATGTATATATATATATGTATATATATATATATATATATATATATATATATATATATATATATATATATATATATATATATGTGGGGGGGGTGATTAATTTCGTTTATATTTGGAAACTAAAAATTTACACAAAAAAATTTGGAAGATATTTCATGTGATATAAATGTTAGATATAAATTAAATCTGAAACGTATAGATACGAAATGAATAAAGATCCTTCGTTATTAGTTGGATAAGAAGGATTTTATTGCAGATACGTTCTGCTGCATAGTTCCATTTTCCCAAAGGAGTAATTATGGCTGACTCGGTTTTCATCCCTTTTTCTGTTAGCCCTTGAAATAGGATACCATTTCCTTCCCACCTCTAATGATCCCTGTGTTTTACAAAGTCCACTTAGAAAAATTTTCTTCTAATTTTAATGGCTGGAGCTATCCACAGACTTTTATGTGCATACCCCGAAATGAGATAGAATCGGTGATTACTTCTTCGAATTCGATATTACCTTGAATTTATCATAAAATCAGAACCTTTATCTTGGCTTTATAACTGAGTTGAACAACCTGTTTAATTCTGCAGGTCACGAAGAGATATAATTGTCTGGTTAAAATGATGAAGGAAGCTTTCAGATAATACTTGAAATTGTTGATAAAACAGACTGATATATTGGTGAAACGACTAAAAAGAGATAAACGAAATACATGATTAAATACAAATTATAATGGGAGTTTAGATTAGGCCACGGATTTTTTTTAAATATATATATATATATATATATATATATATATATATATATATATATATATATATATATATATATATATATATGGGTGTTAGGTCTAAAAAGGGGGTATTTGGAAAAAATTAAGCTAGTTGTGAACAATTTAAAAGGGAACTCTTTCGTAATAACTATTATTAATGAAAAAAAACCACGCTCGCGTAAGCTTTTAGAATAATCCGGTCAATCGAAATCAAATTGGAAGAATTTGATGAGTATGGAAAGAGATAAAGTCAGTTGGTGTGTAGACGGAGAGATATCAACATACTCCACGCTTAGTTCTGCCACGAATAAATGAAAATGGCGCAAAGCACGCCTTGAAAAGGAAACTATACTTTAAAATAAAGGGATTATTTACCAAGAAAGATTGATTCTTCTATTCGCCTTACCACTGGATACGACATATATATATATATATATATATATATATATATATATATATATATATATATATATATATATATATATATATATACTGTCTACTAATAAGTATTTGGACACCTATGCAAAAGACGATATCTGCGGTCCTGAGGTACTTCAATGCTTCCGCCGGTATACATCGTGTAGGAAACAGTATCGGCATTAGTCGAGTGCAAGATGCCACGCACTTTGGAGCTCTCTGAATTTGAGAAAATTATAATTATCGGGTATGTATCACAAATGTGGCCGATCCTTAACAGACATATCTAGAGATCTGAAGTAACTAAAATCGATAGTGGCCTAAGTGATTAAGAAGTGGAAGGTGAGCGGTGATTGTCGGAATGTGCCGAGTCGGTAGACCAACAAAACTGGGAGATAGAGACCGACTAGTGCTGTCCAGAGAAATTCGGAAGAACCGCACCCAACCGATGGCCCTTATCCGCGAAATGTTTCAACAGGCATCTGGGAGTATCGTTTCAATGAATATCATCCGTAAGAAAGCTCATCTGCTTGGTTTTCATGATGGTGGTGCTGCCCATAAGCCTTTGATCACAAAGTCCAACCGCGTTGCCCGGTTAATGTGGTGCAAAGCACATCGAAATTGGACAGTAGATCAGTGGAAACGGGATCTTTGGAACGACGAATCAAGATTCACCTTTTACCGTTTGGTTGGCAGGGTCTGTTCTGACATCTGCCTGGAGAACGTCTCTTGCCAGAATGCATTGTGCCAAAAGTCAAGTTCGGCGGAGGTGGAATTATGGTCTATGGGTGTCTCCTGGTATGGACTGGGACCCTTGGTTCCCACTTATTGTAAGCTCAACGCCGATGCCTACTGCACTATTTTGGATGAGGATGTGCTTCCTATATTGCAGCAGTTTTAAGGGCTGTAACCCTGTTACTTTCAGGACGACAATGAAAGTTGTCATGTTTCGAGGTTAACCAAGGCTTATTATAGTGCCAATGGAGTTCATCGAATGGAATGGCCCGCCCAGAGCCCAGACCTGAACCCTATCGAGAACTTCTGGGACGAGTTGAATTGCCGAATTAAGGGGTGAGCTACCAATTCAAAATTGGTAAAGAAACTTGTATGTCTACTCCAAGCCGAGTGGAAGACAATACCACTAGCTGTAATACAAAGACTTGTGAAATGTATGCCACATAGGGTTCACGCTGTAATTGCCTCTCGTGGAGGCTCTACCAACTATTGATTTTGAATAAAGTTAGATTTTCTTTTCTATCACAGGTGTCCAAATACTTAATGGTAGAAAGTATATATATATATATATATATATATATATATATATATATATATATATATATATATATATATATATATATATATATATATATATATACGTTTATGCATATATACACACATATATATATATACATATGTATTTTTATATATATGTTTGTATATTCTTGTATATAACTTAATTTTAATTATTAATTGTTAAACTTCCTATCAGTATTGTATCAATAATTTTTGTGTATCCTGCAATGGCACGAATAGCTTTTTATCCTTTATTTTTCCAATATCCAACCATTCAGCAATCACGTGATTCATAATAAACCTCCGCCTTCATTATGGCGTACGCTAACGATTAAGTCTGCAAAGTCAGTGTTTTCTGGACATACTAAAAAAACCAACAAAATAAAAAAAGTAAAGGGACTTTTATGTCTGGGAATCTGGAGACCGCCATTTCTACGGGCCATTAAGAGGAAGGAATGTTCTCGAAAACAATAAAAGGGGCGCCATAAAAACGACACGAACACGCGCTTACCATTAAACGAGTGGAAAAAAGAAGAAAGGGGTCCGCATTCTATAGTCGCACGTGGCTGTCCGGGACGGTCACTATCCCTCGAGGTCGTCCCCCATCTTATTTGCTCCCTCCCCACTCCGCCTTCTTTTTTTTAAGAAGGTTTCCATTTCATTTCCTTTAATGCTCTCTTTCGTTGGGAATATTCATTTCCAGAATTTCATCCTATTTTTAGAGAAAGCGCGATTAAAAAGCGGGTATGCTTCGATCATTACCACTGGAAAAAATTTCAAAAATCCCCTATATAATAATAGACTAAGTTATCTG
>CM063508.1:173771988-173776988 GCA_032207245.1 Pardosa pseudoannulata | reverse complement strand
CATATATATATATATATATATATATATATATATATGACATGGTCCAGTTTTAAGGTGAATGGAAAACAGTATTTTTTGATAATACTAAGATTTTTAAATCATAGTTTCATTTAAAAGCAAAACTTGCGCTAGTTTCATTTGTTCATCGCAGAGCTAAGGGTGGAAAGGAGTTCACAGCTCCATGTCCACGCGCTAACTAACTCATATCGGTTCGCTTAATCATCATAAACTTCTTGAAATATCTGTAGGCTTGACCGGATTGCTCCAAAAAGTTACACAATCTCAGGTCATTTTCATTTATTCTATTATTTTAAAAGAGTTCTCTTTTTAAAATCGTTTATAACTCACGTAATTCCCAACTACCCCCTTTTCAGACCCCTCCACACACGTCTGTACTTTGGTTTATAGATATATTTAAGCACGCAAATGCACTTCAGATACAATTGTATAACTTTGCGTATTCATACAGGTGTGCGAGCAAGGAAACAAACGCATACATGCCTTTTTAAAAATGTAAAAGATGGATATGTAATATTTATATATATATATATATATATATATATATATTCACATAAATGGATAATTATTTCTCCCCCAAGAAATAAATGACATGTCCTCGACTAGGATGGACTGCAGTATCCACTATGATGTCAATTAGGAAAATATTAATTTCCCGCCTGACATAAATAGATGTGTTTCCGAATGAAAGCATGTTATTAAATATCCGACTCCATACATAAAATATACAAATGAGCTGAAATCTCATTTTAATCGCATCAATTCTCTTCTCGAAAATGGGGATGTCATTCATTCGGCGAAGGGCTAGCGATAGATAGTTTAAAGTGTGATCCAGAGAACACTTAGTAAAAGACATTTATTCAACAGGAAGTAAAACACGTTTACTACCCCGTGCAAACTAAAAGAAGTGTTGTAACAGAGAAAAAATATACGGTTGATAATTTTCAAAGAGAATATTCATTTTAACCATGTCTGAACCAATTAAGTTAGTTTTATTCTGCATGTAAGTACAAGATAACTTAAATTTTATAACAAATATTTATTTAGGCCATCTCTGAATGTAGTTTCACTGGTTTTGACGTGACATTTGTTCTTACGTAGGGCGTACATTTTATATATATATATATATATATATATATATATATATATATATATATATATATATATATATATATATATATATATATATGTATATATATATATGTATATATAATATATATATGTATATACATATATGTATATATGTGTATAAATATGTATACATGTATATATATATATATATATAATATGTATATATATATATATATATATATATATATGTATATATGTATATATATATGTATATATATATATATATATATATATATATATATATATATATATATATATATATGTATATATATGTATATATATATATATATGTATATATATGTATATATATGTATATATACATATATATGTTTATATAAATATAAATATATATCCCATATTTAAAAATTTATGCACATATATATCACAATTATAAAATTATTAGGCATAAAATATTAAAATTTTGCATTTACTGTTGTACATCTAGTTATGTACCTCCATGCTTTCTAAATCTACCCACCCTATAAGTAAAAATCTCAATATAACAAATATTAAGATACTTCTGGTCAGTACGAGATGGCAGTATTTGAGGTATATCCATAACCGAATTAATATATACAATTCAATGCTGAATTAATATTATATAAATTTTTGATATTATTAAATCGTACTATTTTAACAATAGTTCAATTGTCTAATTTATTAAAAATTTTAGAATCGTATATTAAATTTAAATGAAAAAAAAAGTAAATTAAATACAAGAAAATAAGTGTGTAGTTTAATAGGTGTACAAAGAAATACACATAAGATTTGTGCGCGTGCGGTATTTTCAGTATCTTTTCCATCTTATCTTCCTTTCAAATTGTTCGCTGAAATAGTTTCTTTACCCAATTTCAAAAAGTCGCCGATTCGAGCTATTGAGTTCAACTCTCTGCCTGTAAAAGTATTTTTTCAGTCACTGGTGTGTCAGTGCAAGAAAGTAGTGTAGCGTATTTTCTCCCTCGCAAGGACACTTTACTGACTGCAGAAACACTTTTACAGTCGGGAAAACAAACTCGTGTGGTTGGATTAGCTATTATATGTCTCACCCTATATCAAAAAATTTGGAAATGCTTTGTATTGACGAAACAGTTTTAATACAAGGCCCCATTGTGAATATTTTGTATCGGCAAATTTGTTTTCGTGTATCCAAATACCGCACGTTAATAACATATGAGTTGCAAAGAAATTTAATAAGTGCACAGTATAAATTTTAAAAAGGATGCAATAAAGAAAATAGCATCAAATTGTTTAACCGAGAAATTATAGATAAATTATGTATAAATTTGGAAATGTTTTGTATTGACGAAACAGTTTTAATATAAGGCCTCATTGTGAATATTTTGTATCGGCGAATTTGTTTTCTCCAAATAACGTACGTTAATAACATATGAGTTACAAAGAAAGTTTATAAGTGCAAAATATAAATTTTAAAAAGGATACAGTAAAGAAAATAGCATTAACTTGTTAAAACAAGAAATTATAGATAAATTTTCATGAAAATTTTTAACTCTAGCCAATTTCTATAGTTAAACAGAACTGCATTCACTGCATGGGAGTGTGCTTAGTAAAGCAGACCACGAAGTTTTATCAATTATTGTATATTCTTCTAGAGAACAGCTCTCACAGTCTCTTCAACATTTATGGGTGTAGAATATGTATCTCTCACAGTCTCTTCAACATTTATTGGTGCAGAATCTGTATCAATACAGAAACGTTTCATTGCATTTGCAGCTGCAACTTTTCTCCGTTTGCTTGGCCGACTTTTTGACTTCAGCCAGCGTGAACTAATGCTGTGCATTGTAAACCTACAATTACAATAGTAAATCACTCAACTTTAACTTTGGAAGTATACAATGAAGAATAAAAATCTCAGAGTATCGAAATAATTCAAGTAAAATGATTAACTTCGCACTCACGTGAAACTAACAACCACATGTAAACAAACCACGCCGTCATTCACAGTTAGTGATGCAGTTAAGTACCGACTTCCATTCGAAGCTAAATAAAATTTTAAAAAATCATGGGGTTTAAAAGAAAAAGATCATAAAAGGAGGTTTGTTTACACGAGAGTTGCCATTTAAAAGGGGGCCTGGTCTATTTTTTTAATAACGTAAATTCCCATAAGTAATGATAAAATGATGGGAATGAAAAAAAGTTTTTGCTCCGTATTCATAATGATATATTCTTTCAATATTCACTAAAATCAAAAATTCGAATTATCGGTCGATTTTAGCCAATTTGAAAGTTCACCATAGCCTTAATTTCAAGAAATATATGTAAATAATTGCGAACAGGATACTATGCTAAAGTTATGCCCTGATGATATTTATGGAAATTTGTTATTATAATTTCTTGTTTAAAGTTATTACACATTGATAAACGTCTAGCTTTCTGCTTTAAGCCACTATGTAATAGGTTTAACCATATTTCACGAAACGGACAGATTATTTTATGGAACAAGCTTGAAATATACTACTAAAATTATGAAAGGAATAATTTAATATTTGGCAAGATGCGAGATATGAAAGCATGCGAATTCTTACCATATAAGATTTCATATATGACAACATATATAAAATTGAACGAATATCATCTAAAAAATACCAAAAATGAACAATTTATTGAGAATTTTTTAAAAATAATTTCTTTGAAGTTGCAGGAAGAAAAAGATTTGCAGGAAAAAGGATTTCCCCTAAAATGCATTTGTATATTGTGAATTATACACCTTTTCTTTATCCAATAACTGATACATTCTTAAAAATTATGTGTAACAAAAAAAATATTTGTATAATTTATATATTAATTTCTTTTTTTACATCGATTGTGTGCACACATTACATGTAGAGGTAAACCAATAGACATACACACAAATCGACTTAAATACACATAAATTCGGGTATGAGTAGTTAAACACAACATATATACACATGGATGTGTTTTCATGTATAGACATGTATACTTTATGTCTATGTGTGGATTTACTAATAAGACTCAAAGACGCAAAGAAAAAAGATCGAAATATATTCATTCCAACTCGAAACTTGTTAATTCAAGAATCAGTTATGATATAATAATTGATACATTCTTAAAACTTATGTGTAACAGAAAAATATTTGTATAATTTATGTATTAACTTCTTTTTTTACATCGATTGTGTGCACACATTACATGTATAGGTAAACCAATAGCCATACACACAAATCAACTTAAATGCACATAAATTCGTGTATGAGTAGTTAAACACAACATAAATACACATGGATATGTTTACATGTATACACAAGTATACTTTATGTCTATTTGGGGGATTTACTAATAAGACTCAAAGATAAAGAAAAAGATCGAAATATATTCCTTCCAACTCGAAACTTGTTAATTCAAGAATCAGTTATGATACAATAAATGATATATTTTTAAAAATTATATGTAACAGAAAAATATTTGTATAATTTATGTATTAACTTCTTTTTTTACTTCGATTGTGAGCAAGCATTACATGTATAGGTAAACCAATATCCATACACACAAATCGACTTAAATACACATGAATTAATGTATGAGTAGTTAAACACAACATGTATACACATGGATATGTTTACATGGATACACAAGTATACTTTATGTCTATGTGTGGATTTACTAATAAGACTCAAAGATGCAAAGAAAAAGATCGAAATATATTCCTTCCAACTCGAAACTTGTTAATTCAAGAATCAGGAGGAACAAGAAATAAGTTCGATGAAATAATCAACGATAAAATCTTTTTCGACTAATGAGCCTTGGGGACATTTGATGTAATCCCGGTTCGAATAAAATTAGCATATATATCACTCACTTCTCGGGATACTGAA
>CM063508.1:173724488-173751988 GCA_032207245.1 Pardosa pseudoannulata | reverse complement strand
ATAATTAAATAAAATATTTATATATATATTCATAATATATATATATATATATACACGATATATAAATATATATATACATTATATATTTATATGCATATACATATGCATATATATATATATATATACATATATATACATATATATATATATATATGCATATATATATGCATATATATATGCATATATATATTTATATATATATATATGCATATATATGCATATATATATATATATATATATATATATATATATATATATGCATACTTATATATATACATATATATGCATATATATATACGTGCGCGCACACACATATATATATATATATATACAAACATAAAAACGAAATATACTTTTTTTTTTTTTTGCTCGATACAGTTATCGTCATAAAAATAATAATGATAAATTTGAAAGAGTGTTTGTATATCTGAGTCCTACCACGGTCGCCAACCTCTATTTATTTGGCTGATCGTAACGTCGTGCATGAGAAATGTTTCCACTCTTCCGTAATTAACTTAAGAAGATAGAACGTGGCATTCGGAATTTCGATTTTCATTCCTCCTCTACCCCCCCTCATAGTCGCACAGTCATTTGTTTCGCAACGAATCCATTTTATACATAGACGCCGTCAATGATAAATATCCTGGTTTCTTAAAGAGGGGTTTCGGAAAGCATATATATATACATATATATATATATACATATATATATATATACATATATATATACATATATATATACATATATATATACATATATATATATACATATATATATACACATATATATACATATATATATATAATATATATATACATATATATATACATATATATATACATATATATATACATATATAATATAAATACATATATATATACATATATATATACATATATATATACATATATATATACATATATATATACATATATAAATATATATACATATATATATATATACATATATAACACATATATATATTACATATATATATATAGTATAGATATATACATATTATATACATATATATATAAAATAAGAAATATTTTCTAATAACGTATTACTTTTATGACTACAAGAATTTGCCATTCTTTTGTTTAGTTATATGTGTTAAATATATCACTTCTTGTGCATGTCATTCAACAAAGAACTGAGACAAAGTATAAGTTAGAACATTTTTATGTCCAAAATTGTTAAGGCTCCTACACAGTATATATCAACAATCTCCGTATCAAACACTGAAAGTCTAAATGTTGTATAATTCTGATTTTTCCGGTCACCGATAAAACTAAATTTTTTATTGGAGACAATAGGGTGCAGTAAAAAAGAAAACAGAAATGCAATAACAATAAAAAAGCACAACCGTAAAGATACAGGCTTTGGCAGTTGCTGAAATTGGTGTAAAATTGGTAATGTTCTTAGGCAGTATATCTCAATTACCCCCGTATCGATCACTGATACGGCTACATGTTGAGTGATTTTGATTTAGCGGTAACCTATAAAACTGTAAATTTCCTATTCCATCCAAAAAGTGCAGTAAAAAAGAAACAGAAACGTAATAGCAACTAAACAGCACAACCTTAACACTAGATTTACGGATGTTGATCATATACCTATTTTTACTGACGTGAGCCAATTTGACTCATACAAGAAAATTGAAGTTTTTTGCCAAGAAAATAGTTCCAAATTAATTTAAATAAAATGTTTAATATCAAAAAATTCATGGAAAACATTTTTTGCATATAAAATCTGATTTTGAAACACATTTTCCGCAAACATTTCTATTCCATTTAGCACAATGGTTTCTACATCTGTTTCTTTTGCATGATTGTCGAACTTAACAATTCTTCCGTGCGTCAGTAGCATGAATTTCTGTCATTGGAATGGAAGTGTTCTCGACTTCTTCTTTATATTTACTTTATACTATACTTCATATACTTTATACTTTATATTTACTTTATACTATATTTATTACTATATTTATTTATTTTCATATACATTCTATGAGTCAAATTGGCTCACAATCGTGAAAATAGGTATACCCCATTATTAAATTCGCATTATTAAATTCGCTTTATTAAAATAATGCGAAATGAAGGGGTCTGCGGGGAAGAGGAATGACAGTTTACACATATTTTATTACTTAACTAAAAACCAACGTATGTTTTTGAAAAGTGATATGAAAATTTATGTAGTGATCAAATTTTTAATGAGTCAAATTGGATAGGTACGTAAATCTAGTTTTAATATACACAAACGGTGAAAAGTGTTTAATGAGGTTTTCAGTATGAGTGTAATATTAAATATTCATGGACTGCATATTTCTTTTTTATCCTCAAATGATCCGTGTAATTAGCGATTCTCAGCACACGAATTTTTATAGTTTGATTGATTTCTGGTGTGCATCTATGAATACATTTTTGTGTGTGCAAACTTTTTCGATATAATTTAATATCAATATATTCATACATGTATGAATATGCTGTAACGGTGGGATTTAGCGGTGTGTCGACATCAAAGAACTTTGCTTTGGGAGGTGGACTTCGCTTGTGTGGATACAAAAGGATTGTTTTCCCCTGCACCACGATGTCTACACTGTTGTGCTCTATAGTAGAGGAACACTATACCAGACAACCCGGCGCCTTCACTGACAGCCAGAATTATGATCATTGAAACGTCAAAGGATTTGCCGCGACTTGGATGTAGCCGTTAAGAATTCCAGGACACTGGGTTTGCGGCCGATGATTGTTTAACCCAGACCAATCCAGTTATTCGAAGGTGAGGTCATCGCTAGGTGATCCAATAATGAAATTGTGGGTGAGGCCCCTGTCTTAGCTAGAGAGAGACTAGCGAAGATTTGTTTTTTCAGAGAAGTTAGTTAGCTATCAACCAGTTAATTCAGGGGTCGCCTTGACCAGTCTCTCTAACGGAGGTTTTTTTTTTTTCTATAATCCCACCTTGGGATCTTTTCTTTAGGGAGTAGCCCTCATCGGCTAACTCGGAGGTCACCTCGACCAGTCTCTCCATCGGAGAGTTTTATTTAGCGAAATCTCGTCTTGGGATATATCTCTTGCTGAGATTGAAACGATACCCTGTGCATTGGATTTCCTTTTTTAATATAATCCTCTTCAGGATTGTTTGCATTTTTTCCTTCGGAACTCTAACTGTGCTTTGATACTCTATCAGTACTTCAGTGAACTATCGCGAGAGCTATCGAACTGTTTCTTCCGTCGGATTACCAATATTTCGGCAGAGACTGACCTTAGTTAATGCACGTCTCTACTCAGGCCTACGTGTACTAATCACTTACCTGTGATCGGAAATTGTTTTTTTTTGTGTAGTTGTGAAATTATGTATATAACAGAAGTGTAAATAAATTCATTAATCAAGATACACCTGATTCTTCCTTGTGTCACCTGAAACAGGGACCGGATACGTTACAATACACATGTGTAATTTGGAGGGCTATGGTCTACTGTTTTTCGATACGAGTTCTAATGAGACCAGGATTTACAGGCATTCAGGGTATATCAAGATGCAAGAGTTTTCCTACATTCTTTGTTGAGTAATCAATACCAGTACGTTACGTAAGATTATCTTCTCAGAGCGATAGAACAAACCACACGGAGTTCAGTTTCATTTGAATGAAATGCCTAGTTTTCGATTTAAGAGAAAGCGCGCATAAATTTGTAGATTCCTTTAAGCGTTTATCTCCTCTCAAATTTCCATGAAAGCCAATGATTTATGAAAGACACACGTTCCCTTGTTTTTAACCGTTCATTATTTCCGTCTTAAACGCTTTAGGTATATCCTTCGGTTTCCAAAACTCCATACAAATCTCCTCCCAGTGGAACCTTATCAAACGGAACTAAAATTTGTCTGGATGAATAAATAAATAAATAAAACAAATGAACCCCTAGAAACCCCGCATCCCCAAGAAGAAAAATCTTTTCCGTGTTTATATTCTTTCGAAGTGAGCGACGCACAAATCACTTTTAAAAACATTCGAAAACGAAAATTGAAATTCAGTCTCTATGGACAGACCTTCCTTCCATTGTTACGGAGAAACACTCGTAGCGGGGTTTTCTGCGAAATTGGATAAAATGCTAATAACAGGTTTTTCATGAATAAATTACGATTGAAAAGGGGGCTCAGCGAAAGGAACCTGGAATAGTTTTGGGGAAAGGCAAGTCGAATTCCGCAGTGACAACTGAATTCAGCTTAATTGTCATTGTAACGAAAATTTTTAGAGTCACTTCCATCTCACGAATGCACGATTTTGGACTTTAAAGGGATAATGCCAGAATAAACACAGAAAATACACAAAACTCGCCTCAATTTCTGTCACCGCCTGTAATTGTAAAAGGTGAGAGACGACTGCGCAGTCGCTAAAGGATCTGACGGATGTAACTATAAGCTCGTCTCGTTTAATTCCTATTGAATGACATTATTAAACTCAAGATAACGGCTCAAAAGAAAATGCTATCAATATGAAGTATATAGACTTTGATCTAAACTCTCAACTTTCTCTCATTATCAAGTCTTATGCTGAAAACTCATTCCAGATGTCTAAAATATCCAGACCAGATAAGCGATGTGTTCAACGCTATAAGCTGCCACAACAAAAGGCAGCAAGGTACTATGTGTTCGACCAGTATCCAGCATTAAGAGTACATAACAACTCCTGACAGATTTTTTTATTTGTAAAATGAGACACTATAAAAGTTCAGTACATCATTTCTGTAGGGACCTCGATCGGAAACTAAACTCTCTTTAAAAACTATTACATTCCCCCAAACGCTTTAATTCATAAGTATTCATTTTCTTTTCTCTTATACCAAATGTTCTGGGAGAAAATGGTGTAATATTCTAAACATTTGAAGTCAAATTCAAATGAATATTGATGTTATAGACTTACCTATATATAAAGATTTCTACAATTATTATATTGTGCTCGTGTGTGAACAAGATTTATTACCTCTGTCTGAAAACAACAACTGTGGAATTATGCATGTCTTAGTGATCACAATTAGTAAAACACAAAAAATCTTAATAGATAGCATTTGGTTTATAATACATACTCTACAAAACAGATATATGTCAAATTTTGTAATCAAAGCTGTCAACAAAAGGAACACTTTACTTATATACGTGTCAAAGCAAGAGCTTATTATATATATAAGGTTCTTATAACAAAAGTCTCCCTTTCAAAATGTCGTAAAAGAAAAAAGAATCACATCAAAATTCAACTGAATATAATGGAAAAAAGTGGAGAAAACTTTCAAAGAATATCGACGTTAAAGACCTATCTAAATATAAGGAGTTTTACAATTATGTGTGTGCGCGAGTGTGAACAAGATTTATTAGCTCTGTCTGAATAAAACAAATTTGGAATTATGTATGTCTTAGTGACAACAAGCTTAACAGATAACATTAACACAACAAGCTTAACAGATAACATTTGGTTTATAATTCTTACTTTACAAAACAGATACATATCAAATTTTGTAACCAAAACTGCCAACCAAAGGGACACTTTACTTACATACGTGTCAAAGCAAGAGATTATTATATATATATATACACACACACACACATATATATATATATATATATATATATATATATATATAAGGTGCTTATAACAAGTCTAACTTTCAAAATGTTGTAAAAGAAAAGAATCACATCAAAATTGAATTGAATATAATGGAAAAAAGGGGAGAAAATTTTCAAAAAATATCGACGTTATAGACTTATCTAAATATAAAGAGTTCTAAAATTATGTTTGTGCACGTGCGTGAACAACATTTATTACGTCTGTCTGAAAAAGAACAGATTTGGAATTATGTATGCCTTTGTGAACACAATTACTAAAACACAAGCTTAATCGATGACATGTGGTTTATAGTTTCTACTCTACAAAACAGATTTATATCAAATTTTGTAACCAAAACTGTCAACCAAAGGGACACTTAACTACATACGTGTCAAAGCAAGACCTTATATATATATATATATATATATATACATATATATATATATATATATATATATATATATAAGGTGCTTATAACAAGTCTAACTTTCAAAATGTTGTAAAAGAAAAGAATCACATCAAAATTGAATTGAATATAATGGAAAAAAGGGGAGAAAATTTTCAAAAAATATCGACGTTATAGACTTATCTAAATATAAAGAGTTCTAAAATTATGTTTGTGCACGTGTGGTAATAAGATTGATTAGCTCTGTTTGAAAAAAACAACTTTGAATTGTGTATATCTTAGTGAGCACAATTACTAAAACACAACAAGCTTAATATATGGCATTTGGTTTATAATACATACTCTACAAAACAAATATGTATCAAATTTTGCAAACAAACCTGTCAACTAAAGGAACACTTTACTTATATACGTGTCAAAGCAAGAGCTTATATATATATATATATATATATATATATATATATATATATATATATATATATATATATATATATATATATATATATAAGGGGTTTATAACAAAAGTCTCACTTTCAAAATGTTGTAAAAAAAAAAAAAAGAATCACATCAAAATTGAACTGAATATAATGGAAGAAAGGAGAAATGTATAGTATAAGAAGGAGTTTACAAAGTGTATCGAAACATAGCGCTGTAAGCGGCATACTATGCAAATTAAAAATCCCTGTTATTAGCCTTGGCGTAGCAAAACAGCAGACAGTAGCGCTCCAAACCAAAGCAAACGTTTCAATTATGCAAGACACATTGCATGTGTTATATAAACGGGAAATATGGGACATTTTTTTCAGTCAAACAACCAAAATATTCATGCATATTCAACAGTACGATTTATTTACTCTGCAACACAGGCCAAAACAGTCATATTTCGATTCAAAATGTGACTTAACACCGAATCTCCTTTCGTTATGTCCATTACAGTGTTATCTGTTAATACATTGTGGAATTTTGTTTCATGCCATAATACAGTTTTGTCCTTCTTCCAATATACTCAATTCACATTTTAAATCATTCTAACCATTGGTTCTCTTTTTACAGCATTTTGAAAGTAGAGCTTTTATTATAACCACCCTGTATGTATATATATCTCCCAGGAAAATCTATAACGATCAGCAACAATACTCTTCTGAAACGCCACTTTGGCAGATGTGTCTAATCAAATTTTACTCTCTATAAGCAATTAACTGTTGCCTCAGCATTTTCCCACGACACTAAACCACACATGGGATTTAGTCGTCTCTCGCTAAAGGTTGTCGTTGCCACATGTAGTTAGAGAGAACGTTCTGACACCGTCCGGTTCAGATGCCTCTGAATTTTGTGCTATTTTGAAGATGAAATAAAGACGTTCGGCCACGACGAATGATGTGTTTCTTTCGAACAGACGTTTAGCGGGACTCTTGGCGGCCCAGCATGCCCGGGCTGAGAAAAATAATAGGTTCAAATTTAAAATGGGTTTCAAGTGTAAGATTTGGGGCCAGTTTGTCCCCCACGATTATATATATATATATATATATATATATATATATATATATATATATATATAGATAGATAGATAGATAGATAGATAGATATGCATATATATATGTATATATATACATATATACATATATATATATATATATATATATATATATATATATATATTCATTTCCCTTTAATAATTTTATCGTAATTTAAAATTTTTCTTGCTTGTTTAGTAGTACGCTTCTAATATGCATGTTGTAAATTTTGGGATAAATGGTTGTATATACCTTTCGTTAAGTATGGGTAATATGGGTTCTAATATGGAGGAATCTCGTTTGTATAGCCCCAAACTGACTTTATTTAAAGCTCTTTTTAACACTGTATAAAAGTTCGAAAATCACCGAAAAACCATAATTCTAAATTAAAAGAAGAATATATATGGCTTTTAGTCCCCAAAAAAAGATTTGTTTAATCATTTTTTTGTTACTGAAAACAATTATTTTTTTAATTTTTGACTAATTAATATTAGCCTTAAAATTCCCTTCAGCTAAAATTTAGAATACTTTTGAACAGTTTCTAGGATACCAATATATAAAAGTATACGAGAACCCACCCCCCATTTTCTTTCGTTACATAATGCTTATAACAGAGTATTACGCTGTAATATTAAGAGAATAATTTCTGTTTGTTGGAATATATTTCTAAGGTACACCAAAAAAAATTAGGCTAATTTATAGTTATTTGTATACAAAAATACTATAACAAAAACTACAGGCAAAATTTAGGATAGAGAGAATTTTTCGGAGCTGAGACTGATCGAAAAACCATTCCGTGTACAAAATCCAATATGTTCAATATTGGATCTTGTCCTTCAGAGTCAATACACGTCGAAACGAAGGTATATTTTGCTGTCTTAAAAAAACACGTCATGTTTTCGATAAAGGCTGTGCTAGTAAATTTAACTTCCCCTGTTAGTTGAAAGTTCTTCATTTCAAAAATCTAATTTTTTTACCTCCGAAATTGCTATTTACCAAGACAAAATAATGGTCTATAGACGAGTAATTTATCATCACGTTATTAAACTTTTTATAAAAAAATATAGTTTCACCACTATTTGATAATATTACCTTTCGATTTCTGCATTTCAGATATTAAGAAAATATAACATCGTAGATAAGACTTAAATTAACCGAATTTGAGAAAAGCTTTTTTGGAACTTCTCTACACAAACAAAGCACTACTTCTGTTCTAGAACTTGTATTTTTGTTGGATATTAAACGTTTTAAACCATACATACAACCATTTAAGTATCCAGAAACAATGCAACTGTTAACAAAGTTTAAAAAATAATGGTTTCCATTATATCAAAATGCTATATGTACACCCTCATATTCTTACTAGATATTGTATAATTTTAATTCATATTGCTAACTAACGTCAGTAGAATTTATTTTTGAAGTACAAATGTATTTATATAAAATTATGCTTTTTTATAGACGAATTATGTTAAGAAAAAAGATCAAATGTCGCACTGGAACAAAATTAACTACTGCTTAGACTATTAAGATTTATATATCTATGCACTGATAAAGTATCTCTCTTGTAGCTATAAAACAGCAATTTACTGTATATTTTTATTCAATTTCGTGTCTTAATTACATTTTATTTTTTAATAAATTACTGTGCATATGCATTTAGTGTGTGTGTGTGTGTGGTGTGTGTGTAATACTAAATGAATAAAACAAGAAAGATTTGGCACCATATTAGCAGATTTGTTTCTCAGTTTTAATGCATTCGTTTAAATAGAAAAAGACTACATGATAATGTTTAAAAAAAAACTAGAATCGTGATCACTCAACTAGTATGACAATACCTTGAATGTATAATAAATTCCATGCTACGTCACTAACTACATTAATGCCTTATTTGATATTTATTCTTTTTAGACCTATAAACAGTTAATATTCTTCCCGTTAATTTCAAATTAAGACAAAATTCTTGACTTAATGTGTGATGCTATTCGAAATCACCTTATATGTATATTATCACGATTTCCACGATTATGATGTCGACTTTAAAATCTTCAAGAAGTGACATAATAGAAACGAGACTCCATTTCTTCGCTTTGAGTGCAAATAGTTTGGTTTTGGAGTTCTACGATCTACCTTTTGCTACACGAGGACAAATGAGATCGGGATCTACCTACTGTTTAAAACCAATTCGAATCCATGGAATATGTTACTGAAAAGCAGCATCCTACCCATACGGCCATCGCTTATCCGAGTTAACTGAAATGAAATAGATATTTTAAAACTTGCATGTCTTCCTTTTGCTAGTCATGTGCACAGAGGTTGAAGAGGGTCGCCATAGAGTAAGTTTCAGCGTGGGTTGCAGTGTTTAAAAGTTTGGGTACCAGTGCTGTATGACATAATACCGCGTAATTCCTTCGCAGTATAAGCTACTCATTAAAGTGGACAGACTAGTGACTTTCTAAAAGGATTTCCAAAATGACGCCAAACGATGAGACAATAATCTGGAAAGTTTTGATGTCCGATGCAAAAATATATTACCAAAAAATCACCGTCAAAACATAAATGGGGTGGTATAAAAATAAAATTGAGGACAGAACATTTCCGATTTTCAATTATTTTTTCATTGCTGTGAGAATTCATCCCCGATAAATCTTAAACGGGAGATAAAAATATTCCAGGAGGAAATAAAGGTCACCAATTTTATATATTGTTAAAACTATCATTATGCCGCCACAGTTAAAAACGTCCTATTCTTTCTGAAATAATATTTACCGAAAACTCGTAAACAGAATTTCAAATTTCCGACGTTCAACCACCGTAAAATATCATTTTTTTATGATTAATTCTATTTCGAAATCGTTCCGATAGAAACACTCCACCACTCTTCGGATGTCTCCAATAAATCTTAAGTACCCAACATTTATTTATTCCTGAAATATTGTTTCCCTTAACTCATTATAATGCATAAAACAAGATTTTTTTTCTTACACCCTCGTTTGTAAAGATCCTTTCCCCGTTTTCGCGACGACTAAAAAGGATTGGGGGAGGGAGGTGAAGTCTAGAACGTATCGGTCATAAATTATTTCAATAAACGCCAATAACCCTTTCTCCCATTTCGAAACAATATTGAAACCCATTAAAAACATCCCCCCCTTTCCTTTCAAATTTATCCCATTTTCCTCGTACCACTCATAATAAAATAATTCATTTTTTCTCTCGATTATGGATTTATTCCAAGACTCTTAAAAAGCACTTTCCGCGGAAAGGAAATTTTTTTAAATATGAAAAGCTGTGACGTAATGACGGCAAATGGATAAAAAAAACCATATTTCTTTCAATAAAGGGGGAAAAATGCGGAGTTTTCAGTATCAAAATCTGGAAAAAATATACCATAAAAATTCGATAATTTTTTTTTCGGTTATCTAGCCACTTTAGAAGGAAATTTCTCTGATTGAATGGAGGAAAAAGAAATTCTATGAGTTTCGACTATTTTCATGTTACAGCGGGATTTTAAAAAGGGCTTAGATATATATAAATCCATTTGATTCTTAATAAATTCTAAACTTTAGAAGTAATACGCTTCAAAGCAGCCAGAGTTCAGAATCATCATCTTTTTTTTTTTTTTTTTTTACTGAAAAACTTGCCATTCGGTGTTGTCCATAGGCAAAAAAGAAAAAAAAACTGTAAAAGTTCAGTACTCCAAGTATGGCGCTTTTACATAATATTTCTATAAATATAAATATGCTCTATAAACAAGAAAATCATTTGAAACTTCTGCAGACGTTTCTATAATTACTTTTCTCTTCTGTTTTTTAAAGTTTCGAAGCACGTGATAAAACTCGTCTACTAGATTCATTTTATAGTATAAAGAAATAAGAATTTTATTTTAACACTTTATTGGACGTGAGTAAAGATATCTGGTCAACAGTATTCATCAAAATATAATTTTTCATAATGTTTCGACGTTTATTGTCTTTTAATATATGGCAAAACAGTTTTAAAATATGTAAAAATAAATAACTTTTACCAGTTAAAAAATATGGAAAAAAACAAATGAGTATTTTGGATTGAATATTTCCAGTCCAAAAAGCAGCGCCAATTTTCACAATACAACGAACCTATTCATAACAGAGTTTTCTTTTATCACTTGAAAGGTCAGATTTTCGAATCCAGTGTTAATTTTATTTAAGAATTTTTATATAGAAGTATAAAAAGTGACATGGTTCTATATCATTATAATTATGGATTGACGAAGATGTCATCAATGAAAGTTATGTCTCTGGTTGAAACGTGGCCTAAAGTTTAAGAAATTGCTTTTAGATCAGTTTTTTCTTATCTAGTATTAATTTATATAAGAATTTTTATATAGATGTATCAAAAAGAATGGCATGGCTCTATATCATTATACTTATAGATTGACGAAGATCTCATCAATGAAAGTTATGTCTCTGGTTGAGGCGTGGCCTAAAGTTTAAGAAATTGCTGCTAGATCAGTTTTTTCGCATCCAGTATTAATTTTATATAAGAATTTTTATATAGACGTATCAAAAAAATGGCATGGCTCTATATCATTATATTTATGGATTGACGAAGATGTCATCCATGAAAGTTATGTCGCTATAGTAAGTACAGCCTAAATGATAAGAAATGTCTGCTAGATCAGTTTTTTCGCATCCAATATTAATTTTATACAAGAATGTTTATACAGACGTATCAAAAGAATGGCATAACTCTATATCATTATATTTATAGATTGACGAAGATGTCATCAATGAAAGTTATGTCCCTGGTTGAAGCGTGGTCTAAAGTTTAAGAACTTGCTTTTAGATCAGTTTTTTCGTATCCAGTATTAATGTTATATAAGAATTTTTATATAGACGTATCAAAAGAATGGCATGGTTCTATATCATTATATTTATGGATTGACGAAGATGTCATGAATGAAAGTTATGTCTCTGGTTGAAGCGTGACCTAAAGTTTAAGAAATTGCTCCTAGAGGACTCTCGACGTGGAAAAGATAATGTGGATCCCCTGTAGAGACTCCTGATACACCCTTGGGCTCACAGAATCAAGACAATATCTCGTTTGACTTCGTTTTTATGGGTATATATTTAAAAATGTACCTTTGTACCACCTTTACTTACAAACACCGAGGACCTAAAGTACAAAATGTTAGGACTAGAAAAACGTATCCCACACCATGACAAGTGTTACAGTTGTGGTGGTTATTATGTCGAGAAATGACTGAAATTTTGTTGCATCTTTTACAATCCATCTCTACAGGTAATAATGTTTTTTCTGTTTACGAGCTTTGGGAATCTTACTTTCTGGATGCCCCACGTATTAAAACGGAAAAGTTACCCGATTCTTTGATTATAAAAAAAATTTTAGGCATTTTAAGCCAAAATAACTTGAATGAAGGGTTTTATTTAGTAGATTGAAGTTTGCAGAATTAAGGTCGTTACGATCTACTGTTAACTGAGACCAGAATCTACTTATTTAATATTAGAGGTGAAATTCTAATTTTATTTTCCTTTTTAAGTTTAAAAAATGATTTCTCATGTAGTAAAGCGAATATGTGCAGCAATAAACAAAATGATTACCTATCAGTTAAACATATTGTTGCGAAATTCTCGAATAAAGTTCGTTGATTGAATAGACTTTGGCTAAGACAAAAACAATAACAATTTATTAACAAGCCAAATGCATCACAATAACAACGGATGGCGATAAAACTTGGCAGCCTTTTGGCGAACTTTTTCAGAGCAATACGGAGAGCATTAACACAGGTCCTACTTTCACCAGACTTGAGCGCGAACTGATCTTTTATGAGAACTCACGGCAACTTTATATAGCTTTAAGGTTTTGGAAATTTCCACAAGCTTCTAGTAAAATCCAGAGAAGAGGGAATCGGCAACAAATGTCACTAAGTCACAAAATTTGTGTCTCCCAAAACTTCGCTAAGGAGCCATATCTCGCCAATTTGACGAGATACCATACAAATTACGTGTTTACAGCATTCTTAACAATATAGACAATAAAAATAAAATAACAAACATCATTCGTTATATAACACAAACAATGAGCAAAATGCAATAATCTCGTAGCCAGGCGATTTCTGGTTCGGAATTCGAGTTCGCTCTGTTCATTAAAAGTGGCTCAGGCACGTGGTCGTAATATTCTGCAAGTTCAAAAACTTAACTTTAGACGTGGCAGGAAATGCTTTGGGCGTTTTTTGATTGTTAACTGCTTCTAATTTACGAGGGAATACATTGTTTGTTTGCGTTGTCTTAGGATTACTGTTGTACACCTATATTGTGCTCCTATAATAAAATGGTCAACATAATGCACGCCGTTGTATGTGAAAATGCTGAATAAGCAAGAGACCCTTCTTTATTAAAAAATATAATGCAGAAATATATATATATATATATATATATGTGTATATTATATATATATATATATATATATATATATTATATATGTGTATATTATATATATATATATATATATATATATATCGAATTTTTATAAAACTCCTTGACAAGGAGAAAGCTCAACAGCTAGCAGTAATAAAAATGCAGTCGGGTCGACATTGAAGAGAACGGCACCAGTCTAACTGAAACTTTATTCCAGAGAAGCTACAACGCACATCCATTCAGTACAAAGAAAATCCACAGAGTTCACTCTGATCGAACAGAGGTGCACCCAAGAGAGAAGACAGAAAAAATTTTCCCACGGTAAAAAAAAACCTTAATAAGTAAATTAAATGCAATATCAGCAAAACGCGAAACCATTTGCCACCGACAGCTGGGAAAAGTGCTGAATGGACGGAAAGTTTACATTTTTATTATAGACAGCTTTATGAAGAATTTTAAGTAGAAAACACTCCTTTGATTAAACTATTTAGAGGTTGGAGAAAAGATTTAAATGAATTAGAATGGGAGGAGGTTTTTAAGGAAATATTAAAGTTAAATAATTTTGATATATTACACCACACACATTATATATATATATATATATATATATATATATATATATATATATATATATATATATATATATATATACATATACATATACATACATATATATATACATATATATATATTAATATATATAACTATTTATATATATATATATATATTCTCTTGAAATATCAATTTTCTACGAAATACTTTAAATAGGCGATGCTTTTGATCTCAAAAAGGGATATTTACATCATTTAGACTGTCAAAGCAACAGAATTTACTGAAAGTGCATATTTGCTTAGTCCAATAAAAAAAGCACTGGATTTATATTTCTTAATAGCAGAAATTTCCCTTTTTTAAGCAATCACCAGTTCTTTCAGATAAACAGAAAAAAGTATGAAAAAAACGCTCAACTTAAAAAAAATATGCAAAATTCCATTTTTAGAGCATCTTTCCCCCTTCCTGTGCTTAAATAAAGTACGAGGGAGTGACTAGCAATCAAGTGATCCATTCGACTGGAAAAAAAATGGAGGATCAGCGCAAAAAGCAAACGTTCGAAATGACATTTGCTTACCTAACATTTTTCTTCGCGGAATTCGATGCATTTTGAACGAAGGTAAGAGCTATCGGTGAATCTGATACTTAGGGAGAAATCTTAAATCTCCCCCTACAGGAGCCTTAAGAAAGAAAGAAAAAGTTATTTAAATTGTTTTCAAACGAGTAATATAACCTGGGCATGCGGGAGCCAAAAATGAATTAAGCAGTTTCGATTGAAACAGTTTATCCCGTCCTGTATGCGGGGAGAACGTCTTGTTTACTTTCCAAATTAGAAATGATAAAAGGCGGACAAAATGGTATTTTTTTTTTGTTTAAATTTCCTTTGAATTTGCTTTTCTTCTCCACTCCTGATATGCATCATTGAAATTCTCAATAGGATGAAAACAATTTATTTGGTTAATAAGAAAAGAAGAAACACTACCTAACTTTGTAAAGCTCGATTTCGGAGCTTTTATAGTTGCTCTAATTTCTTATACAATAATAGATATCTATATATAGCAGGATAATCGTAAGTTTTCAGAATGTAGTATGTCTCAGTGTTATGAGCTCTAGTGTGCCAAATATAGAGCGTAGATAAGAGTTCCCTAAAGTATGTCCCATGGAACCCTAGGGTTTCGCTATGAACATCCAAGACTAACGATTTCTTCGGAGGAGTGTGAAAAATCAACACATTGTTGACGAGTTAACTCGTTCTTTATGGTCGAACGTTGCTGACCGGCCACAAGTAAACTCATGGTGCGCTTTTTTTTTTTTGGCATCGCTGTTGTTTTCTCTGTTGGCGACCACGCAGTGTAAATGTTGGTCAGTATAACACAGGCTGTTTCTCTCGCTTGTAAGACCCACCAAATCTTTTCTTGCAAAAGTATTAAATAATTAAAAAAAATTAAAAACGATGACGGAACGTAATGAAGAATCTTTCAATGAATTATACGCGGTTACTTTATCTTATCGTCCGAATGATTATGAATAAAATTGTGCTAATAGCAGGTGACATGAGATAAATTTTCAGTAAAATTGCCGGTCAACAATGTGTAAATGAACTGACATACATGGAATTTTTAATAACATACCTCTATAAAACAATGTCAGTATCAAAATTTTAATGTCATTTGAAAAAAGAATATTCATTATTATCAGGAAAGCTTCTGTCTATACCAGGGATGGGCAAACTACGGCCCGCCGGAAGGTTTTATCCGGTCCGCGGATAGAATTTTAAGTTGCCGGTCCGAGGCAAATTAAAAGAAATATATATTTATACATTATATATCCATCGCCTTTTCTACTTTGCTTAAATATTATATCCCAAATTTATTATCTCACTCCCAGGAGATCAGCGGTATATTTGCTTCTTATATGTGAACAAGTGTTTTCAACTTTGAACCTTAGATAGAATAATTTCAGAAGTAGACTGACAGATGAGCATTTAGCATCGTTCCTTAAAATCAGTACATCTCACTTCGAACCTCAGTATAAGGAACTTTTAAAAATGAAATCGCAATTTCATTCATCTCATTAACGTATTCAAACCGTTAGGTACCTGTATATTGTTTTTAAAATTTTAGAAAAAATTTATTTTGACCAGCCAAACTTATTTACTTTCGATTTTTGGTCTGCGGCCGAAAAAGTTTGTCCATCCCTAGACTATACAGTTACCATTTGCAATGATCTATATTTTCGAAACTGTCTTACTAACACCAAAATATGGTGGGTATAGAGAATGATAAAAAAAACTTTCTTCGATGCAGCCAAACTTTATGACAATCCAAAACAAAGCCATTCATCACATTGATACTTTTAATCAATGTATCAACTCACTTGTATCCTTTCATTAAAAATTCTTGCTTCCATGTCATCTTTTGTAAATACTTTCCACATTTTTATACTTCTTTATACTATCTACAATTTATGTTTGTGTAATCAGTGATAAATAATAGGCCCATAGTTTTTCCTTAAGTAATATTTATTCAGTGATTTCCTTGATATGTAGGTGATAAGAAAAGGGTTCCATGGATTAAAAGTTTGAGAACCACTGGCGTAGATAAACGAACAACTTTCTTATCTGTGTCGGCTGCTCAGTCAGCATAAAACAAAAAATATTATACCTGCAGTTGGAATCATCAAATAAACATGCGATGTCAGCTATTTGACATTAAAATCTGTGTAGTATTACTTAAAATGAAACAAGCGTAAATGTCATTTTTAAAAAATTTTAAACTTATGCCTTATTAAAAGATTTTGTTTGGTTTGCAACGCTAATCTCATATTTCAACGCTATAATTAGACCGGGACCTACTGTTTAGAAGAGTTGCATAACGGCTACTGCCAGCAGTGGCATCTTAACCCGTGAATCCCGTAACGAAAAATAGCGTCATACATCTTTAAAACAATATGGTTTTAATGGGACTAGATAAACACTTCAATAAACACAACAAAATTTATCGTGTTAATTATAAAGATCAGTTTGACGGAGATACATTTATCCACAATTCCATCAACGAAGTCAAGTCCGATTATCATTAATATTATTGAGACGCATCCTTTCCCACCCAATTTCTCCTTTCAAATGAAACTTTAATCGTCACGATAAAAATGACCTCCTATTTTATCTTCATCGCTTTTATATCTTAATTACAACTGTACATTCAGCTTCACCGCACACACTTGTACCGATATCTATAAAAAAAAAGAACAAAAGCATGTTCCTTTTTCTTGTTCCTCGCTCATTTTTAGATAAGGCATCCAAGAGTAAGAAAATAATATCCAATGCAGCAATTTTAGCAATCGGTCGATAAGTCTTTTAGAAGAAAAATTTCCGGCGTATGTCTTCAGCCAACTTCATAAACGATTATTCGATATTCCTTTTATCGAATATTTATGAAATTATCGACAAGCTGCAACGCCGTTACAAATGACAACCCATTATCTAGAGATGCATCTCCGGAAACAAAAAGAAAAAAAAAGTTTTCTTTTACATTCTTTTTCATAAAACGCGTCGTCGGTAAACATTGCCTTCGACGAAATAAATAAATTCCGTTGCTTACCGTTCGATTAGAAAATAAAAATCCGCGAGCCCATGAAGTAGTAGTATGATGCAAAAGCTACAATGTGGCAGTTTTCTTCTATTTGTACAGTTGTACGGAAACCAAAAAATGGTTAAGAATTACTAGGCTAATGTTGTACCCAAAGTTTTGCACAAAGCTGTGCCGGAACAACCATTGTACCACCAATTTCATTCCCCATTCCGTTTTCGTAGCGGCGAGTTCGATTCCTTTCAATCATTTATGACATTAATAAGTACGCTTAAAACGATAATTGTTCTTTTCCCTCCGTAACTGCGATACAATGTGTCTTGTGGTGTAATTTTTGGCTAATCACTGACCATTTCAGACATTTTAGAGTTTTAATCCTTAAATTATTATTGTATAATTTCTATGTTCTATTGGGTTTTTTTACGATAATGAGCATGAACAGCTGCATCACTCAACGATTTCAAAAAGTGGAATTCAAGTGTGTTCAACTTAGATGAAGAAAGCGTCAACTGAAGATATATATTTTATGTAGAGCTCCATTATGAGAAAATATTTTACTTCGTAATTGTATCGTAGTAACACCTGAAGCTACAGCGCGGCTGTTTAAAAAAAATGGTGAGAAGCTGTATTTTGAAAATGAAGGATTTTTGTTTTCACGATCATCATCATTCTTATTTAAATAAAGAATTTGTTTCTTACCACGACTGAGAATAATTTCTTTCGAGTTTTGGATAACCTTTTACTTTGAATTTTAATTTGGAATTAAAATAATTCGTAATTTACAGCTATACACTCACTCACTCAGTCGTCATACATAAACGAACACATGCAGACAAACACATATGTGTCTCGGATTATATTACTATATATGCATGTATATGTATATATATGTAATCCAATAATTATAAAACTGCTGGACAAGGAGAAAGCTAAACAGCTAGCAGTATAAAAAGTTCAGTCTGCCGACACTGCAGAGAACGGCACAAGTCTAATTAAAACTTTATTTCAGAGCTACTAAAACGGACATCTTTACCAGTCAACGACAGACAAGAGAAAGACACAAAAATCTCTCAGCTCGAACACAAGTGTAACCAAGAGAAAAGACAGACAGAATTTTCCCACTTATTCAGAGAATTTAAGTATAAGATCAGAAAAAACTCGGAGCCATTTGCCTGCGACATCTGGGAAATGTGTTGAATAGACAGAAAATTTACATTTATAGGATAGAAAGCTTTAGGAAATGTATCGAAACAATTTTAAGTCGAGAAAGCTCCTTTGATTAAGACATTTAGAGACTGGGAAAAAGATTTTAAGGAATTAGAATGAGAGAGGAGGTTTTTAAGCAAATATTAAAGTTAAATAATTTTGATTTATTACAAATATATGTGTGTATATTTGTATATATATATATATATATATGTGTATGTAAATATATGTATGCATGCATGCATATATATGTATATATGTGTATGTATATTTGTGTGTGATATATATATATATATATATATATATATATATATATATATATATATATATATATGTATATATATATATATGTGTGATATCGGAAGGGAATAATATTGTAATAAGGGAATATTATAATATAGGAATAACAGATCTAGGAATAAGCCCCCTCAAACAAAAAGTAATATGGGAAAACCCTACAAATACCCTAAGTGTGGGAAACAAATAAGACACCCAGAGAACACCCAGATGTGAACCACCTGTGGGCCATGAAGACACAATTTTAATCAACATTTGATTAGCCGTCAGTTAGAAAGCTCTCTCCTGCTAGCCGTAACTTAGATCAACCCCGTTGTTGAATCAGTTGTGTCTAACCACTTTTAGTTTTGAATCTTCTAAAGACAGTACTTCGTGCTAAGCATGTGATTAACTCATGAACTTGATCTAAATAAAGAATGAATCTGAAGGAAAATAAAGTACGACTGCTAAATTAACCACAGACAATCCAGGACATGACACATATATAAATACATACACATATATATATATATATACATACATATATATACATATACACACATATATATACACACACATATATATACACACACATATATACACACATATATATACACACATATATATATGCACATATATATACACATAATACACATAATACATATATATACTCATATATATATATACACATATATATATACACATATATATATACACATATATATATACACATATATATACACATATATATACACATATATATATACACATATATATATACACATATATATATACACACATATATATACACATATATATATACACATATATATATACACATATATATATATACACATATATATATATACACACATATATATATACACATATATATATACACATATATATATATACACATATATATATACACATATATATATACACATATATATATATACACATATATATACACACATATATATACACACATATATATACACATATATATACACACATATATATACACATATATATACACACATATATATATATACACACATATATATATACACATATATATACACACATATATATACACACACACATATATATATATATACACACATATATATACACACACATATATATATATATACACACACATATATATATATATATACACATATATATACACACACATATATATGTATATATATATACACACACATATATATGTATATATATATATATATATATATAATCTGTATCTATTAATGTATGTAAATATATGTATGTATGTATCTATTGAGAATCGTTTTACAATATCTCAACAAGCATTTTCTCGAGACGTTTCTTTGTGGTAACCTTTCAGAGAACAGGAAAGTCATTCAAGCGTCTTTAATATTTTTCGGTCTCAGTCATAATTGCATCATCCCATACATAAATCACTCGATTATTTTATTGACCCCGACGAAAGAAAAAAAAGAAAATCTCTGCAACTTCCAAACATTGTCTTTTTTTTCTTCTTTCCGATTTATCGGAGATAAACGAGATAATACGAAACTTCCTTTCCCCTCCATTAAATCGATAAAATGCCGTTAGCGGAAGTAAAATAAAAACTTACTAATATTCGCCATATTTACATATATAAGTATTTATGACTACATATGTAAGAATACATACACTCACATACATACATACACATTCATCTGATATGTAGGATAAGTTCTATACATAATGACGTATAAAATGATACAGATCAATCATTCTTTGCGTTTATGTTCCCAGTTACAGATAAGTTCAGTTGATCCTCCAAAAGCTTCTAAATTTGTGTTGGATTGAAAAGGACGTATAAAATGATACAGATCAATCATTCTTTGCGTTTATGTTCCCAGTTACAGTATTTTCAATATTATTTAAACTCTCCTCTGCGTTTTTGCAAGCTTTGTCCAGGGGTTGGCAGTTGATCCTCCAAAAGCTTCTAAATTTGTGTTGGATTGAAAAGGATCCCTTAGAACCTTTTCTCATCCAAAGGTGAGTATTACTTCCAATATTTAGAACGGCTGAATTAGGATTTTAACCACTTTTTTTCAATAATCAAAAGTATATTTTCTGGTCGATCATGTTTGTTTGATAGCAAATATCATCTACCAATCTCGTTGAAAATTTGATTTATCATGTTCTGGTGCTAACAGATATACACATGGGCAGAGAAAAATTTTATCTATGAATTTGGTATTTGTTTTACATTTATCTACCAATCTCGTTAAATATTTGATTGATCATGTTGTGATGCTAATATATATATACACATCGGAAGAGAAATATTTTATCCATGAATCTGGTATTTGTTTTATATTTATGTACCAATCTCTTTCAATATTTGATTTATCATGTTTTCATGCTAACAGATTTACACGTGGGAAAAGAAAAATTTTATCCATGAATCTGTTATTTGTATTACATTTATCTACCATTCTCGTTAAATATTTGATTTATCACGTTCTCATGTTAACAGATATACACATGGACAGAGAAAAATTTTGTCCATGAATTTGGTATTTGCTTTACATTTATCATGTCCGTATACATAAGAATATACAAAAAGATCAATTCAAACTCCAAATATAATTCCAAACAAATTCCATATACAATTATAAAAAAAAATTTGTACTATTGTTGTTTTGTTACCCGTCATCCTGGTGTAAAACAGCCTATGTCAGGTGCAATAGACCCAATTGCAGTATGCGACTAGTAAGGTTAGAGTATGCAGCTTCATTTGGAGCAAGAAACCACGAGGACTGAAGACTGACTAAACCTCAAAAAGGTGTGAGTCTTTCGTTTCGATGAGCACCACTGGGATAGAACAACAATTTTGCTCAAGTACGTCCTCATAATTTGAAAGTAAGGACTCAGTAGAATACCCACCACCACCAGGCTTGGCCTAGCAACTCTGGAAGTAGCGTTTGGAAACTTGGTGGACATTGCGACCACGAATTTATTTTACGGATCCTAGCTGTCATTAAAGATCGCGATGGATCTTGGGGCAGCTTGAGCCTCGATCCCACTATCTTATGGTTACGAGATTAGTAATTTTTCCGACTGCGGCGGTTAGTGTGTGCTAAAAATACGGAACAGGTAGTATTCATTAGCCCTTTCCCTCCTGAAATTTTCTTTTAGAAATTAAATAAGTTTTTCTTTAGATACAATAAAGCAAAATTTTCAGACTTATTTATAAAAAATAAATTATGGACTAAATATTAGGAAACAGTTTGAGATACTATCATTAGATCGTTAGGATAAGGCTTGTGAAGGTAATAATAAGATAAAATATATAAAAATAAGAAGAAAATTATAAGTATTATAATTTCCTATACTTCACTTTTTACAGTATCCATGTATATCTAAATATTATGAAGTACGGAAAATGTTATATAAATATTGAGTTTTAAGTTTCAATAAAGTATTGTGAAAACATTTATTAGTTTTGATACATGGTTAAATTTAAAACATTTTTGTGGAAATCTTTAGAACATTTATTTTTGAGACACAGTGAAATGACATATTTCTACACTTTTAATACACAACTGAATTATTTGTCAAGTTTGTGAAAATATGGTCCTCAAGCTAAGAGTGTTGATGATTCCAATTGAAAATGTTCGAGTAGAAAGAGTTAACCTTTTGTATCCCAACAATTTCGATTTAAAAACATTTGATCAGATGTTGGAATACATCCTTTGAAACGTAAAAAATTATTTAAACAGTTCAGAACATAAAAAGGAAAGTTTATAGGAAAAGTGGGAGTAGCTCCCCCTCGATTTTCTCGAATGCTCCTGCGAAAAAAACTGACTATTTTTGTTTGCCATGTTCTTGTTCTTGCCATTATAAAGCACAAAAGCATCATGACATAAATAATATGTCTTTTAAGAAAACTAACACGTTATGAAAAATAACAGCATTGGAAACCAGATAACAGCCGGATGTAACCAATCAGTAATCCACGTAGCAAGTAAACTGTTACTTCCGATTAACGGAACTAACCCAGAAGCTGATTAAAAAACTACAATTTTGTTATTTTATACATATCTAAAATTTCACTTTGTCCAAATCAAAACATACTCAAATTATCGTGTTCATATAAAGACAGACAAAGTTTTACTCATTTTCAAAAATGATTTCTTCGTGTTAAGAGAGATCCAAAACGTAAAGATCCATCAAAATCTCTAGATCGAATTTTGGAAGATTACGATTTCCCTATACTACATACTTGAGAAAATAAAAAGGGGATTTTCTACAAACAAAATAAAATATTTATTATACATTTTGTAAATTATTATACACAAAATTGCCTTTATACAAAAAAATGCTAATGAATCTTTGTGACAAATCCACTTCTAGAATCTATATATTTTTAAAACATAACAAATCAAAGATTTATTTGAATAATAAGATCCATAAAACTAAATGGTATAAAAACAAAATTTAGAATCAAAATTTGGCACAGAATCAACAGGCAAATTGTCACCAGATAGCAACAATAATCAAAACCGTCTTTTAAAGCTAACTGTGAAAACGGCGTATAAACTTGTCTATATGCTGCAGATTTCCAAAGCATTGATATAATGCGTAAATATGTCAAGGTCTAATTTTATGGCCATTACAAATCTTCCATTATACATCACACTCAAGAAATTAAAGAAATTCAACACTTAATGACTTAAAAGGAAGTGTAAGGAATGTGTGAGAGAGGAGCATTCGAAATATCCCAGTTAAAACCCGAAGTCAATCGATAAGACAGCTGTGGTCGATTACACATCCAGGCTCATTTAATAAGTGAGGGGAGGGGGCCGTTCACTTTCGAACAGGATAGATTTCGGAGAGAGAAATCGCTCGTTACATAAGTCGGGAAACACCGTATAAAGCCTCCAGAAATCGTTGGTGACATCACCTGTCCACCACTCATACATTTTCCAATAGGAAAAAAAATGAATAAGCTTCTGAATGATCATCAAATTCTTAAAAGAAGATATTTTCGCATTCACATCGATAATAGCGACTTGCCAGCAGATTTCTCCGCTTAATATCATGGTTATCTATAAATATCTCTGACTCAATCAATATATATACACTAAACAGCCAAAAAAGGTCGTATAGACATTTGTTTACAAATAAAGATATAAGGAATCAAATAGAAAGCGGAGATGTGGTCGGCAACGCCTATATAAAACAACAAGTGTCTATCACAGTTGTTAAATCGGTTACTATAACTATAACAGCAGGTTATCAAGATTTAAGTGAGTTTGAACTTAGTGTTCTAGTCGGTGCACGAGAGATGGAACGTAATATCTCCGAGGTAGCGATGAAAATTGAATTTTCCCGTACGACCATTTCAGAGTGTACTGTGAATATCGGGAATCCGGTAAAACATTAGATCTTCGACATCTCTGCTGCCAAAAAGAACTCGTGCAAGAACGGAACCAACGACTACTGGGGAGAATCATTAAACTTGACAGAAGTACAACGTTTCCGCGAATTGCTGCAAATTTCAATGCTAATCCATCAACAAGTGTCATCATGCGAACCGTTCAACGAGACATTATCAATATAGGCTTCCAGAGTCGAGGCCCATTGGTGTTCCCTTGATTACTTCACAACACAAAGCTTTAAACCTCGCCTCGGCCAGTTAACACCAACATTGGACTGTTGATGACTAGAAGCACACATTACCTTCTCACGAGTCTAATTTCAAATTATTTCGAGCGTATGGACGTGTACGGATATGAAGACAAACTCATGAATCTATGGATCCTGCATGTCAACAGGAAATTGGGACTGTTGGAGCTGATGAAGACTCTGTGATGGTATGGGGCACGTGTAGTTGGAGTGATATGGCACCCCTGATACGTCTATATACGACTCAGACAGATGACACGTACGTAAGCGTCCTCTCTGATCGCCTACACCCATTAAAGTACATTAAGCATTCCGATGGACTTTGAAAATTCTAATAGGACAATGCGCCACCCCACTAGTCCAAAAGTACTACAGAGTGGCTCCAGGCACACTATTCTTAAAACACTTCGGCTGGCCACCCAAATCCCCAGACCATTGAGCAAACTGGGGCAACATGCTGTTCGGGAGAGATCTCCACCACCTCGTACTGTTAGGGATTTATGGGGAGCCCTGAAGGATTCATGGAGTCAATTACATCCAGCACTTCTAGACATTAGTCGAGTCTATGAAGCATCAGGTTGTGGTACCTCTGCGAGCGCTCGGAGTCCTACACGATATTACGCAGGTGTACCAGTTTTTTTGTATCTTCAGTATATATATATATACTAATACTTATAATGTATATAGAGATATATAGAGACACATAGTCCAAATATATCGTAAGTAAATTTGTATAAAGTTATTAGATTATAAATCATATCTCAAAACTTCATAGTTTTTCCTGTTTTATAACCTAACTTTTTAATAACTCCACAGAAATTTCTATAAAATAATATTTAAACTTTTTACATCTGTAGGTGATTGTTTATCATAAACAGTTCTGCACATTTCTAACGGTTAACTATTTAAATTCAAGGAGGACTTGATTCTTACTCTTTGTGCGATGATTTATTTTATAACTCTCGATATACGACAATTTAGATGAAAATTAAGCAGATGTCTTCTTAAATCTCAACTATGAAGACAAAAAGCAAATCTATGCTTCAAACAGAGTAAGTTAAGTAGAAATAATTTTAAAAAAATTTTATTTTTTAAAAGTTCAAAGATTAAAATAATTTTAATATAAATCCCAAACAAATAATTCTTTCCAAAAATAAAATCGCTTTTCAGTGACAAATGTATTTTAAATGAGTTTTTCTTCGGTGTTTCTTTAAACATTATTTGAAAATGCATAACAATTATTAAAGTAAAAAATCATTTTTTCAACTATTTTCCGTATATTTATAAACCCCGAAGACAAATCGAAGAAAATTAAGAGAATGTCTAAAAAGCTTTCAGACAATTATTCTAAATAGAAATTGTGGTACATTATTTTTAAAAAATGACTTTAAATAAAATATATGAATGGCTTTTGCAAAATCATTTTACGATGAACAAACTATGAGGTCATTGCATGTGCAAGCTCTATAACATAAAATCATATATACTTACGGAATCATCGATAAAACACGTGGTTTACAGAGAAAAATGTTTATTTTGAACTAAGAAAAGTAAAAGCAGAATTTTTCTTTTGTGGGACACCTTAAACATTTATCTACCGTTAGTTTTAACAGAGTACAAACAACAGTCTATAAATTTTACGATCCAACTTTGTGCCTCGTATTTGGTAAACTTATAATTACAAGTATATCACATTTTAAATCTTTCTAAAATACATTTTTTTAAGTATAAAACGAATATTATTCTAGCCAATATACTTTTTTCGAAGCTAAACAATACGCCCAAAGAACATTAAAATACTTTATACTGCTGTATTTTTATTCTTTTATCTTAGATAACAAAGAGAACTGTTAATGTTTTCTGTCTTTCACGCAACAAATTTTTCTAGAGTAGAAATCTTTGAATATTTTTTTTTAATTTTAAAAAGCAGTAAATGAAGTAAAACATGTACGAATTCTCACAACTAGTAGCAAAAAATAAATAAATGCAAAACAAAATTAACTTTTCACAGAGATAATTTTTGCTTCTTTAAAAACAACTGTGGATCAACAATTAAATGTTTAAATTACAGTGTTCTTTCCCTGCTTTTTTGGTTACATCTTATTCAGATATTCCAAAATAAATTTTAGGAATTCCTTTGAATAAAATGAGTTTTTCAGTCTTAAAATTTTAAATAGAACCATATTTAAATATATTTCGTTTCGTTTGGAGTGCTACGGTCCACTTTTTGTAACAAGAGGGCTAATGAGACAGGGACCTACAGCTTAAAGC
>CM063508.1:173709488-173716988 GCA_032207245.1 Pardosa pseudoannulata | reverse complement strand
GTGTCATGGACATTCGTAGCCGTTCAGAATCGGCTTTAAGCAGTAGGTCCCGGTCTCATTAGATCTCATGCTGCAAAAAGTAGACCGTAGCGCTCCAAACCAAACCGAATGCTTACGTCTACACACTTCTATCAATTTCGAACCGAACGGCGGATGATCACTCGAATGTTTTTCCAGTGGAGCAAGAGATTACTCAACATTATTGGCAGTCAGAAAAGAACTTTGATCATTTAAAGTAAAGCTCGAAAATATGTCTAATGGACAGAAAATTAACATTTATTCTTGTGTTACTTTTGGGAGAAGAGTAAAATGAATTTAAGTTGAGGAATATTCCTTTAAATATGATATTATAAGACTGAGAAATTCGGTATAAAAGAATGAAAAGGGGAAAAGAAGAATTTCAGATAGATATTTTAGATACAATAATTTATATATATACACTAAAACCTTACAAGAATTTTATGTAGGTAATACGGTAGTACACTCTGCCCTTATTTTAGGACAGAACTTAAGGCGAAAGTACAGGCCTTCGAGGAGTTATGAAAAGTGTAATAGTCTTTTCCACTATGAAAAATGAAATCTAAAAGTATGGACCAGTCATTCGAAAAACTTAGCATTTCGACCACTGGTGTGAGAACATATTCGGTCACCTATCAACACCATTTTCACAATGGACCCAGGAGAGATAGTCCAGATATAAGCATGAAAATAGAGGGGAAAAACAGCTTTTCTTTGTTGGTGTGACCCGGAAAAAACTGATTCCTTCCCTTTTTTCCCCGACTTTTTCAGTGGAAATAGGAGAAAAAAATGAAAATCGTGGAGCAAACAATTCAATTCCTTCCCCCCGAGTAAGATAGACGCATGCTGCCAACGAAAAATCTGGAAGTCGGCCAAAAGTTTTCACCCCGAAAGAGAATGGGAGAGGGTGGAGATTTTTCGTTTCTGGATAGAGAGACATCATCATTTCCGTAACGCACAATGCGGGAGAAAATAGCGGGCCCCCTTTTATTTTGGCCTATTTCTTTCGAATATCCCGCGTGCAGGATTCGTCGTGAACCCATCCAGTCAAATGCGAAGATCTCCGCCTGAAAATCTCTCTTACACTCGCTGGTGGCATTTCTAATCAGAAGGTACGGGGAAAGGTCCGGGGTGTATTCTCGGTGTTTACTTTCGAACTCTGTGTTTATTCGGTGACTGCTTTCAATATTTCAAAATTTTGGAATCAGAATTTTTGTAGCTTGTGATCGCAAAAGTGTCGTCATAACAACTCCTTGGAGAAAGTTATTTTATTTCAGAGTTTTAATTTCTTTTTCACTTCTAATTTCGGAAAGCTGAATGTAGGACTCCGATGAGGGGTATTGGACCTCTTGTAGGCTCTTTTTTACACCAGGGCTATGAGGTACAATCTTCACCTTTTTTTCTACCAATCAATGAAATAGCCATAATGACCCATATGTCACCAGGGGATATCCTGATAGCACCGGAAAGGTAATCATAATAGCATCCGAAGAATAATTGGAGGGAGGAGATGAATAAAACACCTGTATGGTGTATTTATTCCGGGTGATCACAAACAGGGAATTAAAATGAGCTGAAAGCCGTGGAGTTGCATTGATGAATACGAAAATGCTGATTCGCGGTTATATCCGAATATTAAAATCGTGGTGATTGTGGCCCTAAGAGTAATATGCAGCTTCACTTGAGTGAGGAAGTACGAGGGCTGAAGACTGGCTACCATTCAAATGAGTCCTCGTAATTTAAACGCAGAAATCAAGACCCCCTAGAGTCAGTATAACATAAATGTCTGATCTGGTTATTTGCCGAAAGCTGGTCGATTGGTTAGGGCGCTGATCGACGGTACTGGAGTTCGTGGGTTGGAATCCCACTATGGCATGGATGTTCGTAGTTGTTCGGAATCGGCTTTAAACAGTAGGTTAACGTCGTTAACGTGCATGGAATTTTCCAGAGATATTAACCTCCAGGGCAATTTGAGGTACAGGTATTATACCTTCAGACACAGTAGGATGCATTTGGTTATTTTTAAAGAACTTTTTATCAAATGCTTTATATAGGAGAGTTCTATGCTAGTTGTTGCCGAACGATGACCGATTGGTTAGGGTGCTGACCTTCGGAACCGGAGTTCGTGGGTTGGAATTCCACTATGGCATGGATGTTCGTAGTTGTTCGGAATCGGCTTTAAACAGTAGGTCCCTGTCTCATTAGCCCTCGTGTGAAAAACAGTAGACCGTAGCGCTCCAAAACCAAACCAAACTGATGTGATTATTACGGAAATATGTTTCATCATTTGATATTAAAGATGCATTAAAACAATTTAAGATCAAAATAAATTTTTAAATATAATTTTATATCTCGAGTCCTTTTATAAAAGAAAATCTCGGCCTAAAATTTTTATTAATACTCATAAACACTAGTGTCGTGTACTTCACTCTTTATATTCCCCTTTTACATTTCTTTGCGACTATCCTCTTTAAGATCGTCCCTGATCGTATTCTCACAGACGAACGAAAACAAAACAAAAATCTGCATTACAGAGCGAATCCCACGAGATGCCGTTCCGTAGAACCATCTTGTGGAATTCTGAGGGGTACACCAGCGATAGTGAATCCAAAAAGGAATAAAAAAATATGGGGTTTTTTCTGCTTCTAAAGAGCGAAACACACATTTTTAAAAAAAGAAGATAAAGTTTGTTGTCTGGAAAACGAAATCCGAATTGTGCCGACCTGCGCACGATTCGAAATCTCCTTTTTATGCAGAGCATTTTTTTTTTCCTGGAGATCTCGAGTGGGATTAAGGTCAACTCTCGTTAAACAAGGCCCCGGCTTATTCTAAAAAGAAAAAAAACAGGTAGTAGTGTGTTTTGCTTAAGAAACACGAGAAGCGGTGTTGCCTTCTTTAGCGATACTTCGCACAAACTGGATTTTGCAAGGAATTGGCGAACGCGGTGCGGCTTAGAGAATGACAGAGTTCGATTCAAGATAGGATTGTTTAAAAGAATATTCTTACGCTTAAAACTTTAAATGGTAGATACAACTCTCGGAATAATGGAAAACAATAATCGATAGAGTGGGATCAAAGTATTTTTAAATAGTTTTTTTTATAAAAATACTTTTTAGAATTTTATTTATTCTTCATATTGCTTATTATATAGAATAACACCAGTTAGACACTCACATTACATATATATATATATATATATATATATATATATATGAAATATTGGTTTTAAGATACTTAAATGTGAGACAGTTCAATCTGTGAAATAAATATATCTATCTTTCCACACACGTGTATATATTAGGTACTTATATATATATTATTTAGTTACATATACAAGCACATACACATGGGTATTTATTTATGATATATATATATATATATATATATATATGTATATTTATATATGTATGTAGTTATGTATGTAGGTATGTATGTATATATACATATATATACATATACATATACATATACATATATATATATGCATATATATAAACATATATATACATATATACATATATATACATACATATATATTCATACATACATATATACATATATACATATATACATACATATATACATATATACATACATATATATATATATATATATATATATATATATATATATATATATATATATATATATATTCATGTATATGTGTGTGTGTGTCAAGTCTAAAAAGAGAGTAGTTGGAAATTACGTGAGTTATAAGCGATTTTAAAGAGGGAACTCTTTTATAATAATAAAATAAATAAAAAAAAGACCTACGCTCGCATAAGCTTTCTTCGGGATCATCCGGTCAAGCGGGAAAGTATTTGAAGGATATGATGACCAAGCATACACATATGAGTCAGTTAGCGAGTGGACAGGGAGCTGTCAGCATACTCTACGCGTGTCTTCGACGAATAAATGAAAATGGCGCAAGTTTTGCTTTTACATGAAACGATGATTTAATAAACTTATTATTATCAAGAAATCGTGAAAGACTCTTTTCAATTCGCCTTAACACTGGACCATGAAATATATATATATATATATCAACATCCAACTAGCAACATTCATGACAACAGTGGACCTCGCCTTAAACGAAAATGTCTAATAATCCTACGGATGTCGACTGTATACTCTGATCCTCTTCTCATCTTTTATTGACTTTAAACTGCATTTCTTACAGATAAATACTCTTTCTTTCTAGAACTCAGTTTCAAATTGCATTTGATCTTTGTCTTTTTAACTCCAGAAACATTACGCAAATTTCCACATTAAAAGTGACAGAAATTAACGCATCTGTTTTCTACTGAAAATTTTAAAGTAATTTTCATGTGACTTCAAATGCAACATTCATACGTTAATCCTTTTGATTTGTTTTTAAAAATAAAAATTTTGAAACGGATCGTAAAACAATATAACACCCTCACAAGAAATTTTAATTAAAGGCGTTATCAGTGGAAATTATCAACATCCTTTTTATAGTCTTAATTTTTTGTACCCTCCCTTCGAAATAAATGGAAGCTTAAATTTCCATTTGTATTTTTAATTCCTGTTAAGAGAGAAAGAATAAAAAAAAAGGTCAGTAGAGAAACAAAAATGAAATACAAATAACAGCACCTAGATAGATGAGAATGATTTCGAAAAGAAAATCCCCGAACGCAGATGGTTTTCAACGAGTTTTTGGAGCGAACTAAAATGAAAATCCTCCCCCTTTTTTAATAAAAAAAGGAGAGCTCACTTTGTACAGGTGCGTTCGTGAAACGCCATCAAAAAGCTTTCAACACTCTTCAACAAAATAAACAATAAACGTAAAAGGTATACAATGATGACAGATTAACGAAAAGCAGGAGGGAGTAAAAGAAAAAAATAAAACTCCTGTTAAAGCGAAATTATTTTAAAAAGGAAAAAGAAAGTAAATTTTGGAAAACAAAACATAGCCCTTTTTATCGCGGAAGGCAAATTAGAATTTTTAAAAGATTTTATTCTCCCAATTTTAAATGTTCTTTTTTGTGTTACCATTTTCGAAGTGCGTAGTTTTTATTCTTTCTATCTCCTCGTATATAAGATTTTTAAAACTCCTACAAAAATGCTTTAAATTCATCGGCTTCAAAGTGAAATATGACTGGAAAGCATTTACGGATGAAAATGGATTAATCACGTTTTAATGGGGAAAGAAATTTCCTGGTGGCATTAGCTCTTAATACGGGAGGAGAAAAAAAATTGCTTAAAGGGAAAATTTCGTCTTTTGGTTTCCTGTTTTATTTTATAAATTTAATCTCATCCGATTCCATATGTGTTATCTGCAAGAAAAAAAAATAGAGGATGTGCCTAAAAGAAGAGTTGACTTTTGTAGTGCGTATCACAAAATATCAGATTATTTGATAAACGAAATGACTTAAACGGACCTTCAACTTCAAAGCTTTATTCATAATCGCATATATAAAGGATATATAAAAGAATTATATTCATAAAAGCATCCTTCTCCTTTGTTTATTCAGGAGTAGACAACATGCAATGTCACTTTGTCGGATGGTACTGGTTTGGTGTGGTTTGGAGTGCTACGGTCTACTTTTTGCAACACGAGGGATAATGAGACCGGGACCTACAGTTTAAAGCCGATTCCGAATGGCTACGGACATCCATGCAACTGTGAGATTCGAACCCACGAACTCCGGTACCGAAGGCCAGCAACCTAAAATCAACCAATCGGCCATCGTTCGGCTTGGTTTGGAACGCTACGGTCTACTTTGTGCAACACGAGGGCTAATGAGACCGGGACCTACTGCTTAAAGCCGATTCCGAACGGCTACGAACATCCATGCTACTGTGGGATTCGAACCCGCGAACTCCGTTTCCGAAGACCAGCACCCTAACCATTCGGTCATCGTTCGGCTTCTGTGATGGCATATAAACTATAGACCACACTCATTGAAACATTTTCGGGAATAAAAAATATGTTTTGCAGGTCGCGAACCCGACCTGTCCAACCAAGGTCGAAACAAGATAGGACGCTGGAATCATTTCCGATCCTTTGGTCTGGTTTGGTTTGGAGTGCTACGGTCTACTGTTTTGCACACGAGGGCTAATGAGACCAGGACCTACAGCTTAAAGCCGATTCCGTACGGCTACGAACAACCATGTCATAGTGAAATTCGAACCTACGAACTCTGGTACAGACGATCAGCACCCTATCCAATCGGCTAGCGTTCGGCATACACAACATGTAAAAATTACGAAATATTTTAATTTTTTTCAGGGGAATAAATTCTCACGGGTCCTGAGAATAACCGACCCTATTTCTGGTCTCCTTGTGACCAGTTGCCGCACTCTTTATAAGAAGATAGTCAGAATACAAAATATTTACATTATGAAAAAGGATTAGACAGGTTTTACGAGATGTGTAATCTGCTAATCACTGTATTAAATGATAATAATATCAATCTTAAAATGTTAACATGTCTTTAAATTTTGAATTTCAAAAAGAAGGTAAAGTGAGAAAACTTCAGGCCGATTTTGTAGTATCATTAATTAACTGCCATTAAAACTACGTGTCAAAAAGAACTCCCAATACCCCATCGTCCACTCCCTCCAGTACAAAAATACCTTCTACTGCTGTTCATAGCATCGTTTCCGAATGTTCCTTTATACGAAAATGCGAGTCGGAAATTTAGCGTCTGGAAGAGCCCATAAAAAAGGCGACAAGACGAGTCGAGTGTCAAACACGAAAAAAAAAGAACCTCGATGTTTTTCGAGGGTGCTAGACATAAAACGGAACACACAGAAATATGTCACTGGCCTTAACAAGGGATAGAAAACACAACACGCATTGATATATAAAAGTGGGACGCTCTCAATGAATGGAAGTAAGTCTGGCAGCGGAGAAAAAACACACACAGCAAAATAATGTTTTCCGAGGAAGTCGACACATAACTCAACAAACACAGAACAAATGTGTTTGTTTCCCTTCCCCATTTCACGAGACATCATAACCAGTCGTTAATAATGCATCTCCATAAATCCCTTTTTAAAGAAATTTTTTGTTGAATGGACCCATACTCCTGAGAATTTCCAAGATTGGAGCAGGGAACTTTAGAATATATCAACTTTTTTTCTTTCCCCCTCCTTCCCCGCGAGAAATTTTTGTTTCCCCCTTTCGGAGGGAAAATAATGGCCACGATTTATCCCGTGAACCGGACTGGGGCCCATTTCGGCTAAGCATCTGGAAAAAAGCCAATGGACAGATTTTCTCTCCCTTTTTTTTATTAACAAAAAAAGTTTCCCGGGGAAAAGCATTATCATTCATAATTCAGGGAGGGAAGAAAAAATGCGTTCTTTAAAAAAAAGTATAAAGTGTTTTATTTTTTTAGGGGGAGGGAGCATCTGTTTCAATATTTTTCGGAACTTTTCATCCAATTAAGCAACGTTCTGGGTGATGTATTAGAGGTGCCCTGCAGAAGTGGTATGAGATTTAGAAGTTTGTTGGGT
>CM063508.1:173699488-173704488 GCA_032207245.1 Pardosa pseudoannulata | reverse complement strand
AAATATGTTATAGCGTTTCATCAAAATCCAAAAGAGTCGCACGAGATTTAAAGCACAGGAGATTTCAGAGTCAATCAAAATTCACTGTGTTTAAAATAGAAAAATTCCATGTGTCTTCTCTTATACAAATAAGATTAGAACTAAAATTTTGTATTCTATCAGTTGAGGTATAGATTTTTGAGACTTTTTTTCTACATGGAAACGCTTTCGTCGTACCAAAGCCAAATTGAACCATTATTTTTCTAGTATTTTGTCAAATATTGTTGTTGCCATAACATTACCATGCTTTTTATTCCTTCCTTTTAAATCCTACTCAATATCTTTAATTGTTGTTTGAACTGTATGATCATATATGATACCAGAAAAATTGAAATTTCTTCACATGCAAAGTAATGTAATTATTTAGTTGTATAACCTTTATCTATGCGAAGGTTGAGCCTCACAGAAATACAAATCTTCACAGTTTTGCCCGTATACCGCTAAGGCATTTCATATCTTAGAAAGATTATGTCTGAATTATATAGAGTGAGTTAACAATGCTATACTTAGCTAGCATTGAAGCATAAATTTATATGCGACTTATAGAAATAATATAGAAAATATGCTGTTGCGTACATCAATGGTTTTAATATTTGCTTTAAAAATATTATCGGGGACTAGTTAAAATTGGGTTCCCCTTGGCAAATATGGCGAAAATATTGGAGATGTTTACTAAAACACAAAGGTAATCCATCCAATCATTGTATTTCTTGATTTTTCTGACGACTTCAATTAATGACCAGTGTGCCATCGTAATAGAATTATATACTCTTAATTAAAGAAAACGCCTTCAAAACCGTACATTTATATTTATGGGGAATTAATCCCTTAACAGTTTACAAACGCAACAGCTCCAAATTATTAAAAATCAGCCATTAATGGTTTGTTATATCTAAATTTTTTCAGCATTGCACACATTTATTTAATAAGAATTTATTTAATATATAAGAAAAGAGTTACACCAGGGGAGTTAGATGCAAATATCATAAAAATTATAATATAAATACAGATTGTTTGAACACGGTGAGATCAAGAGAAAATATTAGGCCACCATACTTAAACCATTATCGCCAAGTTGGCGGAGGAACCATGTTCTTTAGTCAAGAGGACTACTTAAGAATTGGGTTCCCTTTGGCAAATTTGGCGAAAATATTGTCGATATTTACTAAAACCCAAAGGTAATCTATCCAAATATTGTATTTCTTTCTTTTTCTGGTGACTTTAATTAATGCATAGTGCGCCATCGTAATAGAATTATATACTCTTACTTAATCAAAGAAAACGACTTGAAAACCGGACATTTATATATTTATGGGAAATTAATCCCTTAATAGTTTACAAACGCAAAGGCTCCAAATTATTAAAAATCAGCCATAATGAACCATTAATGGTTTGTTATATCTAATTTTTTTAAGCATTGCGCACTTTTATTTAATATATAAGAATTTATTATAAGAATTTATTTTATTTAATGTGTAAGAAAAGAGTTACACAAGGAGAGTTGGATGCAAATATCATATAAATTATAATATAGATACAGATTGTTTGGACACGGTGAGATCAGGAGAAAATGTTAGGCGACCATACTTAAACCATTATCGCCAAGTTGGCGTGGGAACCCAGTTCTTTAGTCAAGCCTAGTTTATTTTGTCATACGTTTATTTTAATTTTTCTTTTGTTTTGTGGCAACTTTTGAAAAGAAAGAATAATAAGTTTTTTTATGATGAGATCGGAGTATTGTAAAATAACAGAAAGCATATGTATGAAATTAATAGAAGGAAATCTTATGGTGTGTTTCCATGAAACCGTCTATATTATGCAGTATTTGAATAAGAAAACAAAATATGCCATTGCAAAATTTTACATGACAAAACTATGACATTTAGATTGACAATGACTCTGTACAAATACAGATCCCCATTTAAAAATAATAATCTTGCTCCCATTATCAAAGTATTGGGTTTCACTGCAGTTAAGGATGTCCAAGGAATTTGATTGTTTAGCTATATATTTACCATCTCCAAGTATGCGAGTTTTCTCCCGTATAGCAACTTGAGAGCTTTACGGAGTACAATTGTGTATAAAACTTTTGTACACTGTTTTATAAATATATTAATACACAAAGCTTATGATTTTCATTGTATTTTCAGCAACTACTTTAGAATTGGGTTCTCCTTGGCAAATTTTGCGAAAATATTGGCGATATTTACTAAAACACAAAGGTAATCCACCCAAACATTGCATTTCTTGCTTTTTCTTTCGACTTTAATTAATGCACAATGCACCATCGTAATAGATTTACAGACTGTTACTTTATAAAAGAAAACGATTTGAAAACCAGACATTCATATTTATAGGTAATTAATTCCATGACAGTTATAGTTTACAAACGCAAAGGCTCCAAATTATTAAAAATCAGCCATAATGAACCATTAATGGTTTGTTATATCTAATTTTTTAAGCATTTCGCCCATTTAATATGTAAGAAAAAAGGTACACAAAGAGAGCTGGATGCAAATGTTATATAAACTTTAATATAAATACAGATTGTTTAGACACGGTGAGATCAGTAGAAAATGTTAGGCGACCATACTTAAACCGTTATTGCCAAGTTGGCGGGAGAACCATGTTCTTTAGTCAAGCAGTATTTTCAATGCTTTTATGAAGCAAGTACTCATATTTTCTGTTAAATTTCAGTATGATTTAGAAAATTCTGAAAATTGTCCTCCATACATTTGCAAATTTAAAAATTTGGCAAAATCATTGTATAAATTTTATTTATACTGTGTTTTTTACTATTTTAATATTTATAGTTTGTGTTTTTATTGAATTTTTTTATTGCTTTTAAGGTTGTTTATCACCACCACCTGAAATGGCATGTTGGCACTATGGACACCAAAAAAATATAGCAAAAAAGAAACCAAGAGAGCACCCCGAAATGCTTTGTTACCATTGATTGTAACGTGGTTATATACGTGGGATGCAAATAGCGGGCTTCCTGGCATACAGCCCTCTAGGTAGCAGCCGCAAGGTCCCTAGACAATTGAGTGGCTGTAGCCGTCCTCTGGCGCTTAGCTGAAACGAACAAATACCGGTTATCATTGGCCATTGTAGCCCTCAGGCAACCTTGTCCTGGTCGTATGCATACTGTTCCACTAGTTTTAAATTGACTCAACAAAGTGAAAATGACGCTTACTGTTATATCCAATTCCCCAGCAACCTGAGCTTGGGACTGGCCTGCCTAAAGTCTACCCACAATTATCTACCTCATACCCTCGTCTAACCGATGTTGTTTACTCATTTCACCTAAAAACCAGCAAGAAACAACACGATTATTCAAAAAATGCTCTAAAATCCGCAACTGTGTTGAAGAGTGGAATGAGATAATCAGCTGGATGCGGACTTTTATACCTTCTGCTGGCTTAGCAAGGCCCACAAGAATATGTAAGCTTATTTCAGGGCCAATAGTGCTGCAGTGACCAGATATGGCAATCAACTGTCCAAGATTTGTGCGGTATTTTTAGAGAAATGTGCGAAAATGCTTTCCATATCTTAATTTTGTCCAACAGCATATACTTAAACTCAAATCAGCAATGCGTACCTATCCTAATAAACTCTAGCCGTATTCTTTTACTAAAAAGATAGCTTCCTTTGGCAACAAAATGTCCGACTACGTTGATTTGGGAAGAAATTTGCACTAAAGCGATAAGCATTTCGATTTGAATTGCGATTACGTTTATATAAATAGAGATATCCATCGATACAATCCATTTCGGGATTAAAACTTCTCCCCTGTTGCAAGTTCAACAAAACTGGTATATTCTCTATATTTATTTTCGTTTGGCCTCCCAAAAAGAAATTGGAAAGAAAAGAATTCCTACCTGTACAAAATGGCAAATATTGGCCCAGGAGGGTCATCGAATGAATCGATTTTCAGGAAAAGTAAATCGGATGCCAACTCACCTAAAAATAGAAATAAAAACAGTAAAATGTAAGTCCTCCACGAAAAGGCGTCATTGTTATTGTTTTTATAGTAATGGAAGGCAAATTGTAAACTATTCCTTTATCCCCAGACAAGTCGTGAATGTTATTTGTACTATTTCTTGTTACTATATTGTTACCGTTATTATTGTTATTTTAGAGCCATGGTTGTAAATTTCACACATATTCATTGTTCATAGATATGCAGATGAGTATGAGTATCAATGTGTAAATAAATGTGTATACAATTACGTGTGTATGTATGTAGCTATCAATATCTATACATAAATATGTATGTATGTGTACATATATTTATTTACAATTACGCATATACACACAAAAACCCACCACACACATAAATATATACATATGTATAAATATACATGTATGTACATATACACTTATATACAATAACACAACACATAAATACGTACACATAACACATAAATACATAAACATATACATACACATAAATACATATATACATACATATATGTGTGTGTGCATATATTTATTTACATTTACGAAGTCACACAGAAAAACATACCACACATACACATAAATATATACATATGTATAAATATATATGCATGTATGTATACATGTATTTACTCTAACACAGACACACAAACACACACATATACATACGCATAAATACATACATACATATATACATATATATATATATATATATATATATATATATATATATATATATATATATATATATATTATATATATATATATATATATATATATATATATGTATATATATATATATATATATATATGTATACATATATATACATATATATATGTATACATATATATATATATACATATATGTATATATATATATATATATATATATATATACATACATATATATATATATATATGTATATATATATATATATGTATATATATATATATATATATATATATGTATATATATATATATATATATACGTATATATATG
>CM063508.1:173679388-173699388 GCA_032207245.1 Pardosa pseudoannulata | reverse complement strand
AACAAAGCAGAATACACTTCGAAAACTAACATCTTGTGGACATCTGTACGACTTATTAAACCTTAAAAACAAAAGATAGAACCAAAACAGTGAGAACGACAAAGAAATCAGATTGCCCGTACGACGTAAGGACAAATCATTAAAGGCACAGTAAACCCACCCGTACGGTGTACGTGCAAAACAGGCAAGGGGTTAAGGGGTGTAAAAATAATGTTACGTTGGCCTAGTGTTTAAGAAAGAAGAAATTAATACTCATTAAAAAACACATGGGCAAATAAGTCTTGATTAAATGAATTTATACAATTAAATAAATGCCTAAGGAATACAACTGGAATTAACTCATCATTTGTAGATATCGAAGACTGCTCTCGAGTCGGCGCCGGCATTAAAAAACAATATGGATTTTTCTTAAAGGGTCTAACCCGCAAGCCGCGGATGCCAGCAGCGTTCACGTTCTACTCTCCTCTGGTCACAACCTTGTCCTCTAAAAAAATCACTGCCTCGAGGAGAAAAAACCGGGGTCCACTCCAGAACGGTGAGAGGGTCAGAACCCCTCAAACAAACGGACCCTTCTACTGGTTGGGAGAAGTCCTAAGTTTCTTTCTAGCTCAAACCGGTTCTGTTCTGGTATGTCTTTGACGATGACTCACGGAAAGAAGTAAAAAAAGCTGAACCGAATGTAACTTATTGTTTCAAGGGGACACATCACCTTTGAATCTCCCAAAATTTAGTTTCTTCATTTTAATATTTTTTGAATGCCAGACAATTTTAAATCGTTTAAAGTAAACATCATTGAAATATTCAATTTAAGGTCTCTATAACTATATTTGCATTTAATATCATAGCTTTGTAAAAAACTATAAAAGTCACCAGATATAAAAACTTTAAATACATATTTCTGAAACTGGTGTTTTATTCAACTTCCTCGCACTGTAAATAAAAATACTATTGCATACTAGTTGATAGCAAATGAGTATCAGCAAACAAAATTGAATAAATACATTTTAAAACTATTTTTATCTTCTCATTATACATTAAAATAATCCAAATATTTAAAAACGCTTTTTTTCTGAATCTATAACAACAATTTCTTTTTTTCTTTGATACAATGTAGTAGTAGAAAGTCGTTTGAAAGCATATAAACAGCTAGAGTCTGAAATGTAATATGTTTTGATTGTTAAAAAATCAGCACTCGTGTGCAAATGTTTTCTATTTTAGAATATTTTGTTAGTCATAATTAATAAATACTACAGCAGAACATACCCCCAATCATTTTTATGGCCATAACTGCAACCATCCATAGAGAAGTACGTCTTATTATATATATATATATATATATATATATATATATATATATATATATATATATATATATATATATATACTTTGGTTTGAAGGGTTATGACCCTCCCACAGTTCTGGAGTGCACCCCGTCTTTTTCTCCGCGAGGCAGTATGATTGATTTTAGAGGACAAGGGGTGTGACCAGAGGAGAGTAGAAGGTGAACGCTGCTGGCATCCGCGGCTTGCAGGATAGACATTTTGAGAAAAATCATCACCATAATGTTTTTTAGGGTCGGCGCCAACTCGAGAGCAGTCTTCGATATCTACAAATGATAAGCTGATTCCAGTTGTATTTCTTAGGCATTTATTTACTTGTATAAATTAATTTAATCAAGACTTACACGCCCATGTGTTTATTAATGAGGATTAATTTCTTCTTTCTCAAACAGTAGGCCAACGTAACATTATTTTTATACCCCTTAACCCCTTGCTGTTTTGTACGTACACCGTAGGGGCGGGGTTACTGTGTCTTTAATGATTTGCCCGTACGCCGTACGGGCAATCTGATTTCTTTGTCGTTCTCACTGTTTTGGTTGTGCGTGTGTGTGTGTGTTCACTAAAATCTCAGAGAAAACTCTCCAATAAAAAACAACTGAACTGGGGGATTTTAATAAGGAAAAATAAAATATGTAATGCCTTTGTGATACGTGTGATACAAAAAATCAACTTTTTGGTAACTTTATACATATACTTAATTTACTATATAGAGAAATTCATTAAAGCTATGTGTTTTTTATTTTATTGCAAACTTTTAAAGATACAGTGGACTCTGCTTAATGTGATCAGTTTGGGACACCTAGATTTTGATAGTAAAAACCGATTGATAACAATAAACGTTATGCAAAATTATATAAATTTACACCCCCCTTTAATTCACATGTATTAAATTTCAAAATAAAATGAAAAAATTCATCTTATATTTATGTACTGTATATTACCCTTTAAAACATAAGAATTATATACATAGTTAAAAAAACTGATCAATTGTTGACACTCTACAATTTTTTCTAAGAAGCTCATTCATAAATTGTTCGTAATCTTAATGTTTTTTAAAGTCATGGGAGCGGTATTGTATCCCGCGTTTCAACACTTTCAATGCAGTTTAGGCTGAGAAATGCTCATTTTTGGTAGCCTGTCATAACGATTTAAAATTTCGATCTTTTGTTTTAATCTTAAATCATCTCGCTTTCTCGCTTCCGTATCGACAAGCTGCATGAAAGCGAGCAAGGCATAAATTGTGAAGACGCTCCTTCCCAGTTCCTATAAGAACGTGTTGCCTTCTGCTTATCGGACAACCACTGACCACCAGCAGGGTATGCATATTTCTGAAAAATTCCAGGAACGTGTAACTTCCCACTCCTTTGATCATTCCCTATTTCCCTAGGTGGAAGAGTGAGAATTCTCTGAAATTAGAACAGTAGCGAAGGGAAAGGAAATATTAGGTTCCTTCTGAATACATTGTGAATTTCTTTTCCAATTAAGCCGAACGATGGCCGATTGGTTAGGGTGCTGGCCTTCGGACCCTGAGTTCGTGGGTTCGAATCTCACTATGGCATAGATGTTTGTAGCCGTTTGGAATCGGCTTTAGGCAGTCAGTCTCGGTCTCATTAGGCCTTGTGTTGCAAAAAGTAGACTGTAGCGCTCCAAATCAAACCTTTGCCTGTTAAAATGAGGTTCGACAACTGATAACATTAACCAATGTAACGATGACATAAAGCGATAATTTTAACATACATATGAATAGAGAAAATCGGGACCAAGTGTTTTCGATAACAATAAGCGATTGGTAACAATAACCGCGATCACATTAAGCCGAGTCCACTATTTCTAAGAGCACATTTCGATAAAAGTCAGTTTTATTGCATTAAGTATCTCACTTGATAGCATATTAAACATTTATTTCTTTTCAAATAGCTCCCAAATCAATAGTTCTTTGGCAGTAAAGTCCTCCACTCCTAGCCAGAATTTGTCCTCGACTAGTTTTTTCAACTTCAAAGCACATAACTTTCTGCTGCAAATTTGGTAAATTATCGATAATGATATATCCCAAAATCCATAATTTTGTAGCTCTCCACTAAATATATATATGACGGCGTAGAGAATTGAAGTCGCCGGATATACTTTTAAGCTATATGCTTCAAAAATGAATAACTACAGTCTGTATCGGTTATATGGTCAGCTCGGAGGTCCAGAAAAATCAGACCATATAAGTGGGGTGACCATATATGCGGAACAATACAACCCTATTGTCCATATACCGTGCATTTTTAATCCATAACAAAAGAGCCCTATCCACATTCCCATACGGTGGCAAGCACTGACGTTTTCTTTCTTGATCACCGATTTCAATACTTGAGGACCAAAGTTTGGCAGCTAAAATGTTGTTTACTGTCGTCCGGGGAATCGATTTTGCTTTGGCGAAAGCAGTCTTTGAAAGATCAGATTTTTTAAATTATTCAATCAATTCATTTTTGGCTGCAAATAATAAATTCTTTCTTTTTGAAGCCATAATTAAAAAATGAACGTTCTAAGTCGTGACGTATGATCCAAATGCAACAAAATTTTCCTTTACTTGTTTAGCCTCAATTTCAACTTCAGCATGGAGAGATAACTTCAAACAATAAACAGACAGACGTCTGCCTCTTGTTAGGGGGCAAGAGAACTGCGAGAGGTGATGTCTACACAAACAAGAAGGGGGGAAAGAGAGGAAAATAAAGGTTTGAATTCAGGTCCTCTCCGGTTTTGCACCGACTTCTTAAAAAAAAAAAAAAAACGGAAACTCTTTGAAAACATGAAACTGACCATATAACCGGCAACAAGAATAAGAAAAGGACTGTATAAGAGGTGCACTTTAACACATGTTCCCTATTAAGCTAGACGGACTTGAAAAAACTGACCACGTAAGTGGGGTGACCATAGCGCCGGTACTGACTGTATAAAAGTTTATTTAAAATACAAGTTCCATGTCATAACTAAAAGAAAAAGATCAGTATATAAAGATTTTAGTCAAAGTTTATATGAAGAGTAATAAATAAACGGCCATAACTCAAGATCTAAATCAGAGAAATGAAAATTTTAACGGAATTTAAAACGAAATGCACAACACTTTACTTCTAGACCAAAATTTAAAAAATATTTTGTGTTTTGTTTGAAATTTCCATTTAATCCTCAAAAAATATTAAAAAAAAGAACATTTATAAAAGTTTATGTAGGTGTAGTATGAAGTTACATCAGAATCAAAAGAAAAAAAAATCAGTATATAAAGAATTTAGTTAACTTCAGTGTCAAAGTTCATATGTGGAGTAATAAATAAACAACCGCAATTCAAGATTTAAATTAGATAAAAATTTCAACGGAATTTAATAGAAAAGTATGCAACAAAATTTAAAAAAAAAAAAAGTTCTTATTTGAAATTTATGTTTTAAAGGCAGGCATATACCTTAAGCTACGATAAAGATCGTCACCCAAAGGGTTAATTTTGGATGATTTTAAGAATCCAGTAAGATATCACAAGATATCGTTACATATATGTCATATTTCAGTAAATATATTATCAGTATGATTGGCGAAAAGTATGCAACAGGACAGTTATAGTTTTTCTCTCGCATCTTTTTTAAGCAGTTGACCTAGCCAAATGATAAAACAACGATATAATATATAATATATGATCCAAGAAATGATGAATCATATCGGACGCTTCCGGACTAAGTCGTGACACTGTCAGGATGCGTAATGTCATCGGCACTCCAAATAATTAATCTTGAATTCACGCGTCCTGTTTTATGATCTTCATTAAAATGACTTGTCATTGAAAACAATTACCAAGGTGCTTGTCAACAAAGATATTCTTTGCGGACTGGACCTTAGAAGCCACTGGTTAAGACACATTATTGTAGATTATAGAACACTAATAAATGTAATACAGAACAAGATGTAAATTATCTCTCAAACCGAAATATACACCTACATGCATACAAATATATGCATATATATGTGTGTGTGTGTAATGATATCGTAACCAAAACTAACCAGGTTAATTATTTCTAATCTAAAGTAATTTTTTTTTTTCATTTCTATCCTTAAAATTACAACCTTTGGAGAAACATCTTTGATTCTCCTTTAATTGTGATATCTTTTGGCAACTTTAAAAACACCAAATTAATTTCTGCTTAGCTTAACTAATCTTATAACTTTATCTTACTCTATATAACTAACTTATACTTTATAACTTATACGATTACTTTATATAACTAACTTATACTCTTATTTAACTAATCTTATATAGCCTTTATGTAACTTAGTTTCACTTCTAGCGTCATCATGTCATCACTCGTAGCACTAGCTGTTCCCTTGTGCCCTCACAGCACTGTATAAGCAATTGCACAACGGTTTGACAAGAGAGCGTCAAAGATCGATTGTCTGAATAGGCTCGGCATATTTTATCTTCAAATTTTCCTAATTTCTTTCATAGCCGAAAGACTGCACTGTATCCAGCATGGATATCATTATAAGTTTGCAGTGGGTAAAAACACCCTTTTTTTACACGCACTAACACACATACATACATTATATATATATATAAGGAAAATTGTCAGGTGTTCTCAAAACTTAAATCAAGGGCTAAAAATTCTCGCGTCATTTTGCATTCCCCTATTTAACCCCTAATCTAAATTGACCACTGGGGCTACAGTTTACGCCCTCAGAGAAGGGGCCTTACCAATTATAACTCCACATGGTCCTAGCGGACAATTTAGGAAATTTCCAAACAAAAAGGAGATGCACGATGTCGTTGGGCAGATATTTTGGTGTTATTTGGTTAAGGGCCTTCTTACATAGAACTTCATGCTAGCTGACCCTCCAGTTTGTCCTGTCCCTATGATGAAGTGGGAACCCGTCCACCAACGTTATCTTAATAAAGGTCTTTAGCTGATGCGGTATCATTTTTATGGCCATAATTGCAACCATCTATCGAGAAGTCCGTCTTATTACACACACACATATATATATATATATATATATGTGTGTGTGTGTATGTATGTGTGTGTATGTATGTATGTGTGTGTATGTATATGTGTGTGTGTGAATTCACTAAAATCTCAGTGAAAACACTCGAATAAACAACAACTGAACTGGGGGGATTTTAATAAGGAAAAATAAAATATGTGATGCCTTTGTGATACGTGTGCCTTGTGATATAATTTAAAAAGCTAAAATATTTTTAGTATTTACTTTAAAGCTTTTTCCTCAACTTCAAAATATGAAAAAATCTTGAAAAAGGAACAAATTTCTTGGACTCGAAATGTCATGTCTTTTAATTTAACACACAACCACACGGATGGATATATATATATATATATATATATATATATATAAATATATATATATATATATATATATATATATATATATATATATATATATATATATATATATATATATATATATACATATATATATATATATATATATATATATATATGTGTGTGTGTGTACATATACAAAACATCGAATGAAACAAAGTGTGTTGGATATACTTTACACTGACTCACACACAAATATGAGTATGCTATTTGTACACTGTTACAGACAAACCACATTTTTCATACCATCGGCTGGCAGCTAATCAAGAATGTCCCATTTAAACACTAAGGGGCAAAGTAAAGCAAAATTTTTAAAGAACTGCTATTAGTTTTCATAAACAACTATGCTACTGTTGATCTTTTTTTTCTTTTAATCTTAAAATGTTTTTCGCTCTTTTCATTTCACTTTGTAGTATGTCCACTAAAACGTGATGCTGCCTCTTCTGTTATTAAAAACAGGATATTCCAGCAATGGGCTGGCCATTTCTCAGCCATGGGCAAATAACTGTGAACGATACGTACGGCACAGATCGCAAATTCCCACTCGATTTCATTTTTTGTAAGAGCATTTCTCCACCTTTCCCGCAGCTGCCGGCAGGGTCTGAGCAGACGACCTTCGCAGTGTCGTGCTCCGCACGTGGGCCGCGCGTGCGTTCCACTCGCCAGGTGAACCAGATTTCGAACTCGCGCTTCACTCTTCGCCACAATTTTCTCTCTCTTTACTTTTTCTTTTTTCTTCCGTCCTTCGTAATTTCTCTGCCATTCGTTTTGTTTTCCAAGCGGCGAGGAGACCGTCGCTCGCGGGTGCACTTTCCGTACACATCAAGCTTTCCTCAATTCTTTCTGCTGATTTCTTTACTTTTTAAACGCTTTTATTGACTTCACTTGTGTGTCAGTTAATATTGTGAAATCGATTTTTAACTCCCTTCCTGACTAGTTAAAGATCTGAAATTTTGCACATAGGTTCAAATTCGGTGACAATACAATATTCAATCATAAATAATGAGATTGTAGCAAAAAAATAAAAATAAAATAAGTTTAGTAAATGCAAAAAGCTGTTCAACGTACTTGGAATTACAATTGCCAAGATTTTAACCTAGTATCGCTTTTATTGACTTCACTTGTGTGTCAGTTAATATTGTGAAATCGATTTTTAACTCCCTTCCTGACTAGTTAAAGATCTGAAATTTTGCACATAGGTTCAAATTCGGTGACAATACAATATTCAATCATAAAAAACGAGAATGTACAAAAAAATAACATAAATTTGGTAAATGCAAACACTTACTTGAAATTACAATGGCAGAGATTTTAAACTAGTGTCGCCATCTACTAACAAGCGGCTTAACTAGAAACTCAAATAAAATAACTACTTTTCAGTGCATCTTTCATTGGTATTCTTTTTTTTGTTAAACAAAAGTTATTTTTAAAATAATTTTCTTATATTTATAACTTATTCTAAAAACTTTTTGATATTCACCGGGAAGGAATCCCCCTCCTTTATAGTAGGGTTAGTTCAAAGTGTGTTCCACGGAACGCTACTGTTCTGCAATGATCATCCAGAGGTTCCCCGAGAAGTTTTTCATTTGTTATAGTCGAAAAACTTTCTTGTTCGAAGGAGTTTGAAAAATTTAATGAACTAACATCAGAATGTTGAATAACATTCCTTTATTAACCTTTAATTTGACAAGATGTTTTTTCAAATATTTTTTAATTTCAATTTCTGTTATTTTCCCATGTCTGTATATACATTAGGATCTCTGTAAAATAAACAAAAACTATATCATTTTCCATTTTTGAGATAATTAATGTCCGCTGTGGCGAACACTGACAATTATATTATATAGTAGTTATAAATATACACGTCCGGTGTAGCGTACTTAGCCAAATTAAGGGTTAAACCGTGTCAGTGTCAGAAGTCACATGTTGTTTGAAAAGGGAATATCTTTTATCATCAAAAATTTTGCCTGTGCTTTTGCGACCTATATTTTCGAAACTGGCTTTTCTTTATATGTCTTTACTGAAGCTAAACACCGGAATAAGGTGGGTACAGAGCATGATATGAGAGTAAAACTTTCTTCAGTAGTACCAAACTATAAAAGAACTTTGTAACTGTCAAAGTGAAACCCATTGATGCTTTCCACCAATGTATCATTTTACTTGAGCCACGGTAATTCAGTAGGTAAAGGCAGCGATCTCGTAACCGGTGAGTAATGGGATCGAGGATCGAGCAGGCCTAAGATTCACCGTGTTCATTAATAGCGACTGGTGGACGTAAAATAGATTCATGGTCTCAATATTGTTCTGTTAAATTTTAACTTATTATCAGAATGCCCAGCGTCATGTTATGCGTGTGATGTGGAGATACGTAGAAAGTCCAAAAACACAGTTCGTTTTATGGATTAAACGTTTATTCGTTCAGCTCGAACGATAAAAATATAAACAAGATATTAAAATAAACTAAAGCAGTTTTCAACATATTACGTCGTATTTCCTCACTGATTTACCAACATTTTTAGCAGTCAATCAACATTTTTAGCAAACAATCAGAGTTACAGAAAAGGCAAAGGTGCTAACCGGGAGACTCCATATATACCAAGGCTCATAGTTAAAATACATTTGCATAGGAGGAAATGCGGTTACGATTGAAATGAAAATTTGGGCTTTAGTTTCTCCTTAACGGCGGGTACATACCAGCCTCTAAACGATTTTTTCCGGCAATTATTTTTTTTTGTAAAAATTTAAATAATGCTATCGTTGCTAAATTGTACATTTTTTTTACTCATTTACCTCATTAAAATGATTTTTTTTTCAAATGTGGGGGACTTGGCTTTGTTAGAATTTTAAAATAAAATCCGCCGAATTGTTGGCCTTTTTATTATGGGAACACAATATAAGTTACACAACATATGAGGGGACACCACACACATACAACCAAGACTTACTCTAAAATCAAACCCAAGCCCATCGGGTGGATACACCATAAGCTAATAACTATAAAATCTGGAAGGTACTTCATTAAAATGTAAGGTACTTATTTTTGCACACAAGAATGCAAGTAATAAAACCGAGCAATTAACCAATTTTCTAAAAGAAATTCTTCTAATCCCAGCCGAACGCTGGCCGATGGGTTAGAGCTCTGATCATCGGTACCAGAGTTTGTGGGTTCGAATCCCACTATGGCATGAATGATTGTAGCCGTTTGGAATCGGCTTTAGGCAGTAGGTCCCGGTCTCATTAGCCTTCGTGTGCAAAGCAGTAGACCGTAGCGCTCCAAACCAAACCAATCCAATAGCCCAGGTGACATAAAGCAATCTAAATTTCAAAAACTTACTCCTAAAAACTCTAACATGACTGAGAAAGTACCTATTTGTATATATATATATAATATGTATGTATATATAATATGTATGTATAATATATATAAATGTATGTGTATATATAAATATGTATGTGTATATATATATATGTATGTGTATATATATATATGTATGTCTATATATATATATATGTATGTATATATATATATAAATGTATGTCTATATAATATAAAATATGTATGTATATATTATATATAAATGTATGTGTATATATATATATATGTATGTATATATATAATATATGTATGTGTATATATATATATATGTATGTGTATATATTATATAAATGTATGTGTATATATATATATGTAATGTGTATATATATATATGTATGTGTAATATATATACATGTATGTGTACTATATATAAATGTATGTGTTTATATATATAATGTATGTGTATATATATATGTATGTGTATATATATATATATGTATGTATATATATATATATATATATATATGTATGTGTATATATATACATGTATGTGTATATATATACATGTATGTGTATATATATATGTATGTGTATATATATATTATATATGTATTTATATATATATATATGTATGTGTATATATATATAGTATGTGTATATATATATGTATGTGTATATATATAGGTATGTATGTATGTATATATATGTGTAAATATATGTATGTATGTATGTATATATATGTGTAAATATATGTATGTGTATATATGTATATATATATGTATGTATGTATATATATAATCGGTAACAGTCAAACATACAAAAGACGGGTTGAATCGTAATTGTTGTTCAGTATGTTGCCAAACATAAATTTTTAATGTGTGTGCGCGTGCAACTAGCAAATCTCGACGTCATGCTGGTAGGTTTCAGATTCGGTCCTGGAACCGACTCTTCATCAGGTCCATCCGGAATTTAGGATGCACATAAAAAAGACCGGATTCTGTTGGATAAACATACATTGTGACCATTGAAAACACTATCGCTAAATCACAAATCCTCCCTCCCTATGTGATACGGTCTTCTCGACGTGTGAGGCATTCCCTGTCACCTTATCCCCAATGGCATCTAGAAGACACGTATAAGAGGTACGGTGCAGTGCTCACAACACCTGGCCAAGATTTATTTTGCAGTTCATCACCCAGAAGAAAAATGATTACAATTGAAGGACGTGCGGAAGGAATAAAGAATTATCCACAGTCGAGAAATGTCACAATGCCACGATATATAGTAAATGTAAAAATAAGCAAATTTATCTTTTTCTGGATATAAGTACAGCAGTATTGAGCTCTGAGGTAGAGAGACCAGTACAGACAACAGTTGTCTACTCATATTGGTCCATCATCCAGACAGAAAAAATTACAAATAAACAAACGTGCTAAAGGAAAAAGAGCTATCCCCGAAGGTGCTGCATTGAAACCCGATAGATTATCAAATCATTTTTCTTTCCTTTTTTATGAGTTCATGACCTAAGATATGGGAGGTCCTAGTGCTTATTTTCTTCCCACAGCGGGTGAGGTGGGGACAAATGATTTCATTTTACTTTGGGTAAATGAGAAACTGGATTATTATATACAGTTAAATCTGTCTATCTCAAATTGCTTGGGGATGAAAAAACTTCGAAAGAACAGAACTTCAAGGTGTGGAGATTTTAAAATTTTATACGACATTTCAATTCTAAACAGCAAATTTTATATCCTTATTTAGTAAATAAATTCCTTATTTAGTAAATAAAAAAAATCTAATACAATAATCGTACTGCAGAGTACAATAACCTACCTCAAAGAAAAAATTCTGGTGTTACAGTTTGATATCGACCGTTTTTCGTTTGATCTACAACTCTTATTTGGGCAATGGTGGAGAATAACGTGATTGTCTTACGATTCTGGAAAGTTCCTTAGTATCCTCCTCCTCTCTCTCTCTCTCTATATATATATCTATATATCTATATATCTATATATCTATATATCTATATATCTATATATCTATATATCTATATATCTATATATATATATATATATATATATCTATATCTATCTATATCTATCTATCTATATATATTATATATATATATATATATATATATATATATATATATATATATATATATATATATATATATATATATATATATATATATATATATATATATATATATATATATATATATATATATATATATATATATATATATATATATATATATATATATATATATATATATATATATATATATATATATATAATATATATATATATATATATATATATATATATATATATATATATATATATATATATATATATATATATATATATATATATATCTGTCTATCTGTCTATATATATATATATATATAATATGTGTGTGTGTAGGAATTAGACACAAAATGCAAGTGTCATTTGATTACACCTTTAAAGGATATATGCATTACAAAAATAATAAACTGTTATTTTAAATTTAAAGATATATATTTTTATATTATAAAAGAAGGGTAAAAAGTTTAGCATAAAGCAATTTACATAATAAATAATGATAAAAAATAATGTATATAATTATTATATTAGCAATTAAAATTGAAGCAACCAGTTATGTGTTTGATAAGACTAACAGGGTAATTAATTACATAAGTACTACTATAAAATCTTTTAAATGCTCATTGCTGTTATTTCTTTAATTAATATATATATATATATATATATATATATATATATATATATATATATTGCCAAAAGAAACTCTTAGAAATAATATGCTAATTCTTAAATAGCCATTGTTGAAAAAGTAAATGTAAACATTGTTAAAATGATTTCTTCCCAAAGTTCCGGGTTTATTCCCACCTCTTCAAAATTCCGGTTTTTTTACATCTCTAATTACCTCCCTACTGCCCGAGACAAGTTCATTGCCCATCAACATCGTCCCACCGCCCCTGTTGAGAAACACTGCCCTGTACATTAACAAATGCTTACTACCATCTTCCAACTTTGTAGGCAACTTTTTTTGTAGGACGTGTATTTTTTTTAAGTTCATGAATACACACGTGGTGTCATTCACATTAATTTGACTATACTCAGAGTTTCCAAATCAAATTTTCCTTTGGCAGTGGATAGGGATTCAAGACAGTTATCTGGACGTAGCCCCGTAAAACTGTCAATAGATTGAGAATATTCAAGATTACATTGAAATATGAAGAAATAAATTGATTTGAAGTATCCCTTACACAACAACAGAATACAAGTATATAAACAATTATATCTCGAGCTATATGCTGCTATTCTCGTAATCGCAGGATCGCAGGATCTAGGCTCGAACTGGCCAAAGATCCCCATGTTCACTAAGGTGGCTGAGCCTCGTAAAATAGGTTCATGGTCGCAATGTCCTCCAAGTGTCCTAACGATACCTCTGGAGATGATAAGACTGGGAGTTTTCTCCTTGGTCCCTGCTTTTAAATTTCGGAGACCCACTTCAAAGACGTTCTTTCTCCCTAACGGTGCTCATCAAAACGAAAGGTACACCACTTCTTGACGTTTAGTCAGTCTCCAGCCCTCGTAGTTCCTCACTCAAATGAAGTTAAGTATAACCTTTAGGCATGGACTAGTTGTAAACTGCAAATATTAGGTTGGGTAAAAAGAAATCCATTATTTTTGCATGAAATTAATGGCTTTATTTAACATGTTTTGTCTTATCCGATTTGGGTCAAATATGCACCGTTTTGTTGTATAATTTGTTGCCACTTTAAAGGTAGCTTCATTATGCCTCTCTCATAGAAGTCTTGGTTCTTATTGGTGAAAAACTCTAGTAATTGATTTTCACAATCTTCTCTTGATCCCAATTTCTTATCTCTCGGGATATTTTGCAATGCGAGAAAAAGGTGGTAATTGCTTGGTGCCAGGTCCGGAGTATATGGAGGATGCACTAAAAATTCCCAACCAAGTTCTCTGAGTTTCTGGCGAGTCACTACAGACGTGTGTGGCCTAGCGTTATCCTTATGGAACACAACACCTTTTCTTTTGGCCAATTCTGCCCGGTTCTAGCAATCGCTAGCTTCAAACGGAGTAGAGATCTGAATTTTGTGTTTGGCCATATGGAATCAATTCATAGTAAATGATTCCCTTCCAGTTCCACCAAATACACAGTGGGACCTCCCTGTCCGTTAGTCCTGGTTTGGCCATCTGTTGAGGTACTTCATCGCGCTTTGACCACGATAAAAAAATAATGGATTTCTTTTTCCCCAACCTAATATATAAAACTAATCTAACCTTTGAAATAAATAAAAACAGATTTGAGAACTTCGATTACCTAAAATCAAAGTCTGGGTGAGATGTGGCTAGTTTTAAATTATATTTGAAATATATCTTCTCCCTCAAAACATAATTAAAGGTAATTCACTGCCTATCTCAGCCTACCACAAAGGCATATTTGGCAGATTTAGGTCTCGCCCTTTTGATCGTATAAAAAATTACAAAAGCCACGCCTGTTTGTTCCGAACGCCATTTAAGAGAGTGATTACCTTTTCGACGCAGACCCCCGGAGTCAGGGGTTGGGGAGTGTGAATATACATATAAAAAAAATTCACCGTGCATGGCAGAGGGTGAAGAGAATATAAAAATACACTTCCCTTCTCTCTTTCTCTCAGATGGATAGAAAGGGAAAAAAAAGAGAAAGATAATTCTGAAGCACGTGCCAAAAAGGTCGATTTTTTTTTCTCTCTATCCTCACCCTCAGAGGGCTGAGATAGAATGAATTTTTTCTTTTGCTCTTTCTCCCTCAACGATTGTGTCCCTTTTCAGAACCTCATATCCCCCTAAAAAACATTAAAATATATCGCTTGGAACGTGGAATGTCAAATATTCTCTCAGTTCGCATTTTTCGAATGTTGTACAAAAATATCGAAAGGTGCAAAGTCACGTTTCCAAGGAAGGTGAAACTGCCACGAGTCGACTATTTTGATGACATTTCGTGCTGCCAGCGACTCCCACACGCTCAATTATGCATATAAATATGTATGTTTATATATGGTCTGGCCAAGTAATTTCACCAACGTATAGTCACTTCACAATAAAAAATAACAGATTACTTTTCAGACAGACCATGTATATTCATATATATACATACATATATATATATATATATATATATATATATATATATATATATATATATATATATATGTAATACATATATATATATATATATATGTAATACATATATATATATATGTATATATGCATGTATATATGTATGTATATACATATATATGCATATATATACATACGTATTTATATATATCTACATAAAGTCATGCAAATATACATACATGTGCATATATATATATATATATATATATATATATATATATATATATATATATATATATATATATATGTACATATATATGTACATATATATATATATATATATATATATATATATATATATATATATATACATACGTATATATGTATATCTACATAAATACATGCATATATACACATGCATATATATATATATATATATATATATATAATTAAACTTTCCTATTTTAAAACTGTCTATAATTGAAACTATTGTTCAGAAAGTTTTGAAATGTTGTATAGGACATAATGAAAAAATGAAGAATTTGTTTAATCGAAAAAAAAAATTCAGTTCAAAATTTCACCACCAGAGGACTTTTTTGTGAATTACATTTTTAACCAACGTTTACTCTAGTATACAATTTGTTACAATAAGATATGTTAAACATAACGGCCATCTTTTACAGCTACCATTTGAAATCGCAAGATATGTTCTACATTTGACCGCAGTGTGTTCGAGGAAATGCCGAGAAAAATCATAAAAAGTTGTTTCAGATTTTTTCCTTTGACGTAATATAAGTTTGACAGCACTCATTTATTTGATAAATTCAATTATGTCCGGTTATTACATGCAAACATATGTATAAATATTATGATAGTTTTCTCTCTCTGTGTTTTACTGATAATAAATTATAATAATACGGAGACATATTACTGCTTGTTAAGATTTAAAATGAAGAAGGAATGTCAATTTCTAGCTATGTGATTTTGTTATAAATATATTGTACTTAAAAATGTGTGATCGAAATAGACACTTTACATTCTAATAGTAATACATTATATTTTACATAGCTTAAAATCAATTTTAAAAACATTTTGTGTCATTTTAGCTTATATTGGTACGACACATAGCCCGAGTATAGCTTTAACGAGATTAAAGAAACTGTGTAAATGGAGGATATCTAACTTGTATTACTCTTTTCTTGGTATCTTGACAGTCGTTTAACTGAGAGATTGCTATGCATGCATATATATACATATATATATATATATATATATATATATATATATATATATATGTGTGTGTGTGTGTGTGTGTGTGTGTGTGTAATAAAAAAAGAGCGCGTTAAATATATATATATATATATATATATATATATATATATATATATATACTCCTCGGCACAACAGTCGCTACGAGGCAAGGGCCTACGGTGACAATCTCCTTTTCCGAAACCAAGGGCCCTGTGGTGCGAAGCATATGTTCCGGATAGGTGGTCAACCTTACGCGGAACCCCCAGTGTTTAGTTCTCAAACATACTTGATCTTCAGTTTGTCTACCCACTGAATGGATGAAAGGCTGAGTGAACCTTGCCTCGTCCGGGGATTGAACCTTGGACCTGTGTCGTGGGAGCACAAAGCGCTACCCCAACTCCACTGGGCCCCTCTCTCCTTTTCTCCCTCCCCCTCCCTCCCTCTCCCACTCCCTCTCTCTCTCCTTACTCTCCCTACCTCCCTCTCCCTCTCTCTAATCTCTCTCCCTCCCTCTCTCATATATATATATATACATATATATATATACATATATATATGTACATATATATATACATATATACATATATATACATATATATATATACATATACATATATATACACACACGCATACTCCTAAAACAGATATCCAAAATTCTCTCTTTCCCCTAATCATAAAATGTGAGATAAAGGAGTGTTTTCGGATTAAATTTGTTTTACCCCTCTTTCTGGAACTCTGGAATAAATGCTAAATTTCTGTCTACTGGCCACATTTATCTGCTGTCTTAAATCAAGGTTCACTCTTGACTCTCAACATTACACCAAGCCGTCTTAAATCTCCTGGGAACAAAATCCCGTGACTCGGTCGTTGTAGGCCGACATCAACGACAAATGTGTGTGTTCTTGGAGCTTTCTATGGCAGAGTAGTTGCATGGAAAAAACAAGGAACAGTAGACCGATGGGTTTTGAGTAACTGTAAATGGGAATTTCACAAAGTTGTACTTCGTTTTCTTTGATGGCTTCACGACTGCATTTCAACTATGAGTTCTTTTTGTCTAGAGAGCCCTAATTCTTCCATGTAATCGGTGAAAGATACTTTCACTGGTTACACTCACACACACACACACAGTCTCTCTCTCTCTGTGTGTGAGCATATCCTATTGTGAATACTAACTAATCTCGTGGCATACGCGTTTTCCTTCTGAATCATAAATCAAGGTTTTAAAAAAAATACCGCAACGGTGGAAAACGGAGAGTCGCGTGCCAAGTTAAACGGAGAGAGGCATTATAAAGAAAAAAATTTAAATGCAGGGAGGTCCCGTAAGGGGGAGGGAAGCATTTATGTGTCACTCCATATATCCCCTAGGGGGTGCCCCTTGAGTTGAAAAAATGATGTCATTCGTAATGGGCTCTGTAGGGGGACGGGGTAGAACAGTTTCAAGCGCGATATTTGTGGCATACGAAGTAAAATGAAAGGAGATTGAGTGGAACACAGAGGTGGAAATATTACCGCGTCATATGGCTCGTCAGGGAGGCGGAATGAAGCTGTAATACCAGCATGAATATCTACGAAAGCATGCAAAATTCAGATCCCCAGAAATACCTACCTATAAAGGCATATTAAAGGCTCTGTCCTTTTTTTGTTCACTTACATTAGGTTTGGTTTGGTTTTGAGCGCTACGGTCTTCTCTTTTTGCAACCGGGGAGCTAATGAGACCGGTACCTACTGCTTAAAGCCGCCGGCTACAAATATCCACAGAGGGATACCCACGAAGTCTGGTACCGAAGATATCGGTCTGGTATCCTAACCATTCGGCTACCGTTGGCATCACCTACGTTAGGAAAATGAATGATAAAACTGTGTAACGAAATCGGGTAATAGAATTTTTACGATTATCCTTTTACTCTTATCTCCGTTTAAAATGACAGTCGAATAAAAACTTCTTTTATCTGCGGAAAATAGGACTTAAAAGAAAGTATAGAAAAAATCTATAGGTAGCAGAGAGGATTGCCTCGAAGAGCCTTTATAATATATAACGATTAATAAAGTATACAATGAAAGTGAGGATGCAGTCTTGACCGGATGGTGTATAAAGTAACAAGAGACTGATTCACAAAGATAATTTACTCGTACAAAATCGGCTACGTTTTCACTTTTCTTTAGGGGTAGTACGAATTGCGAGATCATCTAACATGAATGATCTTAGAAAATCTTTCAAACTCTCTAAGACAAATCCATGAAAATCTGTTCACGAAAGCGTTCATCCCTTCTCCGTTCGGAATTTCCAAAAGGTCATAGCTAGGTCTCTATAAAGTTTTAATCAGTTAGACCCCATTTCTGGGGACGTGAACTGTAGCTTCAGTGGTAAGTTTAGAGTAGATTTTAAAGGGGAGTAAAGCAAGGATTCAAGAGGTTTTTGACCTTCATCGTATATCTGAAAATCCCCTAGAATTTGCGCAACTTGTGTGGTAAAATGTTACCAAATAAAAAGAAAAGTGGACAATTTGGCGTTATTAAGAATGATCACACACAAACCCAAATAGTTCCTTGAATGAAATATGGAAAACAACAGTGGATGCTGATTTTTTGGAGCAAAATCATCTTTAACAATGAGGCTCATTTTTATCTTCAAACCTTGACTAATCAACAAAACTGCGATGTTTGGGTCCAAAATGTCACGGAGTAAAAAACAAATGCATCTACAATGTGTTCCTGTTTTGTGTTTGAGGTATCATGCGATAATTATTCCTCGAAAAAAAATCTGACCAGAAAATAACAGTTAATGGTAGTCACATTCGGGACATGATAATCCAATTCTTTTTTGTTACTAAATTGCAAGATATGGATATCGACAATAGATGGCGTCATATGCCTTATATCCCAAGAAATAATTTAATTTTTGTATGAATCATTTTCTGATTGGGCAGTTTCCAGTTTTGGTGATCAAAACTGGACATTACAAAACATTACTTTGAACATTAGTTTCTCCAAATTTTAAGTTTATACCAGCAAGTCCAGGATCATCCCCAACTCGAATGCAAAATTTAAGTATCAATAAAATTCAGTGTCTTTTTTATGTAAAATGCCAAGAAAATTGTCAAGAAATGATAGTTTATGCGCTATCAAAACCATGTAGGCCATTTACTCAATATGTTATTCTATACAATACAATACAGTTTATGAATTTATAAAAACATATAGATAATACTTTTGGGTATCATCCGATCTCGAAAAAAAATCTGGCCAGAAAATAACAGCTAATGGTGGTCATTTTCGGGACATGATAATCCAATTTTTTTAACTAAATTGCAAGATATGGATATCGACGATAGACGGCGTCATATGCCTTACATTCCAAGAAATAATTTAATTTTTGTATGTATCATTTTCTGATTGGACAGTTTCCGTTTTGGTGATCAAAACTGGGCACCCGTTGATGACTTTAAACATTAGTTTCTCCAAATTTTAAGTTTATACCAGCAAATCCAGGATCATCCCCACCTTGAATGCCAAAATTAAGTGTATCAATGAAATTCAGCGTCTTTTTTATGCAAAATGCTAAGAAAGTTGTCAAGAAATGATAGTGTATGAGCCATC
>CM063508.1:173654388-173664388 GCA_032207245.1 Pardosa pseudoannulata | reverse complement strand
CATGCAAACACAAGTCAGAAAATCTACCTTTGAAAGTTATTGCGTCATCATCGAAGTCTTTAGTAGTATTTTCCTGTGTATATATATGACATGTCGTAGTGCAGAGTTAAGGCGAATGGACAACAGTCTTTTTGATAATAATACGTTTATTAAACCATCGTTAAAGTAAAACTTGCGCCACTTTCACTTTTTCATCAAAGACACGCGTAGAGTGTTGTTGACAGCTCCACGTCCACGCGCTGACTGAAATTTATCTGTTTGCAAGCTCATCAAATAGCTCAAAAATGTTTCCGCCTGACCGGCTAAAAGCTTACGCGAGCGTGGGTCTTGTTCATTTATTTTATTATTATAAAAGAGTTCCCTTTTTAAAATCGCTTTTAACTTACGTAATTTGCAACTTACCCTTTTTTAGACCTGACATTATATATATATATATATATATATACATTCCTATAATGTAGTTGGGTTAAAACCGGAAGTTCCTCAGTGTCCTGTTTCTGCATCTGCTACTGCTTTGTATCTATTGGGGCATATCAAAGATACCGATATTCACTTCTGGATTCCAATAGTCAGTGATATGTACGCGTGTTGATATATCTCGATAGCTTGCTACTTGCTCATTTATATTCTTTTGTTAATAGTGGAGGCTTATGGTGGGTCTGCTGAACATCCGACTTAATATCCGAGTACTTCAAAAATAGTGATATCTATACATTCCTAGTATAAAGGAGTATTGTTACATACCAACAATAAGATTATATGGGGATATATCACAGTATTAAATTTCTAATATCGTCCAACCCTTGTATCGTAAGTTTAAAATTTTTTATTTGTCATGTGCCGTTTTCCTCCACTTTGTTCATTTATTTCCTTATATCAGGGGCCGAATCGTTAGGGTTATTGTATTGTAAGCATATCAATTTATGTACGTACAATATATCACAACTTTAAGTTAATAATTTTTAAAAACGTATTTAAACGTCTACTATCCCTTAAAATTATTTTTTAAAAAATAATATTCATTATCGTATGCAAAGTACAGTCATTTCTCAATAATTCAAATTCATAGATTCAAAAAAAATATTCAAGTAGTTGAGAAGAATTGAGAAATATAATTCAAAACATTAAAAAAAAGAAGTAATAGGTTTGAAACAGACATTCCCAAAGAAAATAGAATCAGTCTATTCCTTATACTGAAATACAACTTTTATGAAATAAAAAAATTTATTTAGTCAGACAATTTTAATCATTGACATATAAATTTATTCATTCAAACATATTTTGAAACTGATACACAAGTAAATTGATAGGTAAACAATTTTTTTCCAATTATTGAATGTGATTAACCCCCTTCCTGTTTCGTCTGAATCCAGTTCAGACAGCGAAAATACACAGTATTTGTGTTGACCAAACTAAGAAAAGTAACTCGAGCAAGAACGCCAACTTTGTAGTGGGTCAAAACATCTATTACAAACACACACACACATATATATACATATATAAACATATTATTTATATATATATATATATATATATATATATATATATATATATATATATATATTGATAATTTTAATTTTTTAAGCATTTCTTAAATCAAGTATTTTAACCAAAGAAATGCAATTTAAAAATGATTTCTAAAATAATTATACATAATACTGACTTCAGGTAAATTTTTTTTAAATTTCTTATAGCTTATTTTGATAGATATAGCTTGGTGAAACAATTTTGCAAATGTAGAACTTTGTTCAGTTTTCATAATTTCAAGTTAACTTCAATTTGTAATGGGTCAAAACACCTATTACACACACACACATAGATTGGTAATTTTAATTTTAAGCATTTTTTAAATCAAGTATTTTAACTAAAGAAATGCAATTTAAAAATGATTTCTAAAATAATTAAACATAATATCGACTTCAGGTACATTTTTTATAGCTTATTTTAATAGATATAGCATGGTGAAAAAATTTTGCAAAGGCAGAACTTTGTTCATTTTTCAAAATTTCAAGTTAACTCCAACTTTTTAGTGGGTCAAAATACCTATCACACACACACACACACACACACATAGATTGGTAACTTTAATTTTTTAAGCATTTCTTAAATCAAGTATTTTAACCAAAGAAATGCAATTTAAAAATGATTTCTAAAATAATTAAACACAATATCAACTTCAGATAAATTTTTTATTTCTTATAGCTTATTATGATAGATATAGCTCGGTGAAACGAATACGCTTTCGTTTGTTGAACCCTTCCTGAGATAAACTCATTGGTACACACCTGTATATACATAAAGCTAAATTTACAATTTGTATTCAAAATACTTTACATGCCTCGATATGAAACTGATATCGACGTGCGTCCTAGTGTTTAAAAAAAGAATAAAGACAACAAATTTTCCCCATGTTATCACAAGCGTATGTGCATTCGTAAAATTCAATTTTGTGACTACGCAATGGATGATATATACTTCGGCCAAGACAGAATACTACCGACAGGGAATGAAATAAGCGTCATACAGACATTTAGGTATGTTCCTTGAAAATACATTTAGCTCAATAAATCTAGAGGGGGGAGGGGTACAGGGGAGACAAGCACCTCATACCAAGGATCTAGGGTGGGGCTAGACTCTGATACAGTGTACCGATAAGGTTTGGTACTCGTTCTAATGAGAGTGGCATTAAGAAACGAAACACCGCTTCTTGGATTAGTCGGGGAGTGGTACAGTTATCGCGAAGGAATGCATTTCTTAGATAGACAAAAGGAAAACCTGCATCTAAACAGGGTGGACCTGTGCCCAACGCTGTATACGCACAAAAAAGAAAGGAATAAATGCTATGGAGAGGATTTTCTTGAGGTCCAATTTCTAACTTTACCCCATTTTTTAAAAATTTTCTTTTATTTTCTCCATTACTTTAGTTCTCATTTGAAACAGATACAAATATTTCACCTACGTTGTACTGGTTTTTAACAGCGTTTCTCAGGAGAACAGCTAAAGAACTGGACAACCAACCAACCAACCAACCCCCCCCACACACATATATATATAGTATATATATGTTATATATATATTATATATATATTATATATATAATTACATATATATAGTATATATATGTTATATATATATTACATATATATTACATATATATATATATATATATATATATATATATATATATATATATATATATATATATATATATATATATATATATATATATATATATATATATATATATATATATATATATATATATATATATATATATATATATATATATATTCAAATAAGAACTAAAGTAATGGAGAAAATAAAAGAAAATTTTTAAAAAATGGGGTAAAGTTAGAAATTGGACCTCAAGAAAACCATCTCCATAGCATTTATATATATATATATATATATATATATATATATATATATATATATATATATATATATATATATGTGTGTGTATATATCTATATAGTATATATATATAGTATATATATAGTATATATATAGTAACTTAACTAAAATTACATAATTACGTACTGTATTATAAACAAGAAAAGGGCCGGTTCTGGGATATAAGCCGCCTGTGTGCATGGTAGTATTTGACCATCCACTTTTATGCGTGCAAGACAGTATTAGGCCACTCCCTATCAATCTGTATCCCTAGTAAATATTCTATTAGCCCCCTGAGTGCATGCACTCAGTGCAGACTTGCTAGCACTGGCCCTGTTTAAGTCTATAAGTTAGCGTATATAAAAAAAATTAAATAAGCATATTTATACACACAAGCATACGCACATACATATATACATATGAATATAACTATATTTATATAATAGTATGTGGATATATGTGTACATATAGTAGGAAATCAATTATTTATGTGTTAAAATGAATATCGTAAGAGTTAGAATTATCAACTTTTAATATGTTCTTGCGTCGAAATACTTTTGCTTGCACATCAGAGAAAAATATTTTTAAGCAACTATCGCTCAACTTACCAATTTGGTCGTTACACAAGATACAGCAACCGCAGTTTTCTCGGGTCAGTTCTAGGACTCCGCTGACCACGTCCTCGCATAGTCCGGACCTCTCCATGTGCTGACATTCTGGACTGTCGCACTCGAAATCCGGGCACAAGAACGGTTCCTCGTATTGAGACGTCACGTTTTCAAATAAGTTCGTTTCCGTAGCCGAGGATATCATTGCCATGCCCAGAACTAATGTCACACAAATGAAAAAGAATGAAGCCATTTTTGGCCAGAGATGAGAAAGGAGGTAAACACTGATATCCGTAGTTCTCTATTGATGCCGTTTCAGCTCAGCAACAGTTCTCGAACACTACCGATTGAGTAGGATCCAATTCCCTACTGGTGAATTTTTTTTCCAGTAAGGCTTTCTTTTTCTAATGGAACTGATTCCAAACGAATCAAATTACAACGAATTCGACGTCATTATGAAAGTCAAAATAAGCAAGTCCATGCAATGGTAAAATTGTCAAAGTTCTGTCTCATTGGCACTATATGTTGAAACAGCAGTAAAGATTTGGAAAATCTAAATCCTGTAATTCCCCAAATTCAATAGGAATTCACCACTTAAAAGATTTTTAAATTTGAAAGAAAATTTTAAGCAATTCAATATGTTTTTCCTTAAAAATAAAAAAAAAATAAATAAATCTCCTCGCTTTTGTTTCAAATTCCGCAGAGTGCCTGAAATGCTCAATGGAATTTTATTCTTGGAATATTTCAAAATATTTAAGCGCACGGCAGAATCCGAATTTTTCCAGGAACTTTGAACAAAATCTTCCGTTTGTTTTGCCTGTCACTTTTCTCCTTCAGGAGAAATCCGCCGTATTAACCATTAGAGATCTCTCTTTTTCGAACAGATACCAAAAAAGACTACGCTAGTTCATTTGACGTTTGGTCTTCTTCGAAATTCAAAGTTTCAGTTTTTTTTTAATCTTTCGGTCCACTTCTTTCAAGGGTGATGCATTATTCACAATCAAGTTTTCTTTGAAAAAGAAGGCGGAGTAATCCAGAAAGTTGCTGTTGTTTTATTCTTCACCGGAGAAACTTAGGAAGAGTACAAATTTCAAAAAATGTTATCCAGAGAAAAATTTCATTCGGGATTTCTTTTCAGATCCATGAAATGTTATTTCTTAGGATTCTATTTTCAACTATAGCCGGATTTAGTTTATTGAAATGAAAGTAAATCGATCTATTAGAGAGCTTAAATCCAATTAATCACCAGGAAACAATAAAATTTTAACCAATATCGAGTCTTTTAATTAATCGGATTATTTGAATTATCCTCCAATAGATGTTACATTTGTGTTTCTTCAACTTCTAATATCTTCAAATAAAGATAGAAATCGGGGCATTTTTTGCTTCTCACTATGAATCGTTTAATAATCGAAAGTATGTTCTTTTGCCGATCCTAAAATCAATCGTTGTAATTCATCAAGAAAATCATGACATTGCAGAATCAGGATTCTGAAGCAGAGTGAAATGAATTTGATGAATGATTAAGACTTACCATTCATGGCAAAAATTTTTTACACTTCATTCACTTTGATTTTTTATCTTAATTTATTTCTTTATGATAGTACGCTCTTAAAGTCAAACGTAATTACTATAAGAATGAAAACTCTTAAAATTGTCTATAGCTTTTCAACAAAATCCCAGACACGAAACAGACGTAAAACAATTCTAGTCTTATTTTGAAATGTTACGAAATATTAGAAAAATGATTTTCAAGATCACTTTATTATTTTCTGAATATATCTACTTTGCTTCATCTTGCAAAAGAATAAGCACTTTCGACTTAAAATGTTTGCTTTCGTCTTGATTATATCTTTAAGGCACAACAAATATTCAAGTCCAATTTTATAATTTTCCAAAATTTAAAAAAGACACTGATAGCTAACAACAGTTTATGTTTAAAATATATCACATTAATAAAAGATGTCCCAATAGCGCATATCTCTTAGACAATTCTCGTTCAACCATCACTGATTTTAAGTTACATTCCACTGTTTGCAATAGTAAACAGCCTATAACTGGTGGTGATATTTTGTAAAAAAAATTTTCGATATCGTCTAATTAAGACATCAACTCTATGGAGTGTTTTATAAACTCTGAACTAAGTAAAAACAAAATATCCAGTTGCAGAAACGTAAGCATATTTTGTGGTGCATTTATATTCATGGAAAACGTAGCTACCGGAATTATCACTTTCGTTTAAACATGAGAAGATTAATTTCTTAATTTTCACTTCCCGGAAAAGATGAAATTTAACTTTCCTTGAATCCAGAAACACACTTGGAGATATCGTTGGATATGTTTAGCACAAGTAGAATAACTTTTTTTGGTATTTAACATAGATAACACACCAGAAGCATATCACTTGGACATATCGTTGGTCTGTTTAACTCAGGTAGAATCACTTTCTTTGGTATTCAACATAGATAACACAACAGAAGCATATCCTCTCTATATTTTAGATCTCTTTTGTAGGTATTTGGCATAGAGATTGCTAGGACTCAAAAATAAATCTTTAATGTGTAATTATTCCTGTTAACACTATTTTCTTCCCATGAAGAATTTTTGTACCCAAATATAGAGAATAAACACCGATCACTAATGATATAAAAGCATTTTCACTAGGCTCTCCCAAATAAAAAATACAAAACCATCAATGATAATCTCTTATCAATGAGAATGTCATAAAAACTAATAGAATCTTTTATGACTTTAGTAATAATTCAAAATAATTCATAAAGGGTCCCATTCAAATGACGGAGTCACAATTTATACCACAGTTATCGATAATAATATTTTATCAGAGAATAAATTTCAGTAAATAGGTGACAACTGTGCTCAGAAACATGGAGAAAACGAGTCAGTAAACATATGATCTTCATCACTAGAAACCACCTGTTGAACAATCCAAAGCGAGAGAAAATCTTGAGTTATTAAATCCAGGCAAGGAGAAAGCAGAACACTCGAATTCTTCCTCGGTAGATAAACGGAACATAAGATAAAACCCGAATTAAATCCACATGAGCGGGCAGGAGAAATTGAGCCACACACACTGCGGAGAGCCGGTGGTGGGTGATGAATGGGCAAGTAAGTCGAACGCAGCCGAAAAGAATGTTACCCGTCCGGCAGATGTTTCGACGTTCGAATGAATCTCTAAGACAAAGAGGCGTCGGTTTAATGAGGGATGATTAAGAAGTCGGTTTCTCGGTTTCGCGCGAAGATAACCTTTTTTTTTCTCCTTCCTCCTCTTTCCTTGGCCTTCAAGGGGGGGTGCTGCCGACATTGAACGAACAGTGTTTGCGGAACGGTCTGCGAGTTCGGAAGACGCGCAGCTGGGTTCGTCTGTCAGACGATACGATTTCTCTCTTGTCGGAATGCGTGAGAATTTTTTAGAGCCACCAATGTCGATGCTGCGACTAAATGGCATGTCACCTAATCCGTGGTTTCGCAGTTAACGAGAAGGTGGCTCAAAAAGTTAGGCTCTCCTCTCGCCACTTGTCCTACACACTTATAATTCAGCAGCGCTTGACTTTCCCATCTACTCCTACCACCAATAAGGATACGACTGATAATGCGCAACCGAAATGGTTGGTGTTTATATATTTTGCAATGTTTTTCACGAATCAAAATGAAAGCAACTTTTCCAATGTAGAGCAAATACTCTTAAGTGGACATTTTTTCTTTTTTTAGTTAATTGACTGGATTTAAAAGTTGCTAAAACTTACGATATTTTGTATGATGCATATAGTCAATATTACTCATAAAGTTTTCAAGTGTTTTCACACACCCCACATGGGTGCAATCGTCATAAAATCAGATATCATAATTTCAATGAATATAGACGACTTAAACCTTTTCACAATAAGGCCGTTTCACGCAGTAGGGCAAACTCTCAAATTATGACAATTCTGGCTTTAGTTTCAAAAAGAAGGACAGTTTATTGTTTGTCTATTGGCTGTTGTACACGTGAAAATGAATGGGAAGGGCATTATAGTAGTTCGTGTCGTTGCGACAAATTGCCTTATAAAACTATGAAAATTGCTACCAAATACACGGATCCCATTCCCTGTAATTCGCCAAACTTTTAATCATAATTTAATCTTTTTGACACTAAACAAGTGTGTTTAAGTTAAGTGGGTTAAGTTGGCTTCTATTAAATTTCAAGCTGATTAAGATTAACATAAATCACAGGAATTTAACTATTTTTAATCTTGGTTGATCTCGTTTTATTTTTCATGTCTGAAGCCCATGTGAAAGCAGTTTAGTTAGTAATTTGGAAATCGTTTTTTGTATGCTCCGTGATTTTTTTCCTTCAGCATGTGAATAATAAGGCTATTTCACGCAGTAGGGCAAATCTCAATTTACGACAATTCTGGCTTTAGTTTCAAACGGAAAGGCATAGACAAACAATAAACTATTGTTTGTCTATTATGTTGCAAACCTGAAAATGAATGGGAAGGGCATTATAGTAGTTCGTGACGTTCAAATTGCTTTATTGTAAAGTTTAGGAAATCAAGAAGGAGTGAAAAATGGGGCACTTTACGTTCAGCTTTTGCCTGTGGTTGCCTGATGATGTATGTTGCTCGTCGTGTTTTTGCTTTACAGTTTTTTGTCCATCGGTAAGTTACATAAATTAGTCACTTGCCAGAATGTTTAATTTGCAACTTAGTTTTGTATTATCGGCCAACTGTTTTGGATGTTCTGTTTAACTGTTTTTATTTACGTTGTTTTGAGAAAGAAAAAATAAACTTTGATGATTTTATATTTGTGTGTAACTTCTTTGAAGAAATTCAGTCTTCAGTTAGGCCATGCTACTGTGCTAAACATCAGTGGAAACTTGCTGATCGTTACTGCCCAAACAAAAATTCATTTTTGTTTTGTTGTTTGTGTGTATATTTGCCTGTAAGGCCAAAAAATGTAGAAATAATCGTTCGAAAACGCAAATATGAAAAAAACTATTATCGGTTAATATATCTGTCCACATTCGAACAATATCAGAAAAAAAAAAGGAGTGAAATGATAGGTGGTTGACATTTGACATCAAAATCCTACACCTGTTTCTTATCTTGAACTTAATCAGCCTTTGGAAGTGGTACTGTAGAATATATTTTTGCGCAATACTTAGGAGAAGTAGAGCAAAGTGGGTGATTTTGGGTGGCTTATATAAAATAGCAACTAAAACGACGCCCAATGTCATGATCATTTTTAAAAACATTTGATCACGATTTCAATCATGTTATGAAATAACATTTTCCCGTTAAATTTTCAGATAATCTTATATTATGTGGAAGTACAAGAAAAAGATAAAAGAATAGCCATTACAATACTTTCTCAACTTATACTTGGTGTATTTAAATTGCATAGAAAAATTTAACTAAGATTTAAAAAATTCCTTAAAAAACCAGCATGTTTGTAAGGGACTGAAAATCATCCTTACTGTTAACTAGTAAGAAATAAATAAAGTACGAGACTTAGAACACTAGAAAAGAATTTTGGTTAGGCGGTTTTACTCTCAGGTTAGGATTAACTGTTCTGTTCTCGTTTAGGTTTTTCTTATCTGGCTCAAGGGTTGCTATCCTGACGATTTGGTATCATTCCCCGTATGGCGTAAGCTGGGACGGGTTAAATGTAATTTACTGTTAACTAGTTACAGCTTGTGTTACGGCTTTAACTAGTTAACTGTAAGGAAGATTAAAATTTGAAAGTAAATTTGAATGTTCACGTTTAACATTTAAAATTTGAATATTTGAATTTGGCATTAATATTTGAACCCTTTAGCACAGGACAACCGACGAAAGTATGCTGTATGGAACGCCATACCTTGAAAAAATGTAGATATATTTCATTTTGACTACCTTTCCATTATAGCATAAGATACAATTTGACAATCGTGGTTTCATTTTACTCGTGTATGAGTAAAAAAAAATAAAATGAGTGAAAAATTTAATTTAATGAAACAT
>CM063508.1:173639388-173649388 GCA_032207245.1 Pardosa pseudoannulata | reverse complement strand
GCAAAAAGTTGCATATTGTACTTGGAATCCTAATTGCAGATATTGCAAACTCGTATCGCTCTCTATTTACAATCGGCTTAACTAGAAACTCAAACTAAAATTCAAATGTGAGTCAGACGAAGTTAAATGAATGACTCCTGGTTAAGTAAAGAATACATGTATGTGTGTGTATCTGTGGTTTTTGATGCATGTATAGTGATATATGTGTGTATATGTGGTGTGAAGACTCCTCTTTGTCCGAGCACGTGCCAAAACACCTGACCGGAGGACACCTGTTTACCTGGACAATAGCGTGGCGTCACAGTGTCTGGGATCTTGACAATCGGACTGAATAGACGAATATGCCCCTGATGGATCTCGTTAATGAATGCTCGGATATTCCATGAAGCCAGTGAATGAGAATTCAGCTAAAAAATATAACTGTAACTTTAGCTGATAACAAGTAACTGGGATCTTAACTAATCCCAAAACACAATTGGCAGAGACGTAACTGATACCCCAGGTATAAAAAGGCCTACAATTTTGCGACTCAGGGCTTTTCGTCATTTTTTACGTAGGTGTGTTACGTAGGTGTGTTGGAGGCATTCCCCTTTTTTTACCAGAGAGCTTGCTAGTTTGGGAGATTCGTAAAGTCCGCTCATATAGGGAGCGGCAGAGTCTCGGATACAGAACGGGGGATAAATTGGGTTTGATTGCACCCTGAAAAGTCTCCCCATTTGTAAGAGATTATTAAATCTCTTGTTTTTCTTTCGACTGTGATCGTCGTGAGGAAGTTTTACCGACAACCATCCTTTGTAGTTCTACATGATTCAGGAATTAACATTCCTTTGTAAATAGCTGTATTTAATCGAAAATAAAAGTAAATTTCCAATTTTATCTTTGACTGTGATCCATTATTCACCTTACCTATCATTTGAGAATATTGAAGGCGTCACAGTGGTTTTGATGTAAGTATATGTCGTTTTAGAAGTACGTAATATATCAAAATTATTACACCTAAAATATCTCAAATTCTCTTTCTTTCCCTTTACATTCTTTACTACCTAGTTTCCTAGCCTACAATCTCAGGTTCACAGAAGTATTCACCGACTTAAATTCCTTTTACCAGTCTCCCAAAACTAATGCCAGAATTAATCCTAATTTTCTGTCCACTGGCTACATTTTCAGCTGCTTCAGGAAAATATTTTCACTCTTCCAATGTCTAAATTACTGCATATGGGGTTTTCGAGATGACATAAAGGTTCAAAGGTCATTTCTGAGCGCCACTAATAGAAAAGCAAATCAAAACTGTTAATTCCCTTTTGAATGTTAAAAAAAATTCTAATGGACTTTAATGAGACCGAGACTTAATATTACTGCTATACTGCTTATACGTTCCTTGGTCCTCTTTGAATGATTTCGTAAAAAATCGAAGTAGAAGGACGTAATTGCTACATATAAGAGTTTTCTTAAAATTAGTTTTCAAAAAACTAAATTAAAATGTGGTAATCCTATAATAAAATTGTTTTGTTTTCTAATTTGTTAATAACAGCCTGAGCTATCTGACCATCTATCCTCGAATTTATGAAGCGGTTGGACCGGAATGGATAGAGACATCCATATTGGATTTTGATGAGTTATTATTAGCATCGTTCAAGATCCACTCCTTCCCCCCTTTTCTAGCATTTATTGCCATTATTTTAAACCCTAATTTCACAGGTTAAGATTAGATGATTAAATTTATCAATTTATCACATAATAGGTAAAAAATATATTTTTTCGACGTTATTCCATTATGACATTATTATTACGACGTTATTCTTTTAACCATTTCAGTTAATCATTTCTTATTTTAAATTATTTAAATATCGTCTGCATTATTCTCATACATTTCATCACTGAACTTAGATATTGGACCTGGAATGAATAGAGGCATCCATATTGGATTCTTGATAAGTTAGGATTATCAAAATTCAAAGCTAGTAAAGGTTATCTTCTCCTATCGATGCGATTCTAAAATAAATTGGCATATAAATATGCTTCATATCACAGCGAAAAATACTGTCTTTAAAACGTTCGAAATCCACCCCTCCCCCCTTTTCGAGTAATTAAAGGCATTATTTCAAGCCTTATTTTCCCCGGTTAAGAGCAGATGATTAAATTTATCAATTTATCACATAATAGATAGGTAAAAATAACATATTCTTCTAGCCTTATGGCGTCATTCCTTTACCCATCTCATTTAATCATTTCTTATTTCAAATTATTTAAATATCGTCTGCAGTATTTTCATACGGTTTATCACTGAACTTAGATATTACGTATATAATTTTGTTTTATATTTGGCTTAATTAATAGATTAGGTACATATGTGATAATTTTAAATTTAATCATCGATAATTTTTTGTTGCAATGAAAATTTTATCACAGGTATTAACGACAAATTCTATCTACCTCCCGGGTGTAGTGGAAATGATAGCTTCATTCCTTTACTTTCTTTAATTATTCTGGAAAAAAAAAATTGGGAAGAACTTAACGATAATTTTGACGTAGCTAAGAAAACTTTGAATTATCTTTCTAAATGAATTCAATGTCATTCTAAACTGCATTCACAGTATCGGGAGACTTTAGAGGAGTATGAAGATAAACAAATTATTGAGCGTGTACCAGATAATTTTCATCCAAAAATCAAACCATTTTTTTACCTGCCTCATAGGGTGCTTTACAATTCTGGAAAATTAAAAGTTTTACTTATCCCGTCATATTCTGGCAAAAAAAAAAAAAAAAAAAAAAAAAAAATTGGGACGAACTTAACAATTTTGACATAGCTAAGAAAACTTTGAATTATCTTTCTAAATTAATTCAACATGATTCTAAACTGAATTCACAGTATCGGGAGACTTTAGAGGAGTAGGAAGATAAACAAATTACTGAGCGTGTACTAGACAATTCTCAACCAAAAAACAAACCATTCTTTTACCTGCCTCATAAGGTGCTTTACAACTCTGGAAAATTAAAAATTTTAGTGATCCCGTCATATGACGGGATATATGCTAGTCCTATAATAAAATTATTTTATTTTCGAATTTGTTAATATTATTGGTATAATATAAATTCTACTAACAATTTGAAATAAATATAAATTTATATCGAAGCGGCTAGTTGTATTACAATAATAATAAAGTTATTAACCAACCACTATTACTTAGCAATATTACTATGAAAAAAAAACAGATTTATTGGAATATACACTAAGCTAGCATATTAATAAAAAAAAAGTATTTTACATTTTTATTCAAAATTCATTGTTTAAATAGAATTAAAATTTTGCCCTCTTTATTGACGAAAACAATAAATATAATTTCTCAATAAATTTCATTATAATTTGGTAAAAATGTGACAAATTTCAATGCCGAGGTATCACAAGTCCTACGCCACTGCTGCTCGTGAGCGTAAAAAGCGAGCGTGCTGAATCGAAATACAGGTGGCCGTTTTCAGACGACTAGTTACTTGGAACAAATATATGAATTCGATTCGAACATCAACAGTTATCCGAAAAGCAAATAACCGTTAAAGAGAAAGGTAATAAAAAGTTCTCCAGACACTACTGCCATACCGAAATGTAGCTAAACGGGGCGACTAAAAAACGAAGGCACCTTCCGTACCGGCTTCGGGAAAGAAAAAAAAGAAGAAAGAAGAAGCTTTCTGGGTAAAAACGGCCATTTTATGAGCGCGAGCATGGCGTCCCAAACGCGAAGTGTCCGATAGAGAAATGAATATCGTCTGCAAAGGAAGGAGGAGGCGGAGGGGAAATTAATTGACCGGATTTCAATCAACGAGAAATTTATTCCGTCGGGAGACTGAGAGGCAGCTCTCATTTCGTTAAATAGATTCGCGCCCAAAAGCACCTGAAATAAACAATCGACGTCACGTGACCTCCATCGATCCGGCCGGCACTGGGTCGAACATGGTGGACGCGCTCGTTCTTTTGCCGCGCTACTGCCACCCACTCTCCCTCCCCGCGAGGGTTCCCATGGCAACCACGGTCACGGAAGACAACCTACTCGAAGGAGGGTGCGCGGGGGAGAGGGACGGGGATGTGTGTGTGTAGCACTAGGAAATCGTTCGAATCGAAGCCGAGTCGTTGGGAGAAGGGAGGGGGCATCGGGTGGGATGAGTGTGCCGAACGATTTCGAACACAATACCGAAACAGGATTCGACAGGAAATGAAGTAAAGAATTTTACGTAGGAGAAGAATGAATACCAATTATATTTAAACAAAACAAAAAATGAGAAAAGAACTGATTCACTAAAATATACTAATAGTTCGGGCAGAATGTTCTTCAAACGACGTTTATAACTTATTCTTGGTTTAGTTGGGAGCCTTAAAATCTCCATTTTTTTTTTTTTTTTTTTTTTTTTTGGTTACACGAAGGCTATTGAGACTGGGACATACAACAGAAAGCCGATCACGAACGACTACAAGCATCCATGCCATCAATGGGATTCGCATCCGCTAACTCTACGAAGAACACCGTACTATCCATTCGGACTGGAGGGGATTTTTTTCCAATGCAGTTGGCAATACAGACATATACACCTTTATGCAAATACATGGCTGAAAAGCTGTTACCCACTTAGCACTAACCGAAGAGCACGTGTAGCTCAAGGAATGCGAACTCGAGTAACATTGCCCCACTGTGACCTCGTAATTTAGAAGCAGTGACCAAGCAGAAGACCTACGGGCTTATCCTGCCACCCCTTGTGCATTATCTAAATGTGTACATTAAGGATTGAAGGGTGAGTTAACGTTTGGTTTGGTTTGGAGCGCTACGGTCTACTGTATTGCACACGGGGGATAATGAGACCGGAACCTACAGTTTAAAGCCGATTCCGAAAGGCTACAAACATCCATGCCAGCAGTGGGATTCGATCCCGCGAACTCCGGTACTGAGGAGCAGTGCTCTACCATTCGGTCATCCTTCAGAATTTAAAAGATCTAACTGCGAGGACATTTATCTTGACGTACACAAGGAACACTCTCCCGACAGTATAAAACTAAACAAAATCCATAACATCGGACACAAATATCAATTCACATATATGTGTGTGTGTATACATTATACTGTCGACTGACACTCATGTTTATGTTAAATGTTTTTGTCTTCATTTATCTCGCATTTCCGCCTACCTCTATTTTATTTATTCCACTGTAAAAATTTATGTAACATATATGGTCACATATGGTCATATATGGTCAGTAATTCCGTATTTCCGTAACATATATGGTCAAACACACGCAGACTCACACAGGGGCGTAGGAAAGGGGAACTAAGGGAGCTTGCCTCCTTCCCCCCAGAAATCTTGGCTATATGTATGTATGTATGTATATATATATATATATATATATATATATATATATATATATATATAAATGTGTGTGTACTAATAAAGCAGGCATTATTTAATAAAATTTCTTCCATAATTTTTTGGCCCCAATTCTATGTTAATTTATATTAGATTCAGAAAAGCTCAAGATGTTGACAAATACAATTTATTCAATTTTTTTAAGGTTATAGGTTGAAACTCCTCTTAATTCAAGATAATTTAGAATACATAGTTATCACACACACACACACAATATATATATATATATATATATATATATATATATATATATATATATATATATATATCTAGTTTGATACAATAGCTCTTTAATTTTCTCGCTATCTCCAGGTTCACTCGGCTTACGTTGATGCTTATGGGAAACTTTATGCAACTTTTTAAAAAAATAGAATGACTGAATTATTGAAAAGAACAATGAGTAAATGATTTTCTTTGAGCTCTGGAAGATTTACGAATGGTTTTAGGTCTCGGTGAACTCGCATTTTCATTAAAACAAAATTAGAAACTAAAAGAAATTAATAATTGGTTCTAAAATGTCGATATTATTACATACAGAATTCACAGTATGTAATACTCAATTACAATTAGTATTAACTAACTTACAAACTATTAGTATGTAATAGTAATAGACTCTTAGATAATTTTTTGAACAATGAATAGTGTTATTCAGTTTAAGTTTTGACTTCTTATATTTAGGTTCAAGATTAAGCATGTACAAATAATTCTTAAATGCATGAACCTTGAGCCGTTATAAGAAATATCGGATCAAGGAGCATTATTTCTGATATTCCTGACCTTGGGGACCTATTTTGGCTGAATACTAACTTGTAAAATACTAATAATTTTAGTAAAATACTTTTTATTTTATTTAGAAAAATATTTCTGCAAAAGATTTTTACAAAATTAAACATTTTACATCTTGGAAGCCTGGAACAAAATTACGTTTTTATTACATTTTATTGCCAATAGAGATATTTGTAACATATAAGTATATCCTTTTATCAAAAAGATTGCGCTGCTTAGGGTTTTATTGCATAAAATATATGGGTGGGCGGCGGAACATTATGCATTTGCAAGAGCTATTCATGTTCTAAAAGTCGCGTCCTTCTGTGTCGGTGGTCAAGCTAACTTTTGTGCATTTTAACAATTGAAAACAACAGCATTGTCACCGTTTTCTTGACGTACAGAGGTGTCAAGAATGTCGTTTGTCTATGCACCGACAGAGAAAAGGAATTTTGCATCGATCCAGTCGACCAGGCGCTTCAGCTACCCCAAGGACAAGGGTCAAAGAGGGGGAGGGTCGATCTCCCCTAAAACCGAAGTTTACTGTTTGGAAAAGAAGAAAACGGGAGGGACTCCCGGCTGAACTTCTAACAGAGCAGGTTGATCTAGAGTGATCTACTCTCTGGACGAGGTTGCATCTGCATATACTTTAATGTTTTTTAAATGGGGTTTTTTTTTGTTGTAATAAATCAACCTTGTTAAGTTTTAATCATCTAAGGGCTGGTTATTTAGTCTCCATGTCTGCTTCATCGCAAAGGACCCATGCTAATTCATGTCCAAAATGTGACGAACTGCCGGACATACAGACAGCGCGACCGCCCGGCGTTTACACATGTTTCACGGGTTATTATAAATTTACAATTTGTTTTAATAGCAATTTTTATCATGGATTTAGTGGGTTGCATTTTTTAACCGCAGTGAGAAAACAACTAATGGTGGCAATTAAACGTGGTTTAGTTAAATCAACTGAATGGTATGACACATCAGATGACTGTGCAAACCCCTTCCGCCCTCTGCCGGAGTTGAGCTCTCAACAACCCTAACCGACCAAGAAGTTGAAAGTGTTGGACGGCAATGACGAGGGATGTCGTTCTCCGCCCAGCAATATCGCGATAGGTCGAGGAATGATGAGGGCGCTGTTGTCGCATCTCGTCCCCGCCGAAGCGTTCGTCATCCTTCGTGTTGCCATTCAGATGCTCGCAAAAATAACCCGCGCGTACGGTAGCCGGCCGCATGGGACTTCACTTCTATGACAGGACGGGAACAGGCTTATTTTAAACGCCTTAAATATTTTCTGTAACATATATGGTCAAACACACACGCATACTCACACAGGGACATAGGAGAGGGGAACCAAGGGGCTTGCCTCCTTCCCCTCAGAAATCTTGGCTATATGTATGTATGTATGTATATATATATATATACATATATATATATATATATATATATATATATATATATATATATATATATAAATGTGTGTACTAATAAAGCAGGCATTATTTAATATAATTTCTTCTATGATTTTTTTTTTTGCCCAATTATATGTTAATTTATATTAGATTCAGAAAAGATCAAGATGTTGACAAATACAATTTATCCGATTTTTTAAGGTTATAGGTTGAAACTCCTTAATTCAAGATAATTTGGAATACATAGTTATCACACACACACATTATATATATATATTATATATATATAATATATATATACACTATATATAATATATGTATATATATATATATATATATATATATATATATATATATAATTATATATATATAAATTAATATAAAATATGTCAGGTTTAAATTATGTAATAGTTAAAAAAACGAGAAAAGATATTTTTTTATAATAAATAAAAAGAGCGGTAAACCCTAACCCAAACTTGGCGGAAGCATTTTTGAGCTATAATGAAACATGTTATTTGGCACATGGAATATTATATATATATATATATATATATATATATATATATATATATATATATAAAATATATATTATTATTTAATATTCTTAAACACCTTATCCAAATTGCCCCTAGGTAATATATATATATAATTATATTATATAATATAAAATGTAAACCTCGGCGAACAGCCAGGGGGCCATGTTTCCTGTTTTGGTGGTAGAAATTTTGGTAACCAGTACTTGTACAAACAAGCTATTAGTTATTGATTTATACAGTACTCAAGGGCGTACAAGGGGGGTTAGTTAAAACCTCTACTCTGTCGTTGTTTAAATGTATACATGTATATTATTTGTAAATATATTATAAATATATATATATTTATATATATATATATATATATATATATATATATACGCAGAGCATGTGCGGGTATATATGTAAGGATATATGTACTGAAATTTTTATTAAGCATAAAAAGAAATGAAATAACTCAGATACTACTTTTAAGGGGAAAAACTTGCGGAAGGAGCATATATAATAAAAAAAATATTACTTGTTCTTAATCCTTCAATCAATTGTTGGAATTTTATTTCAAACGAAGACTTATCATTGTCCTTATTCAATTCTGTTTCCTTTTGAAGCATCGTTACTTTCTTTCGAAGATGTTTACCGTATAGATTATATTATTTATACAAGCATTTCAATTTCTTACCTGAAAGAAAGAAAAAATATTTTTCAGAATAAAATACATCAAAAAGACAACACATTGTAATATACATTCAAGATCCAAAACATTATGACCACCCCTACATTTTGCTATGAACTCGCCTGGATGACGTGGAAGGCACGTAATCAGGTGGAAGTGGTATTTAACTGCTGCTGAAGAGTATGAAGAATTTTTTCCACTTACTTATGTGTGTGATGGGAAAGGCTGCTGATCTAAGCAATTTTGATAGAGGGCAGATTGTAATGGCTCGAAGGCTCGGAACAAGTATTTGCTCCCTCATTGTACAGTAGCTCATACACAGGCCGGTGGTGGCGGTATTATGCTTTGGGGGACGTTCTATTGGGCATCTCTGGGACCCGTGGTTGTGGTAGAGCAGACCATGAATGCTACAGGGTATCTGAACATCATTGCGGACCAGCTGCACCCTTACATGGCCTCTTTTTTTTAGATGGAAATAAAATGTTCCAACAGGACAACTCCCCGTGTCACAAGGCTAAAATTGTGTTGGAGTAGTTCCAGAAACATGATGCTGAATTCCAGTTAATGTTCTGCCCGCTTAACTCACCGGATCTCAATCCGATAGAACACATTTGGGATGTCATGGGATGGCAGCTCAGAGTTCAAAGATCACCCATTCGCAATCTCTCGGATTTGCCGTTGCTTAAACATCTGTTGCAATCTGTCTCCGGCCATTTACCAAGGACTTGTGGCATCCATGGCAAGGCGGGTTGAAGCACACCAAAGGTGGGCCAACTCGTTATTAACAGGTGGTTTTGGCCAAGGAGTTAGATACTACGAAATTAATATACAAATATTATATATATTTATATAATATATATAACAAGCATATATAAGTATTAACTTATATAGTAATATCATACTAATTACAATAAATATTAGTTATAAGAATAAAACATTGTCCATTATTTAATTATAAATAAAGTAAATTAAACTACCAATAGTGTTTAGTGAGACTACATGAAGATAGTAAATACTCAACTATTCTGAATTTAGAACAGTATTAAACTTTTAATAATTTTATGAAAAATAATGTGAAGCTGTGTTTCCAAAGGTGGGCCAACTCTATATTCTAATTACATTATATTAGTATTTTATATGTTATGTATTATGTATATAGATACATAACACATATAAGTCACAGAAATTAAATTTAATTTACCAATTATGTG
>CM063508.1:173619388-173631888 GCA_032207245.1 Pardosa pseudoannulata | reverse complement strand
TTATCTAAAGTAACTCTTTTTGGAAGTTCACTGACTTTAAATAGCATTGTGTGCGTCATCTCAGAAGAATATTACATAATATCTTCGAAATAGAATTTGTAATCTGACTGTTATCTGTTTAGATAGCATTCATCTATTGCATTTGTTTCACTTAACCGTTCTGACTGAAAATCTAATACGAGAAATTCAAAACAAAAATAATTTTGACAAGCATTCTCTATCTTGGTATAGCGAGAGTCTAACGCAATTCTCGTTCTGTCATCGAATCGAACGATAACGGAGCCCCGTTTCTTCCCGCACTGCCAAATCACTATTATTAAACGTTCTCTTGGCAACGTATCGACCTACCCGGCATAATGCTTGCTCTAAACATGTCGTGTTTATTAACGGAAGCTTATTTTGACAACGAATTAGTAATAAAGTTTTTAAGGACCAAATATATTTCCAAACGTTTCTTGTTTGATTTCATTCGTTGTTTGGACCTGTTTTCTAAGATCATTCCAAGTCTATCAAGGAAGGAACGAATTCATGAGACGAACAAGACAAATAGACCTGTTTTGGTTTTGATTGACACATAGAGAATGCTTTTCAAGAAGATTTTGAATTACGGTCCAACTACTTAAGGCGACAGTGAGCCTTTAGAGCAAACTTTTTTTCTTTTAAATGAATTTCCTTGAAGATTGGCTATGTTATTAGTACTACTGATATATAAATATTTTAAAAATTTGAAGGCAAAACATTAATTAGTTTTGGAGTTATTAATTATTAATTGTTGAATAATTATCTTAATTGAAAATGCTCCAGGCGCATGAATTTTGCATGAAATATTATAAAAAATTTTTAAGTATACCTTATAGACTTTACAAAAAAATATAGTTGTTTCCATAAGCATTCATAGAAAATATAAAGAGAAAAAAATAATTATGATGATGATGATACCCATATTTTCCAGAATTAAAATGCATAACTAACATATTATATGCTTCAAAACATACCCGTTTCAACTAGACTTTATTTTATAAACTCTAACGTAAATAATACTGGAATTTCAGAGACAATGATCTATTTTCAATGCGCCTGGAGTACTTTAAACATTTGTAATACATGAAAATTTTACTTCTGAGCAAACAGCATTTGAAGTTATTATTGCTATACCCATAAGTAATGAAAAGCTTATTATACCCATAAGTAATGATAAAATGATGGGAATGAAAAAATTCGTTTTGCTCCGTATTCCTAATGATATATTCTTTCACTATTCACTAAAATCAAAAATTAGAATTTTCGGTCGATTTTAGCCAATTTAAAAGTCTACTATCGCCTAAATCGATTTCAAACGATACAAGCATCTATTTTAGCATCGGCGTTTAAATCTATAGATTCCTTAGCATAAAGTTTCCGAATTTATGCTTTAGACATTCCTTGGTTTTTCTGTCTTATTTTTATTTTTACTTTTCACAAGAAAAATTCTATTTTTATTCTTTCACAGTATAAACTATTTCAAAGGATAGGGAAATCTTATGTGTATCAGAAATATTAAATACTGTAGTTCGTCCTAAATAGTCATGTGCCGACGAAAAACCTATAAAATGATCTTATGCTGGAAGTCGTGAAACCAAGTATTGAAATACACCACTGTATTATATTTTTAATGACTATGAGTCATATGGGTTAACTATCTATAAAATGATCTTATGCAGGAAGACGTAAAACTAGGGGTTAGAATTCACCACTGTTTTATATTTTTAATGACTGAGTCATATGGTTTAACTATCTATAAAATGATCTCATGCAGGAAACCGGAAAACTAGGGGTTGGAATTCACAACTGTATTATATTTTTAATGACTATGAGTCATATGGGTTAACTATCTAAAAAATTATCTTATGCTAGAAGGTGTGAAACCAAGCGTTAGAGTATTATAATTTTTAATGAATATCGGTCCAATAGGGGCTAACTATCCTTAAAGTGATCTTATGCCGTAATTCATGAAACAAATGGTTGAAATTTATTGCTACATTACATTTCTAATGATAAGGGTACTTAGGTGACTGCTTCAGTTGAAAAAGTCTTTCCAGGTTGCTAAGATCCTTATTCATTTTTTATTTGCTGAACATCAGAGAAGAACAGCGTAGCAGTAGTAAGAGACTGCAAGCATTTCCTTTCTAATTTATTTAAAATAAGTAAACTTTAGGAGTGTTTCCATTGCATGCTCCAATACTAATATCCAGCATAACAAATGATCAAAAATGGATATGCTTCCGCTATAAACAAACATAATATTCTCTATGGGCATACATTACATGAAAACCTCAGTAAATATATCTCAATTCTTTTTAGTTCACCTCTAAATAATAAGAAGAATCCCAAAGTTCAGCATCCTAGGACTTCTTGCTAGCCAATAGCATTGATTAATCAATAAATAAATTTGTCTTTATGTATGTATGTATGTATATATATATATATATATATATATATATATATATAGATAGATAGATAGATAGATAGATAGATAGATAGAAATAGAGAGATAGAGAGAAAGATAGAGAGAGAGATAAAGAGATATAGAGATATAGATAGAGAGATAGATAGATAGAGAGATAGATAGAAAGATAGAGAGAGATAGAGATAGATAGATAGGAGAAGAAGGGGAAATAGAAAAAATATATGCACAAACACACATATATATACATTTTATACATATATAGAATATCTATAGAATATCTATGTGTGTTTGTATGTATATGCATAAACACATTATATGCACTGCGTTTGCAAGCATTACCGCAGGAACAAAAGCAGCAGCAGCTTGTAGGAATGCTTGAAGACAACGTTCGATCGAATGTCAGAGGCGACAAATATCGGAAGAGAAGGAATTTAATGGTGCAAGAAATTAACTATTGATCACAGTCGGGGATCGATACTTCGCTGAAAGCAAAGCACAACACTGACGCAAAGGAAAAAAATGAAAAAATGTTTATAAAAATATCTTCATCATGTCAACGCATCAGTGGCGAGTAATCTAAAATCCTAACTTCATATTTCAAAGGATGAAACACACATAAAACGTGATGGGAGGACTTTCATTTGCCCTTGATCATTTAGCAGAGTCGAACATTTTACCGTAACAGATTTTGAGTTTTTGAAGTTAAAAAAATACTTTTGATCTAGTGCTGATTTATTTAAGAATTATGTTTAAATTTCCAGTTGTAAAATACCCTCCCTCATTTTCAAATTAATTTTTGTTCCGAATTAATAGCACATGTTTACAAGTCATTACAATTTCAGTGATTAAACTTCAGAGGTTGTTGGGTTGGAAGCTACGGTATACTTTTATGCTACACAATGATTAATGAGACTGTGACTTATGGCTTCGAAACGATTTGGAGCTGCTACGAACATTCATGTCTGCAGTGGGTCATTGCAATTTCAGTGATTAAAATTCAGAGGTTGTTGCATTAGAGAGCTACAGTATACTTTTATGCTACACAAGGATTAATGAGACTCTCTTATAGCTTAGAAACGATTTGGAGCTACTACGAACATTCATATCGGCAGTGGGTCATTGCAATTTCAGTGATTAGATTTCAGAGGTTGTTGGATTAGAGAGCTACAGTATACTTTTATGCTACACAAGGATTAATGAGACTCTCTTATAGCTTAGAAACGATTTGGAGCTACTACGAACATTCATATCGGCAGTGGGTCATTGCAATTTCAGTGATTAGATTTCAGAGGTTGTTGGATTAGAGAGCTACAGTATACTTTTATGCTACACAAGTGTGTTTCAAGTGGATTGGTGCCTATAACAAGGGAGATGTCCGAGTATGAGTTTCAGAAGATGCATGTTTTATCACAGTCATGTGTTGAATTTCATTCATAACTTTTTTATTACTAGCATGTAAATCCCTATTTGACATCAGTTGGAGACGATAGTGGGAGAGGAGAGAGAGTGAGTAAAGAAGGTGCAAATAATTGGAAAACAAAATTTTGTTAGCAGGTTTTCGGTTGACTACGGTTTTTAATTCTCACGTTTAAAATCCTCTAAAATAGTTTTTACTTCCTTTCTTATAACTCTTCCTGTTTTATAACTCTTGCTAGTGTAAATAAAAAAATAGATCTCGCCGTACGAAACTGATATCAGTGGCGTAATACTGTGAATTAACATATTTTTTATAAATTCGACAGTTGGGAATTATACTTTAATTTTTTAATAAAGTATTTTTAGACTTTAATTTTAGAATGCATTTTCTGTTTTATAATACAAAATAATAAAAAAGCCTTCATGGTTTAGTGCATGAAACATGGGTCATAAGTTCGCCACCATTGGTAAGTACTGACTAAATTCAAAGCATATATTCTATTTGTATGCTGGAGCCTAGTTTATCCTCAAATATATTAGTTGATTGCTACTTAATGGTACAATAAATTTTAAGGCGATCTATTTAACAAAATAATTTTGTTCAAATATAAGGTTTCTCCAAATTTTTTAGTTTTAATATGCAAAATTCAGTGTATAAATTTAAAAATGTCAAGATGTACGAAAGAAAAATTTACAATTGTTTTTGACGCACAATTTTAACTTTATGCAAAGAACGGTAGAACAGTGTTATTTTCTGGCTAAATATGTTTAAATGCATCTAAAAAATTGTTTAAAAAGTGTATTAAGAAGCAAAAAATTCTTTTTGCTGTTAAATAATATTTTAAACAAAAGATTTTCTTTAGATGAAATTTTTATCTTTAATATTTTATGTTTTTCTTCTTGAAATTTCCATTAAATACTAAAAATTATTTTAAAAAAGTAATATTACGTTAAAAAATATTACTATAGTGTTCCAAGTGGATTGGTACCTATAACAAGGGAGATGTTATAGCTACCAATGAAAAGGAAACCCACCATATTAAATTTAGAATAAAGTTGGATTTACTATATTATATTGTCCAGAGATTTAAACAAATGCAATATATCAAAGTTCTAAATAAATCATAATCAGTTCAAATTTTTATAGCTAGATATGTAGTAGACAAACAACAAAGGAAATTAAATAAAATCTAAAGGGGAAGTAGTATCTTTCGAAACATAAAATCAACATAAGTCTTTTTTCAATTCATAAAATTAAAAGTTTTGCTCCTTTTAGAAAAAAATTTAAAGTCATTTAACAATGTTTGAACTTAAATGTTTAGTTTTATCATATCAAGTAGTATATTTTTTAAAATAACAAAAAATATACGTCAAGTGAAAAAAAAATTTAAAAATCACTTATCCGAAAGATAACTTTTCAAGTGTTCATATTAAAAAAGGAATTTGAGATTATAAAAGTATTTTTGAAAAGTTACACCTTTATCGTACTGTAAAGTACATCGCTCGTATCGATATAAATGAAATTCATAGTGTACCGATGTACTTTCCTACGACGGTCAGCACGTGCATGAACAGCTGTGGAAGAAATTTCCAAGAAGAATTTAGGTGCAGATGTTGACTTCGGGTTTTAGGGACCCCTGCAGAGGATTTATAGATCACGGAATGGCACAAGCGTAAAGGTCAAGATCTCAAAGAGATGTAATGGAGTTATGGGTGCAGGGGCTAAAAGAATAAAGTCAGCTTGCACAAAAGGAGCTATTTTAATGTGCCCACCTGCACGCCCGAAGGGGTGCAGATGTGGGAAAATTTCACCAACAAGCGATTGGCAAAGAAGAAAGGGACGTTAAAACCGAGGTGATGAATTGTGAAAGAGAGTGAAGAAAAAAGGAGTCGAAGTCGAAGAGCCGCTGGACATCCAGCGAGAACCCGGACCAGCAATCGATTCCCGAACCCGCATGTCTGTATAGACGTACAGCAAAATAACGGCCATTACGCCAATACCGACACCCTTTACGTCCGAAGTCCAGCACCGTCGTACAGCCTGATGAAAGCCCCAGCCTGTTCCCTTGTAATTACTGGAGGTAAACTTGATCTTATTCATAAATCATTAATGAATTGTTGCCATGATAAACGTCGTTATACATATAGATATTAATCACGAAATAATGTTTGCAAATAATTAGTGTACATAATAAATGTTTTTGTTCAAATATCAGGTATTATCTTTTTACTGTGTTTCCCCTTTAAGAACGGACACTGGTGTTAGTGTTGTAAGTACATTACAACACATAGTATAAAAAGTACATTTATCTTTTATATGATAGGAAAAATTAGTTTTTAATTTATACATTTTAAAAGTTAAAGTGTAAGTGACATTTAACTTTTACGTAGAAATTTTTATTTTGTTTCATTTAATGTAGATATAATTATATTTTAAAAATGTATTTCTTCGTATGGCCAAATTATTAATTTTATCAGTAAACACTTATTAAATATTTAGGAAAATATTCTAAAAAGAGCAAATTTTATACTGAAACAAAAAATAGGCTGCTTCAGTGAAGACTTTTAAGCCCTAAAGGCAGCATGTCTCCTTAAAAGAAAAGAAAGAAAGGAAGAATCAAAGCTCCATTCTTTAAATCCAAAACCTCTTCAAGAACTCTTCCTATGCTACCAGAGTACTGCAGAGAAGCAACATGTACAGGCAAAGTAAATTTTATCCATGTAAAACCAAATAAAGTTAATACAATAAAAAGTTTCAGGACAATATTAAATGTTCTATATAGCAAAGTCATAGGATTTATACAAGTGTGCTCCAGCTCAATCAGAAAAAGCCGAAATCTTTATTTCAAGACTTGTAGCAGACAGATAGACAACAAAGCAAGTTAAATAAAAAGTTTAGAAAAAAGAATTGTCGTTCCATCTTTGAGCTAAATCAACTTCGATGCTCCCTTCTATGGTTAGAAAGCACTGCATAGAAGCAATATTTACAGGAAAAGTAAACGGAGTGGTACTCTGTCTATAAAACCAAATAAAAATGAGTGAAGTAATTAAAAACACTTAATTTGATATTAGAAATATATTGCATTATTACGGGAATCCTGCTTTGTGAAAAATTTAAAATGCTATTTTAATTAGATCCATTCAAATTTTTATCCCAAGATTTGTTATCCCAGATTATCCTAGACAAAAAAGTAAGTTAAATAAAAAAAATTAACCTATTAATGCATAGAGCTCCTTTTTTTTGGGCTTTGGTTTGGTCTGGAGCGCTACGATCTAATTTTTTCCAACACAAAACCGAATGAAACTGGGACCTACTGCTTAAATCTGATACTGAATGGCTACGAATATCAGTGACCGCAGTGGGATTCGAACCCGTGAACTCCAGTACCGAAGAGCAGTGCACAACCATTCGGCAACTCTGGGCTCCATTTTTAAAGACAGATAAAAATAAGCAATTTAGAAAAATACATGCAATAATAGTTTGTAAAATTTATAATTTTTCAGTACGAATTTTCCTTTTGAGTGATGGTTTCGAACAAAGAATAGGTATAATCTTGTGGGATAGTGATTTGGTGTAACAGAGTTTCTTGTTTGAAAATAAACAGGTTAATGTGGTATATGATATTCAAATAAAATTCTAGCTCCTGGAAATAATGTCTTTCTTATCTTTTCTTCTCAGACTCGGCTCTTGACACATATTTATATGTATGAAAATATTTAATAAAATAAGGAAAGAAATATATATGCTACTTGATACTTTTAAAACAAATATGAAAGTAAGACTCTGGGAACATGAAAAGTATTTTAATGACTTTAACTCTCTGACTGCTCATCCCACGATTTCCACGGGCAATTCAAATGTAGCAAAATTTGCTCATCCCGCTATTTTCGCGGGCATGTATTTTTCTTCCTTTATTAAGAAGCACATTCAGCCTTTTCACCATTTAACCAGTGGAATAAATTATATATAGTATTAGACATTTAATTAGGCAATAAATAGAATTGAATGACTAGAACTATTAGTTATATTAGATATTAGAATTATAGATAGTATGTTATAAATAGAAATTAACTGTATTTCAATTGAAATTTATTAAAAAATAAATTTTTTATGTGATAACATCTGAAATTAGTTTTTCTGAAAGCTTAGTTTCTCAAGATAAAAGTCAATACAAAAATTCTTTTCTAAAAAAAATTAATATTTCAATTCTCCAATTTATATTTATACTTAAACTATGCAATAAAAAATAAGCAATTTTTAAAAAGATCTCGGTTTACAAATTGAGCAGTCAGAGGGTTAATGCTTAAGGTATCCGTTTTGTTTGGGAGAACTTTTTTCTTTAAACTAGTTCATGTTTTTACATTTTTAGATTTATTTTTTATATTATCATAGATAATTGCACTTAAAAAATTTATTCCTGGAGAAGTTTTTATAAGATTTCTAATAAATGAAGAAAATTTAGTAAAAAAATCGGATTATTTCAGAAGGTCTAACTTTTTAATAAGTTAAATTATTTCAATATTTTTTGATGCAACCCATTTCTTGTACACTGGACTAGTGAATCACCTAAAATCTTTGCTTAATTTACATTTGGTAAAAAATTTTGGTCCTTCAAAATCATACATATTGAGTTTTTAACGAATTTTCATTACTTTTATATCTAACTATGAGTGTAACATCATTAAAAATTATTCCAATTTAAAGCTTTTAGGTCATTTACTAGTAAATACTATCAAAAGCATTCATAATAATTTAGAACAAAATATTTTAAGAACTTTTTGAAAAATCACATTTCAAGTTTCAACATTTTATTAGAAATACCGTTCTGAGAAAAACGCATTTGAAGTTTATGAAAGCAACTTTAACTGTTAAAAAACTAAAATACATGTTTAAAATTCCTCACACTTTCTTGCTTCAAAACATTCTAATTGTCAAGTTGCTAATTATTAAAAATACTAAAAAATGTTTAATCTTCATGAAAATTTAAAAAGTTTTGTAGAAAAAATGCTCTTTAAAAGGCTTTAAATTCACAACTTCCGGTTCCGAAGTCGCTACTTTCGTTTTGTTTTGACATCTGTCACTGATGTTTAAACACTGTAACTTTTCTTTAAAATGCCGTAGAGACAAAACAAAAACAAATTTAGAAGCCTAAAAGATGAAATTTTTCAATAGAGATATAAAAAAATAGGAGTTTTGGCAAAAAATGACGTCTTTAACGTAGACGGATACCTTAACTAATAATATTAAATTTCATTATTTATGCTATTATATTATATTAGAAATACTTAAAGATTAATTTTTAGTAAGTATTAAGTATGACAACAATGTAAGTACATATTTTTTAACAAGGTTTATCAATTTTTGATGGGAATTTTGCTTTGCATAAATCTATAAACAATATCAATTTTATAAAATAAATTGACGTGAACATCCTATGACTTCTTTGTACTCTGTTACATTGCATCTTATATTATATCGCAGAAAAAAATTATATCACCAAAACTATCATTTGCCATTCTCTTAAATATTCAAAGTTTTATATCTCGTGGTATTCACGGTATTTGAGTAAAGCTTAAGAACTGCCATCTGGCGAAGGCTCAAATTATATATATTGTATTATATTATATTATTATACTATTTTATTATATCTTATATTATACCATCGAAAGAATTATATCACCATAACTAGCATTTGCCATTATCTTAAAGATTCAAAGTGTAAGTTTTATTTCTCGTGGTATCCATGGTATTTGAGTAGAGCTTAAGAACTACCATCTGACGGAGGTTCAAAGAATATATTTTATATATTATTTTATATCATTATATAATTATGCTATCATTATATTATTATACTATATCTTATATTATATCACCGAAAAAAAGTTATATCACCATAACTATCATCTGTCATTCTCTTAAATATTCAAAGTTCTATATCTCGTGGTATTCACGGTGTTTGAGTAAAGCTTAAAAACTGCCATCTGCCGAAGGCTCAAATTATATATATATTATATTATATTATATCATATCATTATATTATTATACCATCATTATATTCTTATGTTATTATACTATTTTATTATATCTTATATTATACCATCGAAGAAAATTATATCACCATAACTATCATTTGCCATTTTCTTAAAGATTCAAAGTGTAAGTTTTTTTTTCTCGTGGTATCCATGGTATTTGAGTGGAGCTTAAGAACTACCATCTAACAGAGGCTCAAAGTATATATTTTATATATTATTTTATATCATTATACAATTATGCTATATTATATTATTATACTATATCTTATATCACCATAACTATCATTTGCCTCTCTCTTAAAGATTCAAAGTAGGTTCTAATTCTCATGGTAATTACGGTATTTGAGTGTAGCTTAAGAACTGCCATCTAGTGGAGGTTCAAAGCGTTAATAGTCGTTATAATGTCACTTTCTATTTGCAGATATTTCGTTCCAAAAACAAAATTTTTTTCGATTACAATACTTCCTTCACTCCATACCAGAAATTAAAAAAAGAACATTAAATTTTAGAATTCTTCTTTACAAATACAAGTTTATTATTTTTATTTATAAAAACTACCTTTAAAAGCATCTCCCATACTATTTAAATTGCTTAGAATTGCGTATGAATATGTCGATATTATGGAGATACATTGCTGTAAATCATTAACATTAATGACCGTTATATTGAGATTTTTTTTATCATTGAAAATTGCAATCAAAAAAGAAGGTCATACAAAGATGTGATAACAGTGCTAAATACAAAATTTCAGCATTTTAAGGTGAATCCTTTCACAGCCGTGCCCTACAGCGTTAATATACCTTAAATTAAAATTTTTTGTTAAACAGAATTTGTTAAAAATATTTAATGCATAACAATTTGTAAGTTTTTCATTATCTTTAAAATATATATTTCAATTTGAATTCTTTCAATTGATTTATCTCAGTTTACGTTTTATGTACACAGAGCAGTATTCAAAATGTTAAAACTCAAACAAACAAACAAAATTATCTGATTATTTATACATATTTACTAATATCTGTTTAAATTTTAAGAATTAAGAGAATTAAGAATAAATATTACAATTAATCTAATAGAAATTATGGTTTAATTTAAAATATAAAGCAATTCATGCTTTTGGTCAAATTTTACATAAAAATCATCACTTCATTTTTTCAAGAATCAACTATTTGACCATTAAAGATTCAGTACATAATGTTTCTGAAAACTAATGTGAATATAACAAAAGAAAATGGTCGTAAAATATCAAAAGTTGAATAAGAAAAAAGATTTTTAATTAAATTTTTAATCTAATTAAACTTAGTAATCTATCCAAGAATTATTTTTTTTTCTTTCTCAAAATCCACATATATAAATATCCCGCTATTGGCATGAATGTTCGCAGCCGTTTGGAATATGTTTTAAGCAGAAAGTCTCAGTCTCATTAGCCCTCGTGAGCAAAACAGTAGACACTATCAATCCAAACCAAACCAATCTAAACCACATATAGCCGAACACTGGCCGATGGTTAGGGCGCTGATCGTCTGTACCGGAGTTCGTGGGTTCGAATCCCACTATGGCATGGATGCTCGTAGCCTTTCGGAATCGGCTTTAAGCAGTAGGTCCCGGTGTCATTAGCCCTCGTGTGCAAAATAGTAGACCGTAGCGCTCCAGACTAAACCAAACCAAACCAAACTAAACCACATATAAAATAACAGCAATTTAAGATAAGCAAAGGATTTTAAACAAAATTATGTGTTGTAGTTGTTGCCTATGCTCTGCATAATGTTACCAATTTTAGTTTACGAAATAGTATACCGTTCAGTCTGCAATAATTCTTAGGTTTGGATGTACGTTTGAAGAACTACCTTTCATTTATTATAACAGAGAGATAATTAACCCCTGCCCGAAATGAGTTTAGGCAAGTAAAATGTACCATCCTGGCTCATCCCGAGTATAGCTCAAGCTCTATGAAAGTTTACACTCACAATCAATTTTTCTTGAATTATTTCACATGTGCTTTTACAGAAAACCAACTATACTATAAAGTTACTCATTTATTTAAACAGAGTTTTTTACATTAGGTTTTAGGAAATTTTGTATAATAAGCACAAAAAATTGGCATCTTTTGATTCATAATCCTGAAATAAAGTGAGCATGGAATGGGTTAAACGGGACTTACTGCATAAAGCTGATACCAAATGACTACGAGAATCCCTGCAAACAGCAGGATTTGAATTCATGGATATCGCCACCGAAAAGCCTAATTCTGTGATTTCAAAGATCAGAGTTGATTCGCATTTACACCAAACGATAGCCAAAGGGTCAAGGCACTGTTTGTCGGTACTTTCGGTCCAATCCCCTGCTGGATGCTTATAGCCGTTTGGACTCGGCTATAATCATTACGTCCCGGCTTCATTAGCTCTCGAGTAGCAAAAATGCAGAACGTGATACTGGAATATAAGCTTAAGATGATGATATAATATTATTGAGAAAAAATTAGGTTTATTGACATGGACATCTGAAAAAGAAAGTGAAACCTTCGCCCAAAAATTTTGATGTGCGAAGGTGTGCGAAGGATGTGTGAATTAAAATATTGGTCGTTTTTAACTAATTACATTGCGAG
>CM063508.1:173604388-173614388 GCA_032207245.1 Pardosa pseudoannulata | reverse complement strand
ATATATTTTTATATAACATATAAATTGTAGATATTTATTATATATTAGACGCAATATATAATGGACAGAGTAAACTGGTTTTATCAATATACTTGTGATTTTAACAAAACTCTCACCTAGACGAGGACCTGATTTACAGTACCAAATCCCAAGCATGCACCTGGGTCCCATCGAAATTTTATTTTCCCTTTTATGATAAATGATAAATATATTTTCAATGTATTTACCATTTATCATAATCTGAAACCATATTATTCAGAGTTAAACTAAGCATACAAAGTGAAATATCTGCATACATCATTGATATTTTTAACACTTTCAAATTTTTAATTATGCGAAAAATGTTCAGTAAAAACAGTATATGGTCAGCATCCGTAAATCTAGTGTTAATAGGGAAATTATTTGCTTGATTTTAAATTAAAAATTTATTAAAACAATTAATAATAGATATTACAAATTTAGTACTTGTCGATTAACACCAAATCATCTCAAATTCTTTCGTTACGTGCTGTAAGAAAGGTGTATTAATTAATACTTTGCCTGTCCTGTACATCTCATACGATTTACACATCTAATGCTTTATACAATTGTACATTACATGTGATACACAATTAACTATATTTTATATAAAAAAAAATTTACATTTTATATAAATCTATGCCACATGTGAAATACAAACGTATAAAGCATTAGATGTGTATATGATATGCGGTGTATAAGCAAAGGTAAACCAAAAATACTGTACAGAAGCCTAATAAAACCTAATAAAAAGAAAGAAGACTAATTTTATATGGTGTATTCATGTGATTGTGGTATCATTTGAGCTGAAAATTTATAACTAAACTCCTCGGAGCAACAGCCCCTAGGGGGCCAGGTCCTACGGTGCCAATCTCTGTTTACGTGACGAAGGGTCCTATGGTGCGAAGCATATGTTCCGGTTAGGTGGCCAATCTTACGCGGAACTTCCAGTGTTTAATTCCCAAGCATGCTTGGCTGTCAGTTTATCTACCCACTGAAGGAATGAAAGGATTAGTCAACCTTGCCCAGCCCGGGGATCGAACCTCGGACCTGTGCCCACTGGGCTGCGCTGAAAATTTATATAGTAACAAATTTTTTCGTATATAAAAGTCTATGCTTCTTTTAGAATAAACTGTTTACAAGTTCTTTAGCAAAACTAAATTTATGCATAATTATTTAATAATGCCATTTCAAGTAAAGCCTTTTTTTTCACAAAATATAATTTATTCACCATCTAAAAAAATAATTCAATTAACCCCTAAATAACTTTTAAAATATAATTTAGAAATCAAACACTTGAATCAAATTGCAACTGAATATTATTTTAATTCTCTGAAACTCAATTATTTAATGCAAACAATAGATTCATATAGCAAGATAAATACTAAAAGTTTCAATTGTTACTTCGATTTTCATTTCGATTTTAAAAAAATAATTCTTTTTAATATTAAAATCTGGAAGATATTTATGATATTATGTTTATACATAAAAGTAATTTGGCTTCAATTTAAACTAAAATTTTATTTGTAATAAATATAATTCTAAAGGTAGCTTATTTATTGTGAATAAAACGTCAAAGCCTCATAGTAAAAATTTATTTTAAGTTCTGTACAAATGATGCTTTTAACGGTACTAGCGCCGTACTAACGAATGACACCTTTGAATTGACAAAAACGCGTAGGTGCGGAGCTATTGAAATTGCGTATCCCGCGTTCAATATTTACCTCTCCGCCCTCCCCTCATCTCTGAAGAGTCCTCCGTCGAACGTGAAGCACTTCCACGCCCCGGATGTTTCTCCGCTCCGGGATGGAGAGCGACATGCTACTACGCTACGTAAACATTTCTCTTGAATTGCGGAAACCATTTCTTGCTTCTCATTTCGGGAAAGGGGCATTGATCTGTTACACTACCACTAGAGAGTAGCATTTTGGAGGTTCTTACGTTTGCTTCTATGACTCGGTATTATAGCGAAATGACTCTTAAAATGCATTCACCTGCATTCGTCTTTCTACAGAGATTTTTTTTCAGTCATTGTACAGTTATTTCCACTCATAAAAACACCACCTTGCTTACATTCCCATCCTACTCATCAATCTTTTGTGAAAAACAAACTCTTTGTACTATGAGATTTTACCATTCTTTAACCCCTTCCCTGTTTTGACAGTACGCCGTACGGGCACAGCTTTCGGGCCTTTACTGATTTGTCCGTACGACGTACGGGTAATCTGATTTCTATTTCGCATGTACTGTTTCGGCCGTATTTTTTCCAATTTTAGTAACAAATTATTCGTATAGATTTGTATAGATGTCCAGTAAATGATAGTTACATGTATGTGTGTACGTGTGTGTGTGATATCACGAGTATAGCGACGAACGCTGACGTCATATTTAAATACTTATAGGCCCACTCTCTTTTACAAACACAAACCCACTCATCTATACCACTATTACACATCCAACCCACTCATTTCACTCCTATATGAGACCCTATATATATACATATATATATATATATATATATATATATATATATATATATATATATATATATATATATACATATATATATACATATATATATATATACATATATATATATACATATATATACATATATATACATATATATATATATATATACATATATATATACATATATACATATATATATATACATATACATATATATACATATACATATATATACATATACATATACATATACATATATATACATATACATATATACATATACATATATTTACATATACATATATATATATATACACATATATATATACACATATATATATACACATATATATATACACATATATATATACACACATATATATATACACACATATATATATATATATATACACACATATATATATACACACATATATATATACACACATATATATATATATATATATATATATACATATATATATATATATATATATATATATATATATAACCCTATATGAGATAGTCTATTTCGCTTGCACAGTTTCACCCGTATATTTTCCAGTTTTAGTAGCAAATTATTTGTATAGTAGTTTATTCGTCCAGTAAATGATAGTTTGCAGTTTATTGTATTTTCTACTCTGATTGGTTCAAAAGCGCGTTCTTTTTTTTTTTGCATGTTTTGTATCGGAAGACGAATTGTTATCTTTCAGTGTATAGCTTTCTGGTTATATTTTAATAACCACTTGAAAATTTTATTGATGTAAGAGTTGAATAATATATTTTTACTTTAAAATAATGGATAATTTGGAGCGTATGGAGCTAATTTCTTGTGATTCGAACTGTGACTCGGAATCAGAAACTGAATTATCTGTAAATGATAGTAGCGAAAGTTTACTAGATGACCTGGATAGTAGTGAGTCTGACAGTAGTACAGATAGAATCAGTCAAGCAAGGAAAATTTTTTTAAATTCATTGTGATAATCCTTCGGATCCGCCTCCTAGACTTGCTTTCACTAGAATTCCAAAAATTAACTTGGATATGGGTGAGACAAAATGTAAACTTCAGTTCTATGAGGCTTTCATAGAAAGAAAAAAAGTTGTAATAAATGCTTAAAAATATTAGAAATGTTAATTTTAATAACATATCTTTACTTAAAAATGTAAAATGAACAAAAAAAAATGCAGTAAAAAAAAATGTGACATATTTTTGACCGAATTCTGGAAAAAAATGAAACTGTCAAAAGATTAAAAGGATTAAAAAACTCTCCCATCATGGTAAACCTGGTGCAGATTTCCTCTTCATTCCAAAAATTTCTCCGTCAAAATTTAAGCACTTAAATAGATACAAGTAACGGGGTGAATTATTTCTCGCCACTACACAAGAAAATAGCTCCTATTAATTTGAATAACAAAGGCGTACCTGACAGTGGGCAGACCTAAGTGAATTGCAGACGCTTCATTAATACAACAGCTAAATCCGTAGTGGAACGTAACTTTTATTTAAGACTAGAATATAACCCGTATAATGGATCAGTAAAATTTGTAAAGCACCCAATAAGGCAGGTAAAAACTCTTTTGCTTTTTGACTGAGAATTATCTGGTACAAGCTCAATAACTTGTTTATCTTCATACTCCTCTAATGTCTCCCGATACTGTGAATGTAGTTTAGAATCACGTTGAAACCATTTAGAAAGTTTCTTAGCTATTATTGTTAAGTTCGTCCCAATTTTTTTGCCAGAATAATTCAGAAAAGTAAAGGACTGGAGTTATCCTTTCCACTACACCCTGGAGGTAGATAGAATTTGTTGTTAATACCGGTGATAAAATTTTCATTGCAACAAAAAATAATCGATGATTAAATTTAAAATGATCACATATGTACTTAATGTATTATTTAAGCCAAATATAAAAGAAAATTATTTACTTAATATCTAAGTTCTGTGTAAAAAGTATGCGAATAATGCAGACGATATTTAAATATCTTAAAATAAGAAATGATTAACTGAGATGATTAAAAGGGATGACGTCATAATGCTAGACAAAAATGTTATTTTTACCTATTTCTTACGGGATAAATTGATAAATTTAATCGCCTGCACTTAACCTGGGAAAATAGGGTTTGAAATAATGGCATTAAATGCTAGAAAAGGAGGGATGAGGTGGATTTCGAACGTTGCTAACCCTTACTCATCAAAATCCGATATGGAGGCCTCTATCCATTCCAGGTCCAACTGCTTCATAAATTCGAGGACAGGCGGTCAGATAGCTTAGGCTATTATTAACAAATTTGAAAAGAAAACAGTTTCATTATGGGATTAATACATTTTATTTTAATTTAGTTTTTTTTAAACTAATTTTAAGAAACCTGTTATATGTAGCAATTACATCCTTCTATTTCGATTTTTTTCAGAAATTATTTAAAGAGGACCAAGGTACGTATAAGTAGTATTGCAGTAATATTAAGTCTCGTTCTCATTAAAGTACATTAGAATTTTTTTAAACATTCAAAAGGGAATTTAAAATCTTGATTTGCTTCTCTATTGACATAACATTAGCTTCAAAGCATGAGAATCTGAGTGAAGGAAACATGCCTTTAATATGAAACCGGCAAGTTTGTGTAAAACTTCCACTATAAGGTTAGGAGCTCAACATATAAAAATCAAATATCCCGTTAGTATTTTAATATAAATAATCTATTATAAAATTACATCTGTTTTGAAAATATATCACTTTGACACTGATTCCAATTGCGCCCCACGCTTTTATTTTTAATTGCGTAAACCATCATAGCAACTGGCCCTTATGCAATAGCTCTTCAAAAATCTTCCGATATTGTGAATTCAGTTTATAATAATCTTACAATTATGCTGTCTAAAAATTATTCGTTTTAAACTTTACTCGCTTTGAATTTTGCTAACTCATCAAGAATCCAATATGGATACCTCTATCCATTTCAGGTCCAACCGCTTTATAAATTCGAGGACAGACGGACAGGTAACTTAGGCTGTTATTATATAAGGCAGGAGTGGGCAAATACTTTTAAGCGCTGGCCAAAATGAAATTTTCAAAATGTCTCCCGGGCCGGAGGACTCTACCGCGTACGCTGTGCACACGCGAATGTTTTGGGTGGTTTGGTTTGGTTTGCTTTGGAGTGCTACGGTCTACTCTTTTGCAACACGAGGGATAATGAGACCGGGACCTACAGCCTAAAACCAATTCCGAACGGCTACGAACATCCATGCCACAGTGGGATTTGAACCCACGAACTCTAGTACCGGAGACCAGCACCCTGACCAATCAGCCATCGTTCGGCTGTTTTGGGTGGAGTTTTTTCCCTGCGCAAGAAATTTTTCTGGCAAATACACTGTAAGTATCATTTTAAAACATTTGTACAGAGAAATTTGACAGTTAATAAAAGATAATAGTAATAATAAATTGTCTTAGGTGTATAGGCGAACAATTTGTGCCCAGTAAAATATGTCACGTAATTTTTAAAGAAATATGATCCATTATATTAAATTAATAGTCATTAAATAAATCAGTTAAGGAAAGATTTTATTTTGATATTTATTTATATCTTAACGATACAAATTATTTTATTTTGATCATAGTTATTACATTTTTATATTTATATTACATTTTGTAAATATAATAGTAAATAGAATTATAAAAAGAAAAGACAAACATCACACATTAAAATAGAATAGTTTTAGTTAAATGCGAAACGTTGCACTCTGGTATGTATCATTTGATATTATTTCTTCAAAATTTTTACAAATGAATGTTCATTCAAACCAATGTTTTTAAAATTTTACCTATTAAAAGTCCACTTTTTCAATTTATTATTATATATGCAATTGCATACATTAAAGTAGGAATATGGTTACAGCTGTTCAAATTATAATACTCTCTATTATTTATACATTTTTCATTATTTATATGTACACTACGCATACAAATACTGTTGAATTCAACAAAATCGCATATAAGAAATTTAAAAAAAATTGCATGCAGGATTTTTCAACGGGCCGGATAAAGTAAGCAAAAGGGCCAGCTTTTGTCCACCTCTGATATAAGGGATTAACGAATAACACATTTCTCTGATAAGAACAGAGCATGAAATGACACACGAAAAACAATTTTCAATTACAAAGTTATCCTCACAGCCAGATATGAGGTGAATTCTTTCCCAAGAAACCAGTATCTTATTCAGCGTTATGAACAGTTACGAAAATGTGGACAGTAAACAAAAAATTATTATTTATTGCAGATTTATCTTTGGTAGACTGGTTTGAAAGAAGTTAAATAGCGAAAACTGCTCTTAATTCTGAGATTAGGTGTAACTTTATTTAAGACTAAAAAATGTACGTCTTTACTAGACGAGATCGCAGCATCGAATGTTGACAAAAACACACTTCTATTACAAATTTCATCGAACAGTGAGGGATCACGCGGATTCTTTCCCATGAGACCAACAGCAATTTATAAATTCAGACATTGGAAGTGTGATCCACTTTTCCTCGGACAGCTGGAAAATGTGGTGAGTGGAGAGAAAATTAGCGTTTATCTAGCCTTAGTTTTGGGATACTGGTAAAAAGAATTTAAGTCGGCGAACACTCCTTGAAATCTTAAGATTTTTGTGTCTGGGAAATTAGGTATGAAAGAATGCGGAGTGAAAAAGAAGAATTTTAGATAGATATTTTAGGTATAATTATTTTAATCTATTACATATACCGGGTGGCCATAATTAAACTGACAATGCTCACAATGTTCTGTAGCGTGATCTATTTGCGAGAATGACTCCATATTTTGTAGGAAGATTAAACAAAACGAAGGATTCCGCGGGAAAACAAATTAGTTCCAAAAGTCACCGCTAGGGGAATATTTGGCACTGTGTTATAAAAAATAGAGTGTTAAATAATGCAAATTAATACGGAATAAAATTACCTTTTATTATGCATATTTTCTAATTTAGTTCAAGTGCTATATGACAACACTTGTTTAACATCAAAGCAAATAGAATAACAATATGTTTTATGAAGAAATAGTATCTGTATATTTACATATTTACATGTTTCTTTGTTACAGAAACCTCATGGTAAATGTCATTCAGTAATATTGAACGAAAAGGAATTGTCCTTAAATCGTTGGTACGTCAGTACTATACCCCTTACATTTCATTGTGAGACATAGTTAATTTTTTACAGAACGAGATACAATAGAAATATTTGGAAAAGAATTGAAGGATATTTAACAATAGCAAAAAATATAATTTCAACATTTCTTAGAATAGCGATTATTTTAAATTAGAATGTTTTCACACTATATATTGTGGTAAGTAATCTTTTATAAGCAAAGTCAATTTAGTCTATTTTACGAAACATTATGAGCGCGGTTGAAAATAAAGCAGCAATTACAACAGAGTATATCTGTTATAAAAATATCAAGCACGAATTTTTAAAGATCAAATATACTAAGGTAAATTAATATAATGATTATTTCTAGTTTCCTTTAGTTTGTATTTGGACCCTATGAGACTCAAGCCCAATACCTAAAGCCAATTCGGATAGGTTATGAACATGCATGCCATAAGGCGATTCGAACCCATGAACTATGGCATAGAAGAACAACACCTGACCCATTCGACCCCATAAGATTCAGACTGACCAATTAGAACATCATATGTAACATATACCCATATATAACGCTTCCAGAGCTAAAGTAGTGCAGAGAAGACATGTATAGCAAGACAGTTCCGAATGTGTTATTCGTGCACCCATGTGCACACTATGGTGTGTATTAACTCACAAGATCAAATCGATATCGCCACGTGTCACAGAGCAGTTTTGAAAAAAAAAAATTATTCTGTTCGATTTCTCCTTCTAGAAAGAATTTGCACTCTGGACCACCGTCTCCCCCCTGCAAACAGTGGGCGCGATCGGTTACCTCGGCAGCTGACGTAGGAGGGAAACGTCACTGTGGCCATTCGGATCGTCTCTTGGATGATGTGTGGGACTCCCCCACCCCCCACGAGACACCCGCGTTCGCGTAAAGGCGGTCAGTTGTACGAGTGTCTGAGCTACTCCCAGCAGGAGAAGGATTGAGAATTTTTCGATTACTCCGAGGATTGAAAGGAGTGTCGTCCGAAATAAATCACAGCACTGTGATACATAAATATATATTACCAGCGAAGTATGAAATATGTCATTCTAAAGAATGCTTGAAATGGAGCGGCCAAAGATAAAACCTTTTTATATTTCACACTTTTCCTAAGCTTTCTATAGATTTTTACACGGTAAACCAGAGAAGTGTAAAATATCACCAAAAATTCTGTTTTTAATTTCATGGTAAGACGTGGCACTTTGACTTAGAATTTCCTTCTGACTTTAAAGCTGAAGGTAATTAGTGGGGTAATAATGATTAATTGGTTTGAAAAGGTTCGATTTACTGTTTTGCTACATCAGAGGAAGAGTGTTGATACTCTGCCCCGGCCTTAGCCATCCAGATCAATTTCTATTAGAGCAAATGAAACCGGGACTTACTGCTTCAAGCTAATTATGAATAGTTACGAACATCCATGCGAGAAATAGAATTCAAACTCAACGATTTCCGGAACCATAGAGTAGCGCACAAGCCAGTTGGACATCGTTGAACTAAGAGAAATGAGGAGCTGCAAAATCTTTTTAAGTGGGGTCCTTTGTCGTCCTTTTGACCCCTATAATATCAAAATTGCTTCGAACTATCTTAAATGAACAAAATTCCTTCCTGACAATCAATAACGCTGAGTAAGCCGTTGTCTTCTCCGAAAAAAATTCGTGTGATCTCTTGCTGCTAGGTTCGACTAGATAGAGGTGTATGTTCGTCAGCATTCAATGCAAACCTCTGGTCTTGTAAAGATCATAGAGTGAACGACATTCATTTTCAGCTTCAAGAAAATTAAAGTTACACAAATGGTTGGTGGACTTTTAATGGAGACAGAAAATCACTTATTATTCAGTAAGCCAGGGCAATCCAAATAATACGGGCTAATTTTCTAGTGCAATCGGCGGTAATAAACTGGCAGGTTACACACACACGTGTATACATATATATATACATACATATACGCACACATATATATACATATACACACACACATATATATACATACACACACACATATATATATACATACACACACACACACATATATATACACACACATATATATACACACACACACATATATACACACACATATATATACACACACACACATATATATATATATATACACACACACACATATATATACACACACACACATATATATACACACACACACATATATATATATATATACACACACACATATATATATATATACATATATATATACATATACACACATATATACATATATATATACATATACACACATATATACATACATATATACATATACACATATATATATATATATACATATACACACATATATACATATATATATACATATACACATATA
>CM063508.1:173594388-173599388 GCA_032207245.1 Pardosa pseudoannulata | reverse complement strand
GAAAAACACGTGTAACCAAATCGACTTTACTGCAGCTTGGTTGTGAAAAAGCATCAGATGACTAGGCAATATCTTATCTAAAATGCTTTATTTCCACCTTAAAGTCTAAGAACAAATGGATACGTCTGATACATACTACAGACGAACATGCAGCTTTTCATTTCCGGAAAGGCGGCACTCAGGAGGGGGGGGGATCACTTCAATAACTTCTTACAAAGTTTTAATTAGCGCTTCTTCTGAGACTTGTTAAATATTCGTACCGTACAAGTTGTATACAGCGGACTAAAGATTACAAAGATACGCGTCTTTTTATGGGAGAAGAGACATGTAGGTTCAAAGAGAAAAAAAGAGCCCCATGTAGCAATTTTTAATTCAGACTTTAGTATTGAGATGTGCGTAAATTACGCAATCGCAATGAATCAAGTATTTTATTCCAATTTAGATCACTGTGAGCGCAGAGAATAGAAAAATAGTATACAAATAAAGAAATTAAAACTTAAGTACTCATGTAGCACAAATATGCAATTGTTATATTGCACAGACTTGTGTTAATTTTGCTTAAACTGCCCATGCAAATAGAAACAATCATATACTCGTACTACGTAGGTTTTATCTTGGTGTATATACTATTCATTTCAATAAAACACAGACAGCCAGATAACACACTCATATATATATATATATATATATATATATATATATATATATATATATATATATATATATATATATATATATATATATATATATATATATATAGATATATATATATATATATATATGCAATGTTTAGAAACTTAAATTGACATTTAGAATGGTTTATATGCATGTATATGTATACCTGCTTATATATGTTTTAGCTGTTTATATTACTGTGCAATATATATATATATATATATATATATATATATATATATATATATATATATATATATATATATATAATATATATATATATATTTATATGTATGTGTGTGTGTACATGTACATATACGTATACATTCATTCACGCATATGCATGTCTACGTGTTATGTATAAGCCCTAACAAATACATATTTCTGTATTTATATTCTATCATAACTGGATAGCTCTGTTTCTAAGATTGCAATGTTCCAGTTTATCTTTTTTTTTATTTTCTGGAATATCAGTGACGGGCAAAATGGCGTTCTTATCTAACCCTCCAGGGGGGGGGAGTTGAGGGAGAGACATTTCCCTTATCTCATCGCATAAGAGACGAAAATAAACCCTACCCTCGAAATACACTATCATTTAAAAATCCCGAAAAGAATGGAGTTCGAATGCAAACACTGGAGTAAAAATCGAAACTTTTACTGGCTAAAGAGGGGAAGGGAGAAAAAAGAGAGGGAGAGAGAGAGAGCGTCTCTACACCGGGGCAGATGGAGATGAGAAAGGGTGGGGGAAAGGTGGAGGGTGGAGCACAATGGCCCGCTGACGTCACGGATCGATGCCACCATTTTGGCAAGCTTCCATGCGACCCCGCGGTTCCAAGGGATGTGGTGGATTTCTGTTTTTCACGGTCGAGGGAAAAATATGGGGAATGTCCCTTTTGGGGAAATGGAGAACATACACCGGACATCCGTCAAAGATTTCTGGAATTACTCTAAAAGATTCTGTTATACTAGCCAAACTAACGAGAAGTGTGCATAACACCAAAACAGATATAAGGCACGATTACACACACACACACACATATATATATACATATATACACATACATACATATATATACACATACATACATATATATACATACATACATTCATATCTACATATCTATACATACATACATATACATATATATACATGCATGCATGCATACATACGTATATATACATATATATAAATACATACATACGTATATATACATATATATATATACATACATACGTATATATACATATATATATATACATACGTATATATACATATATATATATACATACATACGTATATATACATATATATATACATACATACGTATATATACATATATATACATACATATATATACATATACATACATACATTCATATATATATATACATATATAAATATATATACACATACATATATGCTTAAATACATATACATATACATACATATATACATAAATATATATACATTTATAATCATTTACATGCATATATATACACATATATATACATTTACATGCATATATATACACATATATATACATACATTTATATACACACACATATATATATGTATCATACATTTATATACAGTATATATACACACATAAATATACATACTTATATGCATGTATGTGCATATATATTAGTATTCAAAACTAAAGGTAGAAAGTGAAAATAAGTGGATTACGGAAGAACATGAAGCACAATAATTGAAACGATTGAAAGTGTCACAGATCATTGCAATAAACAGCATTAGTCTGGTAAACCGCCAAGTAAATTCTTATTGAATAAATAAGTTTATAGGGTATCCCAAAATCTAGATTTTTAAAGGCTAGGAGTTCCTTAGTATGTATGTTTACCAAAACATTATGACATTTGCTGAGTATCCCCATATCCAACAGTGTCCACTGAACAGTGTGCTCCGATACTATTCTACTTGGCCCTGCATTGTATTGGGTTGTCAGCTGAGCCACTGTCTGGCTCCGGTTTTGCTTCATCATGCAAGACAGTCTCTGACGACCCTTTTCTTTTATAACTTGTGAACGTCCAACACCATGTCGTCTACTGCTGGTTTCACCGTTATTCATCCACTTTGCATAAGTACTAACAACTGTACATCGCAAACAACCCACGAGTCGTGCAGTTTCGGAAATACTTGTTCCAAGCCTTCGAGCCATTATAATCTACCCTCTATCAAAATCGCTCAGATCCGCAGCCTTTCCCATCATACACAGAAGTAAGTGAAAGAACGATTCTTCAGACTCTCCAGCTGCTGTTAAATAACACTTTCACCTGATCACGTGCCTTCCACGTCATCCAGCGAGTTCATTGCAAAATGTAAGGGTGGTCACAATCTTTTGGCAATTGAGCATATATAAATTCACGGATAATGTTGGCAAGATGTCGAGTTCAAAAATTATTAAATATACCAATGATATGAATAAACTCCTGTAAAAACAACGATAAGAGATGTTTGTGAAATATGTAAAAAATAACCTTTAAAATCTTACTAACCTTAAAGTAATAATCTTAAAGTATAAAACTGTAGTTATCAGTAATTTTAAATGAGATTACGAAATTTTCTAGCATACATGAACAAAATTGGACATCTGGACTTACTATTATGTGTATATATACAAACTAGGGACTCACACCACTTTTCACAATATTGTTCTTCGTGGGTTTGCCAGAAATTCATAGTACTTCCTCTCACCGTGACTTAGGAGACTTAAAATCAATTGGTCAGGAAAAGTGGGTGTACTCGTTTCCTTCTTGAAGATTGCATGAAATAATAATGGTCGGAAATATATCAAAAGTTTAAATTATCGTTAAATAATTCATTGATTGAAGTATCCTATTGTTCTGGTTTCCAGTTGATGTAAAATTCAATTCAATTGATTTCTATCGGTCGACCAACCATCAACTGGAAAACATGGAACTGGTCTTCTTGCATAAATCTGACATGCATATATCTTTTTTAAACAATTTTCTTAGATACAGATGAACCTTTAGTATTCACTTATGCAGTGATAAGAAAATTCGCAATGCTCTGAAGATCGAAATATTATTTCTTTTGGAATTGCATCAAGGTCACCGAGGTCACCCTTTTACATACGTATATATACATATGTAAAAAGCTTTAAATGTATGATAGAAGCATATCCATTCACTCTCTGCCCTCTTCGGCACTTTTGTGAGCTAAGAGCCCATCTTCTCTGTGAATGAACACAAATGTCCCAAATCTTTATAGATGTTTTTATTCTTAAATGTATGAATCGACACTGTTGAACATATCCCTTATATAATAACAGCCTAAGTTATCTGTCAGTCTGTCCTCGGATTTGAGAAGCGGTTGGACCTGGGATAGATAGAGTCACCCATATTGGATTCTTGATAAGTTATAGCTAGTAAAATTCAAAGCGAGTTCGAAATAAACCCCTTCTCCCCTTTTCGATCATTTAATGCCATTTTTCAAGCCCTCTATTCCCAAGTGAAGAGCAGACGATTTAATTTATCTTAAGACATTATGAGTGAAAATAATATTTCTCTAGCATTATGACGACATTCCTTTAACCATCTCATTTAATCATTTCTTATTTTAAATTATTTATATATCGTCTGCATTATTTTCATACGTTTTATCACTGAACTTAGACATTAAGCAAATAATTTTCTTTTATATTTGGCTTAAATAATAGATTAGGTACATAAGAAATAGTTTTAAATTTAATCATCGATAATTTTTTGTTGCAATGAATGTTGTATCATTCTTTTTAGCAACGAGTTATTTTCATAGAGTCTTGGAGTTTCTTTCACGGACTCATAAATATCTAGCGTTTAAGTTATATATCTTTGAAAATTAAGAATTTTGTTCGCTTGTGTTTTTTATACGTAACTCCACCGTTTGTTATCGATTTGCTAAATTTGTGGACATCATTCATATATACTGCCAAATAATCACTGTCAATATTAACACCTCTGCTGTTCATCCTATCACTTAATAGGACAAGATAAATTAAAGTTGGCAACTAATATGTGGTCATTAAAGATAAATAAATTATTGAGCGTGTATCAGATAATTCTGAGAAGAAAAACAAACCATTTTTTTACCTCACAGGTTACTTTACAATTTTGGAAAATTAAAAGTTTTACTGATCCCGTCATATGAGGGGCTATATGCTAGTATTACAAGAAGAGTTAAATGCATTCCATACATACATACCTCCACTACTGAACTTTTTCCCTTTAGAAATCCTGATTTTGTGTTCTTATTTAATTAAATACTGAAAATAGTTTTTTCTTTTAAATTCTATACCCCGAAA
>CM063508.1:173514388-173589388 GCA_032207245.1 Pardosa pseudoannulata | reverse complement strand
AAATAATTTAAAATAAAAAATGAATAAATGAGATTCTTAAAGGAAGGACGTCATAATGTTAGAAAAACATGTTATTTTTAAAGGGGTGGATTTCGAACGTATTATTTTTTGCTGTGATATGAAGCCTATTTATACCAATATGTTTTAGAATATAATGAATAGTTTAGGAGAAAATAAACTTTACTCACTTTGAATTTTGCCAACCCTAACACATCAAAAATACAATAAGGACCCCTCTATCCATTCCAGGTACAACTGTTTCATAAATTCGAGGTCAGACGGAGAGATAACTTAGCCTATTGTTATGTAGCGGATATGTGTGTATGTATATTTATATATATGTACACACACATATGTATATAATCGTATGTATATATGTATGTGTGTATGTATGTATGTATGTATGTATGTGTATATATATATATATATATACATACATACATATACATATATATATACATATACATATATATATATACATACATACATATACATATATATATACATATACATATATATATATGTGTGTGTGTGTGTGTGTGTGTGTGTGTGTGTGTGTGTGAAGACTCCGATAGCTCAATACCAGAAACGAAAGTGGTAAAAAAATAACCAAATTTACGGAGCGGACTGTATTTTGTTGAATTTTATTAATAAGCATACTAAAGCTAATACTTCTACTATAAGAAGTACTTAGTAAATAATTAGAACAATATTTAATTGTAAACAATGACAGATTTGGATCCCCACATAACCGAAAGTGTCTGATCCGGACATAAAGAAACTGAGTTAATATATAAAATGGCAGAGAGGTCAATTGCGTTGCTATTACGACGCGCTGCAGCAGCAATAGTATCAGTATGTATATATGTATATATATATATATATATATATATATATATATATATATATATATATATATATATATATATATATATATATATATATATATATATATATATATGTATATATATATATATGTATGTATATATGTATATATATATATATATATATATATATATATATATATGTATATATATATATATGTATATATATATATATATATATATGTATATATATATATATATGTATGTATATATATGTATATATATATATATATGTATATATATATGTATGTATATATATATATATATATATATATATATGTATATATATATATATATATATATATATATATATATATATATATATATATATATGTATATATATATATATATATATATATATATATATATATGTATATATATATATATATGTATATATATATATGTATATATATATGTATGTATATATATGTATATATATATGTATATGTATATATATATGTATATATATATGTATATATATATATATATGTATATATATATGTATATATATATATATGTATATATAAATATATATATATATATTATAACATTACGATGAACACGCTATGTCTCAGCCGTGGACTTCAGTAGTCGGAACTGAAGTGATGTTATTGTGGTCGAGAAAAACACAAGATTTTCAAAGAAAAAATAGCAGCAGCTTTATTTGTTCATCTCCCAGGTCCAACCGCTTCATAAATTCGAGTACAGATGGACAGATAACTAAGGCAATTATTATATAGGAGAAATTAACGTCATCGAACGTGCTAACGACAAAAAATCAGTGGTAAAACAGCGGCAGCTACAAGGAAACATGCATTACCGGAACGGAGACAGAGCAAAATATTTAAAACGCAATTGCTCTTCAGAAATCTCTCTGGTGTGTCACAGACGAATGCTAAACACAGATGACACGGGTGCCAGGGTTTAAAAAAAGAAGAAAAAAAAAGCTACCATGAACTTTCTGATGAATGGAAACATGTATACAGATGAATCAGTTTTGGCAGACTTCCCTAATGGAAGATCATGTTTACGTGGGGAGAATACCGCAGAAGCTCTAGGCTCCTTACTTAAAATCCCAGGGTACATTTTGTCGTGCTTCAATAACTATCGGGGTTAGTCACGATTACTTTTCAATTTCCATCTCTGGATAAGTCATCATTTTAAGACGAAAGAATAAACAGTAATAAATATTCTATTATAATTTTCTGTTGTAACAAACACACTCCAAAGTAAAATAGTGGGCTTTATTGTAAATGGGCAGCAAACCACGGTCACGGAGAGGATACGTAAAATGCTATGATTCAACCGTAAAAGTCACTTTGCTTTCTGTTGGAAAGGTTTATCGATAAATATATCGATACAAATTTTCATTTCGGTCGTACAAACCAAACTAAACTATACACGGTAGATACGTTCCTTAGAAAATCGTGTAAAAATGCATGCAATACATGGTAAATTTGAAGATATGTTCCACAACTTTAAAATACCGTGTAAGATGAAAGCATTATATATTTTTCCAAAAAACGTTCAGAAAATTTAATAATAAAATCCATATTACTCATTTATACGACAAAAATAATTCATTTTTATTACAAAAAATTATTGTCCAGTTAAAATAATAACTATTCTGTTTTTATTACGTTTTTATTACAAAAAATTATTCCAGTTAAAATAATAACTATTCTGTCATAATTTTCTGTTGTAACAAACACACTTCAAGGTAAAATAGTGGGCTTTATTGTAAATGGGTAGCAAACCACGGTGACGAAGAGTAAACGCAAAATACTCTGATTCAACGTAAAAGTCACTTTGTTTTCTGTTGGAAAGGCTTATCAATAAAAATATCGATACAAATTTTCATTTCGGTCGTAACCAAATTTTCTCCTATGCAAATGTATTTTAACTATCAGCCGTGGTATAAATGGTTAGCTCCTTGGCCTTTTCTGTAACTCTGATTGTTTGGTACTGCTAAAAATGTTGTATTGGTAAGTCAGTGGTAAAGAAATACAACGTAGTATGCCGAACACTGCTTTAGTTTATTTTAATATCTTGTTTATATTTTTATCGTTCTAGCTGAACGAATAAACGTTTAATCCATGAAATGAACTGTGTTTTGGGACTTTCTACCTATCTCCACACCACACGCATAACATGACGATGTGCACTCTGCAAATAAGTTAAAATTTAACCTAACATTTTCCCAATTTAACACTTTGACAGCTGGAAACTGACAGCCCACACTATTTGGTTTGAGACTAATAAAAGACACGAGAAAGAGTCAACCTCGGACTCAAAGCAATTTTGCTTGGGAAATCGAGAGAGATTAAGTTTAGTGTAGATGACAATAGCAAGGGTAAAACACTTTTGAAAAGCTAAAGCAGACAGAGGACTACGCGATAATCCACCTGAATCACTGATAAAGCTATAAAACTAAGCATTGCTAAATACCTCTGACACTTCCATCTCGTACACACATAATCTAAGCAGCCCGTAATTTGACCCCATCAAATTTCATTCATTTCTCTTATGTGAAATCATGACTAGTCGGTTACAGCAGTGTTAAGATTGTGCACAGACACTAAACTACGTTGCATAATACGCGAAGGTTAATCTGACATGTTTCACTAACTCTCTCTCCTTTCTGACTTTCAGACGAACGCTGGCCGATTAGTTAGGGTGCTGACCTACGGTGCCGGAGTTCGAGGTTTCCAAACCTACTGTGGCATAGATGTTCGTAGCCATTCAGAATCGGCTTTAAGCTGTAGGTCCCGGTCTCATTAGCCCTCGTGTTGCAAAAAGTAGACCGTAGCAATCCAAACCTGTCTGAGGGGGGGGGGAAGGCGAGTGTAACCGAAACTTATTACCCTTGTTACCCTTGAATATATGCGTCATGTTCATACAGGAAATTTTCTTTGTGTTAAGTATTTATTTCCAGTATTTACTTCTAATGTATCCTTAAATTAGGACAATGAAAGTATATATTTCTCTCAACTAAACCTATACATGCGCATGTGTTTTCTATACATACGCATATTGTATGCCTTGCAATCTGAATATATATAGACACATATTTATATATGTATATACATACATATGCATATTTTATATATATATATATATATATATATATATATATATATATATATATATACATCCAACTCTCTTCTTACACGGTAAATAGCCGATTGGTTAGGGTGTGCTGGCCTTCGGTTACGGAGTTCGTAGGTTCGAATCCCACAGTGGCATGGATTTTCGTAGCCGTTCGGAATCGTCTTTAAGCTGTATGTCCCAGTCTCATTAGCCCTCGTGTTGCAAAAGGTAGACCGTAGTACTCCAAACCAAACTAAACCATACACGGTAGATACGTTCTTTAGAAAATCGTGTAAAAATACATGCAATAGATGGTAAATTTGAGGATATGCTCCCCAACTTTAAAAAATCGTGTAAGATAAAAACATTATATATTTTTCCAAAAAACGTGCAGAAAATTTAATAATTAAATCCATATTACATATTTATACAACCAAAACAATTTGTTTTTATTACAAAAAAAGGTGTAAATTATTGTACAGTGAAAATTCAGATATGTATGCATATATATATATATATATATATTAGACTTGACTAGTTATTTTATTATTTTTCATTTTTTGACTCTCTCAAAATTGGACATTGAAGACAGATGCTATATAGAAAATATTAAAAGCAAAAAATCGAACTTGCAGACATCGGACCGTAGGACAGAATCAGATATCTCGGCCCTTCGCCAATCGATAGCTCGACATGTCTTTCCAGATGGAGGGTACAGCAGAAGTATGCGGGCTGCATCCATCTTCCTTCCAAGAAAGGATTAACGTCCAATTTAAAGCAGCCGGGACATGTCGAAATACAGAGACCATTTTTTATTTCTTGCTGTCTTGGCTACGTCCGGATTGGAGACTTAACTGTATCGCTATAATTTATAGCTGTTCTTTTATCTCGCTCAAAGATATAGAAAGGTAGAATACCTAAAAAAAACTTTAGATCGCGCCCTTTTTTTAAGAAAAGTTATGGTGTTATATGTGAAATATGAGGAAATTATTGTAATTCACAGACATTTATACCTCGAAATTGGAAGGAATAAATACAGGAATGACATATATACATATACATTTATACACACACATACACACACACATATATATATATATATATATATATGTTAGGTCTAAAAAGGGGGAATTTGGAAATTAAGCGAGTTGTGAACAATTTAAAAGGGAACTCTTTTGTATTAATAAAATAAATAAATAAATAAAAACCATGCTCTCATAAGCTTTTAGGATAATCCGGTCAAGTGAAAGCATATTGAAGGATTTTGTTGAATATGCAAAGAGACGAGGACAGTTTGGCGCGCGAACATCGAGCTGTCAGCAGCCTCCACGCCAAGAACTCTTTTCTCAGCCAAGAACAAATGAAAATGGCGGAAGTGACGGCTTAAAAAGGAAACTATACTTTGAAATAAAGATATGATTTACTAAGAAAGACTGCTTCTTCCATTCGCCTATCACTGGTTACGACATTATATATATATATATATATATATATATATATATATATATATATATATATATATATATATATATATATATATATTTAAAAGACACATTTTTAGATTCTTGCATTTGGTCATTTGTATAACGGAAGTGGCACCTGATATGGAATAAGGTGCATATTATGTCACCATGAATGTTGCTAAGAATTCAAATATGCCTATATATCTCTAAATTTCGAAACAAAATGTGGTTGATTAAAATATTTCTATACAGAGTACAAAAACAAAGCGTGGGGTTGCAAGGGCCTAGACACTCGCAGCTTCGAGAAGCATTCAGAATATACACCGAACAGCCTTTACATTGTGACCACCCTATTAATAACAGGTAAGACCACATTTAGCCCTCCAAACCGCCAGCACTCGGCATGACATTGACTCCAAAAGGCGATCATAGGTAGTGTGAGGTAACTGATACCAAGCGCTCACTTAGAGGTTCTGCGGTTATCGCACATTGCGATGGGGTAGCGTGGTAGCACAAATTTATTTTTTCCAGATTGGACCACGAATGCTCTAATGGATTAATGTCAGGTGAATTTCGAGGCCAAGAAATGATTTGAAAGTCACTAGAATGTTCCTCGAACCACTCCTTGACGATTCCAATTATCCTGTTGGTAAACATAGTCCTACCGCGAATATTATTGCCATGAATGGATGAGCCTGATCTACAACGATGTTCACGTAGCGCACAGACGTCAGGGATTGTTCTATGAGGATTACGGGTCCTATTGTGCTCCATGAAATCATTGCTCACATCATAATACTCCCGTCACAGGCTTGTCTCCGTCCAGCTCTGCATCTGACAGCCAGGGTTTCATTTGGAAATCGGCAACACTCGTCCGTCAATGTGAAGGACCATAAAATGTGATTTATCTGATCATGCAACTTTCTTTCATTTTCTTAATGCCCAATTCCGATGTTTCTTGACCCATTGCAGACGCAGATGGCAACAGCGTGCCGTCAGTGTAAGGGGCATGCTTTTTTCTCAGACTGCATAAGCCCATACACAGAAATATACACTGCCCAGTGTGTTGAGAAACACTGTCTGGGTTGCCATTACTGTAGCTAGTGGTGAATTCGGCTGTTGTAGCTCTTCGGTCATGGCGAACATTGTGGAGCAATCTCTACTCTCCTATAGAACCAGTGCGCCATAGACGACACACCGCTGGCCAGGGACTTGACGTTTCACCATGCATACACCACTTTCGATATGTGCTCACTACAACTACACGTGAACAGCCAATGTGAATGAACTAGTGTGATAAAGCCCTCGTATGCGCCAAAAATGAAAATGAAATTATTAATTTATTTCTAGTCTTCTCAAATTTCTAAAAGTTTATGAGTAGTTTTTTGGAAAAAAAATCTTTATTGAAAAATGTATAACGTCATCAAATAAGCACGGCGCATACTTAAAATTTAAAATTATCTTGTTTGCTCTACTTGCATGACCCATACCAAATGAGAAGAAGATTGGCATTGACAATTATTTAGCATGACTGTCTCGTGAGTGAGAATATACGTCAGAAAAAGCATTTTTACACGACTGCAAAACGAAACAGTTGTCAGTATATTTGTCTCATTGTTTAAGTCCTTAACTGAGAGTTTACTGTAAACATAAGTTTCACTGAGTGCGTGCGTGTGTGTGTGTGTATATATATATATATATATATATATATATATATATATATATATATATATATATATATACACATATATATGTATATGTATGTTTACACACACTCTCTCTACATGTATATTGTAAAAAACAGTTACAGATCAACAACGGCAACGCAAAACTGACCTAGAGGCGAAGGCGAAGTGAGTGACCCTCCCTCGACCCCATTGGTCAAGAGGGGTTGCTAACCGTGGAGTAGACATCTTCGGCCAAGGTAACGCTGTCCAACAAACTTTTTGGGGAGATCTGCGGGCCCCCACAAAGAGAGAGAGAGCAAGGAAGAAGGAATGTAGACAGCAGGAGGAATTAGTTTTTCTTTCAATTTTGCATTTTCTCCCGAGTACTACACTTATACGTGCGGCTGAGCTAGAAGCTCATCCGGTCTTCACCTTATCATATATGTATGTATAGTTTTCGTTTGGTTTTGGAGCGCTACGATCTACTTTTTACAACACGAGGGCTAATGAGACCGGGACCTACTGCCTCGTAGCCGTTCGGAATCGGCTTTAAGCAGATTCCGAACGGCTACAAACATCCATGCCGCAGTGAGATTCGAACCCACGAACTCTGGTTCCGAAGGCCAGCACCCTAACCATTTGGCCATCGTTCGGCTATTATATAAAAATATATGTATATACATGTGTATATATATACATATATACGTACATATATATACATATATACGTACATATATATACATATATACGTACATATATATATACACATATATGCGTATATATATACATATATGCGTATATATATACATATATGCGTATATATATATACATATATGCGTATATATATATACATATATGCGTATATATATATACATATATGCGTATATATATATACATATATGCGTATATACATATACATATATACGTATATACATATACATATATACGTATATACATATACATATATACGTATATACATATACATATATACGTATATATATATATACATATATACGTATATACGTATATACATATACATATATACATATATACGTGTATATTATATATATATATACATATATACTTATATATACATACATACATACATAGAGAGAAGAGATGGAGGGAGAGAGAGAGAGAAAGAATAGGGGAGAGCCCTTTTGAAATATAACTATACTTCAACGACTCTCCGAACATAGAAGAGTCCTATTACAGTCGAATTATAGAAGGGGTTATCGAAAAGAAGGTGGACTGCACAGCACTACAAATTTCATTCATATACATGACTGGATAAAAAAAACAGCAAAGAATTCTAATGGCACAGGTGTCGAATCCCGAACAAAAATGGCAATTCCAACTCGACACTCTTCGTTTCCGGTCGTTCTTGCCTCGTTCGAATTTCACTTTTTCCATTCAGTGGCGGAAAGTCGAGATGCAGAACTCCCGTTTTTTTAACCCCATTAAATCGAGTCGCAGATTCCCATATATCACTTTTTCCTTTTGCAGTACTCCGACACACAAAATAATACGCTTTCCAAAGAGAGAAGAAGGGAAACAGTTGCCATTTTGTTTTTTTATCATTCAGTCCGAAACAATTTGGCAATTTCCATTACTTTCTCTTTTTAAGATGTGACTGCTTTTCATTTTTATTAAATACTTTACAAATTTTAATGAAAACTTGTTTTTAGTTAAGATAGAGTGTCAAACAGTGAACTGAAATGCAATTTTAATAAATTTTTATTCTTTTCCAAAACCCAAATTTACTGAGTTTTTTCACTTACTTCATAACAAGTTTTATAATTAAAACATTTTAACAAGATTTTTGCAGTGGCTGTTAATGTATAGTGGTTAGCGTATTGTACTCTCACCCGATAGGCTTGAGTTTGGTTACTGAGTAAAGCTTGGGTATGTTTGTGTTGTCCTTTCATAGGAAGCGTCTGTTTTCCTGTCTAAATAGTGCTCCAATAATTTAAAAATAGCAACAAAAATCTTAATAGAGTAAATGTTAGCAATAAAGGCAAGAGTTCCCCATTAGAATACAAATGCTTCAAAAACGTTTTAAGAAATGGGGTTTATTGAAAAAAAATGGTGCTTCTCAGAAAAATCATTTTAAAATTTTATTACCAGAAGCAAATAAAAAGATTTAAAAAATACGTAAACGAAGCTGTAATCAAGATTTTAAAATAAATTTGCACGCAAAGACAAAAACTAAAGCATTTTTTATCGTTGGAATATAAAATAAATGTATTTAGTAGCATATTAGATATATTTTTTCCTCGAAAAAAAATAAAAGAATCTACAATAATTATCAGAGATCCTAGTTAGCTGATCCGGAGTGAGGTTTTGGGGCAGAATCATTGGTCTCGTGATCTTGAGAGATTAGAATCCTAGAGTGCTACCTCGAGTACTAGAGGGACGTCAAAACATGTCCCTGTATACCCAGAGAATGTGAAGGATGATTCAGTGGGTCTGGGTATATTAACGATGAGAGGTCGAGAAGTGGGAATCAAGTACAGAATCAGAAAAAAATATCCTCCCTCCTAAGAATGATCAAGATTGAGAGAAATCGCTAGGCATCAAATTTGTGTTGCTGGCTACAATTGCCTACAAGAATACTTCACTCCTGTCTAGAACAAGAAAACATAATGGTTGTCTAGATAAAATGTATTCCATAAGAACATTTTGTATTAATTTCTAGCCATTAGAGCATTTCAAGTATGCGATAAGAACATTTCAGCTGCCTCTTATTATTCATTTCAATGCTATCAGAGTATTTCAAAACTATCATAAAAATAATTTGGTTGTCTCTACATATACATGAGCTATATTAGAAACCATCCGTTCCTAGCCTGATGCAAAAGTAATAATTTAGAAAGGATGAAATGGGCCAAATCCTGTTTTGGAAATATCCTAAAAATGTCTTTCTTTAAAAGCCGTTGAATGATGGCTGAATGAATAGGACGCTTCTCTTCGGATAAGGAGTTAAATGGGTTCAAATCCAAGGGCTGGCATAGACGTTTGGAATCTGATTTAAACAAAAAGTCCTGATCTCATTTCTCTCGTGCAGCAAAACAGTAGACATTTTCACTCCAAACCAACTAACCAACTTTTCTTGAAAAACTTACGGAAAAGTGCCTTAAAGTAAAAACACAAAATAAGATAAATTGATTGTTTCGACAAGGTTTTTAAATATTGAATCGAGTCATTAGATAAATGTTGCCGGCCGACATGTAGCCGCCATGCCTATCGGTTGCCTTACATTGACATTGCTTGTAAAACCAACGAAAAAGTATCTGAGAGGAAGATCCAGTATAAGATGTTTGACTGTCTAGATACGGGTATTAATATTATTGAGAAGTTTTGTCTATAACAGCTAAAATCTAAATTAACTCATTAAGAAAACCAGCACCCATATTTGTTTGCCTTGGTAATAGATCATAATAGCATGGTAGATGATATACCATAACAGCATGTTACAGAAATAGAATTTTATGATTTTGCAAGTGGAGCATCTGAACTTTTCGCCAAAATCCTTTTCATTTGTGTTGATAAGTGACTAATGTCCTTTCCCCCCCCCTGCTCTCAACACCCGCAATCCTTAAAGAAAACTTTATCAATTCACGAGTATCCTTAAATCGGAAAATTATAATCATATTTAACGTCAACACCGGAAACAAAGTGCGATAGCTCGGAAACTCTGTTTGGTGACACCTCCCCCGCCCCTTGTTTCCCGAAAAGGAAACAGCCGTTTTATCGCACTCCCGAATTAACGAAAGCCGTTTTAACTGGAGAGATATTTAAAAGTCCTAAAAGCAGCTCGTCCCCAAACCGCAGAAGCAAAATAAGCGAGTGAGTGAGCCCATCGAGGGAGAGATAGTAAGAAAGAGAGAAAAGTGAGAGATTAAAAAGGCAAACTCCGTCGGAAAAAATCAATTGAAAGAGTGCTCACATCGGTAAAGATATACACGACGTCTTCCGCCACCCCACTCGAAACGTCGGAAAAACTAAAAATAATTCGGAAAAATAGAATCCAAATGGGTGCACCCTTTGGCAGCACGCCAAACGAAACTTTACGCACTTCTCGAACTGTGCGCGAGAAAGAAAATTGAAAGATAAGTTTCCCTTCTCTCGCTGTCCCCGAAGAATTAAGACCGCGAAGATGGGGAGGATGGAATTGCTGGTGCGGTGAGCGATGAGCGCCTTCCAAATAATTAATGGCCGCTTCCATAGGGTCTTCGGGAGAGAGTATGTGTTCCCTCCTAGCCAGGACACGTTATTAACACTTCAAAAGGTCGTTCGAGAGGGTCTAGTCGTGAGCGGGATGGGACAGAATTCTGAGTAAGGGACTAAATGGACTCCGGAGAAGTGGGCTCAAATTCAGAGAGTATGCGTTTCCTCCTAGCCAGGATATGTCCTTAACTCTTCAAAAGGTCCTTCGAGAGGGTCTAGTCGTGAGCGGGATGGGACAGAATTCTGAGTAAGGGACTGAATGGACTCCGGAGAAGTGGGCTCAAATTCAGAGAGTATGCGTTTCCTCCTAGCCAGGATATGTCCTTAACTCTTCAAAAGGTCCTTCGAGAGGGTCTAGTCGTGAGCGGGATGGGACAGAATTCTGAGTAAGGGACTGAATGGACTCCGGAGAAGTGGGCTCAAATTCAGAGAGTATGCGTTCCCTCCTAGCCAGGATATGTCATTAACTCTTCAAAAGGTCCTTCGAGAGGGTCTAGTCGTGAGCGGGATGGGACAGAATTCTGAGTAAGGGACTGAATGGACTCCGAGAAGTGGGCTCAAATTCAGAGAGTATGCGTTCCCTCCTAGCCAGGATATGTCATTAACTCTTCAAAAGGTCCTTCGAGAGGGTCTAGTCGTGAGCGGGATGGGACAGAATTCTGAGTAAGGGACTGAATGGACTCCGGAGAAGTGGGCTCAAATTCAGAGAGTATGCGTTCCCTCCTAGCCAGGATATGTCATTAACTCTTCAAAAGGTCCTTCGAGAGGGTCTAGTCGTGAGCGGGATGGGACAGAATTCTGAGTAAGGGACTGAATGGACTCCGGAGAAGTGGGCTCAAATTCAGAGAGTATGCGTTCCCTCCTAGCCAGGATATGTCATTAACTCTTCAAAAGGTCCTTCGAGAGGGTCTAGTCGTGAGCGGGATGGGATAGAATTCTGAGTAAGGGACTGAATGGACTCCGGAGAAGTGGGCTCAAATTCAGAGAGTATGCGTTCCCTCCTAGACAGGATATGTCTTAACTCTTCAAAATCCTTCGAGAGGGTCTAGTCGTGAGCGGGATGGGACAGAATTCTGAGTAAGGGACTGAATGGACTCCGGAGAAGTGGGCTCAAATTCAGAGAGTATGCGTTCCCTCCTAGCCAGGATATGTCATTAACTCTTCAAAAGGTCCTTCGAGAGGGTCTAGTCGTGAGCGGGATGGGACAGAATTCTGAGTAAACTGAATGGACTCCGGAGAAGTGGGCTCAAATTCAGAGAGTATGCGTTCCCTCCTAGCCAGGATATGTCATTAACTCTTCAAAAGGTCCTTCGAGAGGGTCTAGTCGTGAGCGGGATGGGACAGAATTCTGAGTAAGGGACTGAATGGACTCCGGAGAAGTGGGCTCAAATTCAGAGAGTATGCGTTCCCTCCTAGACAGGACACGTTATTAACACTTCAAACGGTCGTTAGAGAGGGCCTAGTTGTGAGCGGATGGGATAGAATTCTGAGTAAGGGACTGAATGGACTCCGGAGAAGTGGGCTTAAATTCAGAGAGTATGCGTTCCCTCCTAGACAGGACACGTTATTAACACTTCAAACGGTCGTTAGAGAGGGCCTAGTTGTGAGCAGGACGGGATGGAATCCTGGGAAACGGGACTGAATGGACTCCGAAGAAGTGGGCTCAAATTCAAACTCAGTAGCATACAGCACATGATACTAAACAGCGCATGTGCGTGCATTTCTATTTGGCATCTAAGCTAGAATTTTCATTTACCGAGTGACATTAGATAAGTGTTTTCTAAAATATCTATAGAACAACTTCCGAATTCGACATGCATTTTAATGAAATTCGGCATTATTCACCTGACTGAGCGATATCCGTCGATGATCTGCAAATACAACAGTGTTTAAAATGATTACGCATCTGCAAACGACATGAGCCGACGAAGATTACAAGATTTTAATCGAACAAAAAGAAATTACAACTAATTCCATCACATTGTGACAGTCTGAAATCGTCTTAATGCTGCAAAGTACGCCAATTTCAGGTGTTTAACTTTCGATTCTGGTAAAGCTATTTCCGATGCAATGGGGAGGAAGAATCCCAGAAGACCGAAATTAAGTATTCTTAACTGACTACAATTCTTACTCAAAAATACACTGGATGATAGCCGAGTGGTAGGGCGCTGCACTTTGGCCCTGAGTCCACGGGTTTGAATCTCGCTTCAGACATGGATGTTCGTAGCCGTTCGGAATTTACTTTAACCCTTTAATGTTTCATCTAAGATACCTCCAAAAAATAGCTTATAGGATTTTTGCGTTTTCTCGGAATGAGTTTTCGTTTTGAGAGTAGATAGAGAGTAATCTTATAAACAACCTACAAAAATTTCAAGTCATTTCTATTATTTATAAACTTTCCATTTGGATCGACGTTTTATAATTTTTCGAACAGCGCTTATATAAATTCACTTTTTCGGCAGGTACTGAAATCATGACAGATTGCTTTATCTATTATAAAAATTCATTTTAGAGTACTTATGTTACATGTAATACAAAATAAATCTTTTTTATGAAGATTTACCTTTTTCATAACTGGCATCATGTGATGTGGTTAAAACGACAGCTGATCACTAAAGTGACGCGCTGTAGTATTCAAAGTTGTTTAAACGTCATATTTATTTTATTCTGTGCCGCCCATAAAAGCTTAAATATGCATCGATATGTGATCGACAAAAGTGACTCGGTTTTAAAGGGTTCTACAGTACGTCTCGGTTTAATTAGTCTTCATGTATCAAAAAGGAAGACTGTAGCGCTCTAAACGAACTAAAAATGGCATTTTCGACCTCGGAGAATTTCAAATCGAATATCAATCAAAATCTTGAAGTCTAATTTTTGGATAATTAGAATACTATCTCTATACTATATATACGAGAAAGTAAAAACTAGCGAGACACAAAGTGGAAATGAAAACAATGCCAACATCCGGGTGTACCGAAAGATGACCACTCGCGCAGCTGTGCTGGTGCTTCCGTCACTGCAGTCACGGTCCAGTGACCCGAATAGAAATTTGACATTTGATAATGGCATCACTAACAAAAGGACCACGATAGCCTTGGTCCATGGACTACAAACTGAATGAGTGCTAGTAATGACTGTGTTAAAACATTTGTATCTGTAACATACTTTGAAACGAACTTTCGTGGGTAATTACCCAAATAAAATGAGCCATTCGTTTATTCAGTTGTCTAAATAGAATTTGTTTATTTAAAAACCAGTTTTTCCTCTATCCTTTTAAATCGGGAGTGGGCAACCTTTCAATCATGGATTGTAACATGGTATTATGACGTATAGGCCGCAGTTCACCTTCTTTTTATGCATATATTTTTGAGGGAAAGAGCTGAAAATCTTACTTTCACCTCCGTATAAAACTATTCTCATAATATGTAAAGGATCAATAAGATAGAATTCAAATTAAAAACGTATTTTTTTATCAGTCTGCGAGCGGAAGTATCCTAACAATATATACAATATTCTAACAATACACATTTTATATCTTTTAACGTCTTATTAATGAAAAATAAAAGATAATATAGATTTCAATTTTTTTTTTCAGAAATCTAATCGTGTTAAATAAGCTATATTTAATGTCTTAACACATTGTGTGCTGGTACATTTCGCAGCGGAATTGTACCGAGAACGGGCGTTTTGCACGTAAATTTAGTTATTCAGTTAAATCTCAATAGATCGAAAATTATTTAATTTTTTAACCACCCTTTCGTATTTTATATTGAAATATATAAACAAATGTGTAAATAGAAATATATAAATAACAACCATAAGATTTTTGTAAACTTTTTTAGTGGATTAATTTATAATAGTATAATAAATATGAAAAATAAAATAGAAATAGTAGTATATAGTTTTAATTTTTTCAAATTATGTTATATATAAACATTTTTACGCTATAAAAAAATGAAAAGAGCAATCATAAAACTAATAATGTAAAAACTAGTTTTTATTTGTCTAAATTTTTCCAGAATCTATGTAGTAGACAAGAACATTCGGCTTCGTTTTCTTGTATTTACTGTTATTTTTGTACCCACAAACAAACTATGTAGTTGCACTAACCCGTACTAGTACCTGTATGATGTATCGCTCAAGTATCAGTCGTCATAAAATGTACTAGTACGTGTCCCGCATACAATGTGTTAATTGTATATTAACCCATTAATGCCTGGCGTATCTTTTTAGGAAGAGATAAAAATTATTTCGTAGAATTCCTAGTTTTTCTAGAAAAGAAGACAAATGACCATACACAAATCCTATACACAAACTGAAAATTTTTGAAATTCTGCTATTATTTATAATTTTGTCATTGAGATAGATATATTATGGTATCTTGAACATTGCACATAATTTAACATTTTAGGCAGGTACATTTACTAAAATCAAATGACTAATAGCTTTATCAGTTATAGAGCTATTCTTTATAGTGCTGTGTTTACATGTGATACCAAATAAATTTCTTATCACGAAGTTTACCTCTTTTTGTAAATGGTATCCTATGACGTTTAAAATAACACTTAAAAGCTTATGAGGACAGGCTGTATTATGTTAAGTTGTTTAAATTTCATGTTTGTTTTACTTTATGCACTCCACAATGACATATTAAATATTTTCATCAATATATATTCGATTACCCATATTAAAGAAAAGAAGGTTTAAAGAATTTATTAAAATTAAACCTTTCATTCAATTTACCCTCTTTACATACATGGTGAAAATGAAATTATTCCTGGCAAATAATTATTTGTAAATTATATTTGCAAATTATAACTCCATAGAAAGTTAATCAAAATATATATTTAACCAGAGGTTGGCGAGCCACACAAAATTCATCCAGTGTTTGCCCCTGCAGTAACTTTATACTGCATTATCTCTATTTGAACTTAAATCTAACTTCTATATTAAATAAAGTAAACCTAAACCTTTTTTATATACATTTTTATTCAATAACTTTATATAAACGATATTGCACGTTTATGAAAATTGCAGTAATATTCCAATTCTTATAAAAAGAAGTTCAGGGATACCGTACCAACTACAATAATGTTTATCATAACTATAATATTTCGCAGAACTATTAGATTTAATTTTTAAACGTTAAAACTTTAAAATTTAGCCATATTAAGTTTCAATATAAGTCAAACTAATAAATATTTTCCCTCTAATCATTTTTTTCTTTTCAGTAAAAATATTTGTAATTTATTCAAAGTTTGTCAAACATTCACTGACAAATCGTAATGTATAATTAAAAAATTACATTTTTAAGAGATTTTATTTAAGGGAAATATTTTCAGAGTTAATATAATTCAGAACAATTTTCAGAGAACTAAAACGTAAACTTCCAAGTAACAAAAAATGACAAATGTATTTTGAATTAAAGTGCATCAAACTTTGCTTGTGCAAAATCTAATTGAATAATTGTCATAATTGAATGCAATAAGATTTATAAACTTCTTTTCTATTTTGTTTGTAGCGCTACTATAAATCTTTTAACTGCACGAGGGATAATTAAAACGACACCAACTAGGCCAGGGATGGGTTAACTACGGCCCGCTGGAAGGTTTTATCCGGCCCGCGGATAGAATTTTAAGTTGCCTTTCCGAGGCAAATTAAAAGAAATATATATTTATACATTATATATCCATCTCCTTTCCTACTTTGCTTAAATATTATATCCCGAATTTATTATCTCAAGCCCAGAAGATCAGCGGTATATTTGCTCTTATATGTGAACAAGTGTTTTCACCTTTGAACATTAGAAAGAATAATTTCAGAAGTAGACTGATAGATGAGCATTTAGCATCGTTCCTTAAAATCAGTACATCTCACTTCGAACCTCAGTATAAGAAACTTTTAAAAATGAAATCGCAATTTCATTTATCTCATGAACGTATTTAAACTGGTAGGTACTTGTATATTGTTTTTAAAATTTTAGAAAAATTTATCTTGGTCCGCCAAATTTATTTTCTTTCAATTTTTGGCCTGCGGCCGAAAAAGTTTGACCATCCTAGAACTAGGCAGTGGCGCTTTCCTGAATTGGTCGTCTGAACGGCTATTTTCAATTTTACAGTTCTTAACAGTTTTTCTTTCCTGTACATCACATTTAATATTCACAACTAATGTTTCATACGCTTGTATACCACTTGTGATACACAATGAACTATATTTTAAACTGAATATAATTTGGTGACTTAAATTTAGCTATGTTTTTCAGGTAAACATACGAAATTTAAAACTGTATATCTAATGTACATCATAACAAAATGATACATACAGAAGGTTGAGATAAATGAACTTTGTGGGATGAATAAACACTACGATGTTAAAATAATCTGATGTTGACAGCAAATGAGATCCTTGTACGCCTATTAAATTATGTACTTCTATTTTAATTGTATGATTTGCCCACGGAATTATCATTTGCACATTCCTATAAAAATTTAAGGTTAGTTTCATTCCTCAAGATGCTGTCTAACAGTTTAAGTACTGGTATTTGGAGAGGGCCGATAAAGTTGATATCCGCTTTATTAACCACAATATAACGAATATATATTCCTCTTTTCATTATATAGATATAGATATATTATTAAAAACATAAATGTTTCGTTATTACAATATGTTCTTTATTTCTGCAGAAAGCTGTAAAAAAGTTTTGAGATAAAGTTCATTTAACTTGTGTTAGAGTTTGTGGCATACATAATCTATATACTATTAAAGGAAAATTAAAACCTGATTTACAATTATTGTTAACATACACGGGTTGCAGCTAATTTCTTAAAAAAATATGGTCAACTTTAAAAAATATGATTTTTGTTCCAGGACCTCAGAAACGTGTGTTACTTTTGACATGCCACACGTCCCTTGAAATACGAGATAAAAATCTCATTGAATTCCAAACAACTAAGGTGGAGAATTTATTCCCTTTTTCGAGATAGCAATCTCTTCGTCGCAGTAGGCATTTGTTACGTTGCACCACAGGAGGGTGGATTTTCATTTGCACATATTTAGGGGTGAGGTTCTGGAGGTTATCTATGTGTCGCTACTCTGCTTGTAGGGTTAATGTGAAATCCAGAAAATGCTTGTTTGAGTTTAGAACTGGGCTTCACCATACAATGCAATATTCAATGTATTTAAAAAATGAAATGTAAATAATAAAATCGTTTCCAGTTCAGGGAGAATTTTCCCCTTGCATTTTATCCACTACAATGGATGTTAAATTCTCTAAATAGAAATGTATAACTTTTTTTTAGATCTAATGTTCATATTAAAATATAAATTCATTCCCCTCAAAAATCACATTTTTTCCCAAAACGATTTGTTTTTCCTTTTCAAGAGATTATAGAGTATGAATGTATATATCTATGTAATATATCAAAATTATTTAACTTTAATACTTCCTTAAAAACCTTCTCTCTCCCATTATAATCCCTTAAAATCTTTTTCCCAGCCTTTAAATTTAAATGTCTTAATCAAAGAAGCGTCCTCGACTTAAAGTTCTTATGATACATTTCCAAAAGCTTTCTGTCTTATAGATGTAAATTTTCTGTCTGTTCAACACACTTTCCAGCTGCCGCCGGCAAACGGCTCCATGTTTTTCCTGATCTTAACACTTAATTTCGTTGAGTAAGTTTCTTATCCCTTGGGAAAATTATTTCTGTCTTCGATTTTTGATGCACCTCTGTTCGAACAGAGTAATTTTTGTGTCTTTCTCTTGAATGTCGTTTACTAGTAAAGATATCCGATTTAACAGCTCTAAAATAAAGTTTTAATTAGATTTTGCCGTTCTCTTCAATGAGGCCAGACTGCATCGTTCGTTATAACTACTAGCTGATTAGGTTTCTCCTTGCCCAGTAGCCAGGGTAAGTAAAAACAATAAGGGCTACATAATTATTATGACAAGAGGAAAAAATTATTACATGTACAAATAGAAACAATCTCGATATCTCAACTTTCTTTACCACGAAATTTTGCCGAAGCTCTGAATTTACGTCAAAGTAATTTAATGAAAAATTTTTTCTTGATATCTCGAAGTTTACTTCGCTTATCGCGTTGCTTCAGTAATTATTTATGCTCAGCAATTTAAGAAAACAGAATGAAGGAATAATTAAAATGAGCTTTGACCATATGACTCCATTTGTGGTTTTGAAGACATACGAATGATTTTCAAAGCTTAGGGTAACGAAATTTCCTTGAAAACTAGTTCTAATTATTTTGTGAAATCCAAGTTTCTTATTTGAATATGTCCAACTTTTTAAAAGAGGTTCGTGAATACTTGGAATGTGCAAAGTATAAACACTGTTTGCATATTTAAAACATTCGTGTACCCGAATACACGAAAGTTCCTAGGGTCAAATCCAACTTCGCGGTTTTTCAGTTTTCGCGGAAGGTTCTGATCTCCATTAAATTAGAGATCTCTGTATATTGATGCATTATATTTAATTAGTTGTAAATTATTTTTATTGTATTGATTTTACCTTAATTCCGTCTGTGAATTGTTATTTGAGTCTTTCTACTCTTTGTTATATTATTAACAACTTTTCAAAATAAATGCTTTAATAAACTGGATGTTCCCTCTCCTTCAACTTTTCCCTTTAAGGGAACAACAAAACCATTTAATATAGCATTGTGGAGAAAAACACATATGGATTTCGTGAAGGACCCTCATTTACACGATTGGTACTTTAAATAAAGACTTAATAATGCTTTGTTTTTCTAGCGACTAAGAAGCTAAAAAACTTGCATTTCACGCTTTGTCAGTGCACATTTAAGGTATCTCTCATATGTACAGGAACAGAACACTTTTAGACTATGTACAAAGAGTAGGAATGCTGAGACATCGCCGGAGCATATTTCAAACATTATTGACTGTAACTTAGACGGGGGGGGGTTTGAAAACCTCTTCTGTTTTTGGACTTATGGAATTGCTTTATACCACATAAGCAATGGAAACAAAGAACAACAGTCGTCGGGAAAAGGTGTCTTCTATATTTGTTTAAGGAAATCCTACAACATGTTGACCCTCTACCTTATACTGTAATTATCTGAATATATGACTATATCTTCTGAAAAAAAATTTATCCACCCGTAGATCCTGACGCATTTTATTATCTGATTAATGAAATTCATTATATTTTATATTTAACTACCCCAAACTATCTTTTGATTTGACATTTAACTACCCAAAATATATTATAGCAGACACAACTATCCTAGAAAACTCACGTGAAATCTACTACAAGCAGTCTAAAGATTTTCTAGCTGCTTCGCAATAAGCGGTTTTACGTTAATGCATTTCATTGTTTGCTATTATGTCATGCTTAGGTTCGACACATTCCCTCACCATTTTCACTAGCTCGTTTACGTTAGAACGAGAGAATCAAGTGTCGGTCTCGCACCAAAACAGAGAAAAACACAAAACGTGACACGTGGTGGCTGTCCTACACCTTGCAAACATTCGAAAAGGGAACGCGTTCCAGAAAGCTGGGGACTCCCGAACGACCTGCGATGAATTCATTGAGTACCTTTATTTTCTCTCCCCGACAATGAACCTGCTGGACTCGTTCCAAAGGATTCGGCATCATACTGTCTCAACGAACAATGTTCTACTTGTCTATTACAAAAGGAGGGGAATTAAGCATTTTAAGCGTTTATTAATTCTTTTATTTTAGAGTCAGGGGTTATATTTTTCTTTAGTCACGCATCTACCCGAGATTGAAAATAAAAAATTCAAATGAAGGGGATATATATGTAATCATAAATAATTTTTTTTATGTTAAATATATAAAAAATGTATATCAGATTTCAAAATGTAAATTGAAAGTTTAGTCACATGCTTAAGAGAATGGTAATGGTTTAACCTTGATCTTAGCTCGACATTTCAGAACATACAAAGCAGTTGCCCTTGGCAAGCCGTAGAAGACATTACAGAAATATCATTTATCGGTTCTTTGTAAGCAATTTAGGTGGAAGAGCCCGATGCCTTGTTGAGAAATCGAGCATAGAAAATCTTGGTTGCTAACGAAGTAAAATGACGAAGCCGGCTATTTAAATAGTGCCGTTCTCGATCATCACTCATCTCATTACCAGATATATATATATAAAGGCATAGTATACAAATTTAAATACATTCAAATCCTTATCCGACGGAAATCAGACACGATAAAAACATAAGGAAATTTAAGAACCTCTACCCTACAAAGAACGATATAGTAAACAACTCTCGTCGTGATATGGGTCTAATTCTATAGTTAATAGAAGCGGTGGAGCATTACTGAAGGATATATACATATGTTTATGAGTTTATATATTAGTGCATAAATATATATATATGTAATATATAAGTTATGTATTTATTTGTTATTTGGTTTATTGTGTATGTATTTATAAGTTATTTAACTTTAATATTTCATTAAAAAACCTCCTCTCTCCCATTCTAATTCCTTAAAATCTTTTTCCCAGGCTCTAAATGTCTTGATCAGAGAAGCGTTCTCGACTTAAAATTCTTTTGATACAATTCCCAAAGCTTTCTATCCTATAGATGTAAGTTTTCTGTCTATTCAGTATGTTTTCCAGCTGTCGCCAACAAATGGCACCGCGTTTTTTCCTGATCTTAACACTTAATTCGCTAGGTAAGTTTCTTCTACCTAGGAAAAATTCTTTCTGTCTTCGCTCTAGGCTGCACCTCTATTCGAGTTGTGATTTTTCTGTTTTTCTCTTTTCTGTCGTTGACTAATAAAGATGTCCGTTTTAGCAGCTCTAAAATAAAGTTTTAATTAGACTTGTGCCGTTTTCTTCAATGTCGGCAGATTGCATTGCTAGCTGATTAGGCTTCTCCTTGCCTCGTAGCCGGGCAAGTAAAAACTATAGGGGCTACATAATTATTGTGACTAGAAGAAATAATTATTACATATATATATATATATATATATATATAGATATATATATATATATATATATATATAGAGAGAGAGAGAGAGATAGAGAGAGAGAGAAAGAGAAGGTTTAAAAAAAAGAATCATACGATTGCAAACTTAAATATTTTCCATAAATAATAAATACAAATAGAAAATTATTAATAATGTACCATTCGAAAGAAAAATTTAATTATTTCCCAATTATTTAATATTACTTCTAAATTATAATATCATTGCGAGGCAAGTTTTGATGTTTCACAATTAACTTTTTGTAAAGCATCACAAATGCATTGTTGAAGTTCGAGTAAACTTGGGGGAAAACTTGTAAGGAACGAGCAAAAAGTTGCTTGATTAAGTCGGGTGACGAAGGAGGATAGCTGAGTAGCACCAATCTTCGGCTGTACTTCGACCAATTCACCAGTGTGGTAGGTCAGTTTAGAAATTGTGACAGAGGTATTCCAATTTTGTGACTAGCACAGACTGTCGGTATATTTTGGCTGCGTGAAAAGTTTCTAACACTCTTTCAACATTCTCTGCTGAAATGCCTGAACTTTTGAGAAACTGGTTGTACCACCTTCTCATACTCCGAGATATCGGTGCTTTAGTTGAATAATAATTTCTCTCAAATTCTGATTATTTTCTTGCAAATACACATATAAAGCCTTCTCCCACTAAAACATCATTTTCACTTTTTTCTTCAAAATTTAAAACATAGTTTAACATTTGGCATGCGGGTATACTTCACCTCCAACTTACATGTGCAGCGGGCGTTTTTTCGTGAATCTCGCGAAAGTTTAGTTATTCAGAAAAATTGCAGTAAATCGAAAGCTAAAGTAGCTTTCGATTTACTGCAATTTTTATGAACGAAACTTTTTTTTTTTATTTTACACTTTAATTTATACTGTATGATTATTTAACAAAAATAAACAATATTTTTACGAAATCACAAAAATAAATTATTTTTAAATTAAAGTCCAATAATCTGTCAGCGCCTATTTCTTCATCACTATCTTTGTCACATCAGCTCATTTTATCAATTTTGTATTCAATAATAACACAGGGAGAGAAGCTTGCCCTCCAAAGAGGACCACAGCAACAAACATATATGTATGTATGTATGTATATATATACACATATATATACATATACATGTATGTATTGTTTATATTGTATGCGTATGTATGCATGTATGTATATAATATTTTTCTGTATCTTTTCTTGGCAGTCATGTTTAACAATGATCAGTTTAATCGAACAATAAAGAAAATGGAAAACAGGGGTCCCATCAGCGTCAGTAGACCGCAGATAACAGTTGTTGCAAATAAATAAGTCGCAAGCAGGACTAAACAATAGAGGCAAACCACCCCCAATTCTATTGTGGCGGAGGCGATCGGAAGCGCGTGTCGGGTGAATTCCTTTAAGAAATTCGCGACACTGACAATGCCTGCCTCAAATGGGGAAGGGGAGAAATTTGCGAGTCGAATACAAACAACCTGCACCCCCTAATTATGCGCCGAACAAAACCGGAGATATCGGTAAGTGAAGAGGAGCTTCCGACATTCCTCAGTGGTCACCACTGGCCAGTTCGCGGTTAAGTGAACGACCCCGAGACACTGTCGCCCACACGTCGTCGAAACACAACGCTGACCGCATCGCATGTTTCTCATTCTTTATATATAATGTATGTAATAATATTTTAACCCAAAACTAATTATTTATTATTCCATTCTAAAATAAATTGCTGCCGATTCTATGCTTAAAATTACAACATTTGGTGAGATACCTTTGTTTCTCGTCTGATTGAGATAACCTTTCGCGACATGTCACATACTAAAATTAATTTCTGCTTTGCTCAACTATTCTTATATAAATCCTGTACGCACTTAGTTCCAACCTAGGCGTCTCCCATGTGACTAATTATTAACATTCTCATTGACTGGCTCACTAGCGCCCCCATTCTACTGTATTACCAAATGTGATGTGTTTGGATGACAAAAGCGTCAAAGACGAGATGTCTTAATAAACTCTAATTTTAATTTTAAAATTTGCTGTTTCCTTTCAAAACCAACGACTGCCTTTTTTCCAGCTTGGAAACTGCAACAGTAAGTTACATTCGGTTCAGCTTTTTCTACTTCTTCCCGTGAGTCATCGTCAAAGACATGCCAGGACAAGACCGGTTTGAACTAGAAGAAACTTCGGACTTCTCCCAACCAAAAGAAGGGCTCGTTGGTTTTTCCGGATTTCTGACGGGACCCCTGTTTTTATTCTCCGCGGGGCAGTCTGATTTTTTTTTAGAGGACAAGGTTGTGACCAGAGGAAAGTGGAAGATGAACGCTGCTGGCATCCGCGGCTTGAGAGTTAGACCTTTTGAGAATAATCATCGCCCTATTGTTTTTTTAGGGCCGGCGCCGACTCGAGAGCAGTCTTCGATAACTACAAATGATAAGTTGCATTCCAGTTGTATTCTTTAAGCATTTATTTAATTGTATCAATTCATTCAATCAAGACATATTTGTCCATGTGTTTATTAATGAGTATTAATTTCTTCTTTCTCAAACACTAGGCCAACGTAATATTATTTTTACAGAAACTATTTTTCATTATTGGTGGGTTTAAAACACCCATTACATATTACATATTATGTGTGTGTGTGTAATATATCAAAATTATTACACTTAAAACACATATCTAAAATTCTCCTTTATCTCCTTCCCATTTTTTCCTACCTAATTTTCCAGCCACAAAATCTCAGAATTAAAAGGAGTGTTTCGAGACTTAAAATTTTTTTACCCGTCTCCTAAAACTAACACTATAATAAATGCTAATTTTCTACTCTTTCTCCCCCCCCATCATATTTTCCATCTGTCCCCCCCCCCCAAAAAAAATGGTTCACTCCTTCCAATGTCTAAATTCATTTCTGAATAAATCGCTGATTAAGCAGCTGGTCTCTTGGGAATAAACTCCTCGTGATCTCCTTGCTGTGGGGTGAAATTTGTAATTGAAAAATGCATTTGTCATCATTCTATGCTGATCTCTTGCCTGGTAGAAATATTGTTTATTTTAATATAAAATAAAGTTCCACCATGGACAGCTGTTGTCTTAACGGACCGACTGCGATTTACTACTTAGGGTCTTCTCATTACCAAGTAAGCCCGGGTAATTAAAAATAATAGGAACTACTTTTCTGGTGAAGAAAATTCGCAAGTTACTTATATATATAATATATATTTTAATCAAATAGATGATTGAATAGAATGATGCAACGATGAAACAGAATGATTATGATATCCAAAATACATTGTAAATGATAAACCCGGATACCCTTGATCAAAGTATCTTATTTTCTGTCAAAAGATTTTTTAATGATAATTTAAAGGTGGTCCTTAATCATTTCTTTCAAACGTGCTAAACGAAGGCTATTTCATTTCCATAGCAACTATATACAAGTAAGAAGAGAGTTCTCACGATCCAGAATATATAAACTAAAATTGCTGAAGGTAAATTTTTTTACCTCTACGCTAATGCACATGCAAAGATTAATTATCTAGAAATTTTAGTGAATTATCTCCTTTTTCTCTAGGACTATATTAAGAAGGTTTGGAGAGCTGAGTTTTACTGTTTTGCTATACAAAGGCTAACGAGAACGGCACCTACTGCTTAAAGCCGATTCCAAACGGCTACAAACAACCATTCCAAGAACGAGATTTGAACCCATGAACTCCGATACCGAAGAGTAGTGTCCACCCCATTTGGCCATCGTTCTATCTATATCAAGATGTGCATTAGAATGTGAAATATATATGGGCTAAGAATTAAATGGTCTTCTATGCGTTATTTTACTATTAATGCAGGATAAGTAAGGTAATACAAAATAGGGATGAACAAGGACATGTATGACATTGTGTAATGAAATATTAGAAACAGCACGAACTGCTATTAAATAATCCCAAAATTTTGTTTATGAGAATGGGTCTATTTCTCAAGCGGTTGGTTAATATGGAGTGCTACTGCTCATTGTTCGCTCACGATACCTGAACTTACTTCCTCTACCTATTCGAAACTTCCCTGCCATTGGTGGTACTCAAACCCACGGACTAAGATTATAGAAGTAGTAAGAACTAAGAACGGTGTAGAAAGCTGAGATGGGATAATAAAATGTATAATCTAATAATCATTGAATTATATATCTTAATAATAATTGGATATGTAATGTATATTCAACCTCCCGCCTAAACCCTATTCATACCAGAGGCATAGGATAGGACGATCTCGGCTAGTCATGAACGTTGGGAACCCTTGTCCTCGATTCCTGATGTTGGGCTTTTACATAATCGTCATCCAACCAACTTTTTTAATATGCTTGTTACCGAAAACTCCAGACTCCCTAATATGTACCCTCCAAGGAATAAAATCGTCTACACGCAAGTAAACGTCGCTTCCCGGAAAGAACGTTCCCCCCTGTGACGTCACCTTCTATCCCAAACGGCACCTGGACAGGACACCCCATCTATCCCGTTCCTTAACGAGGGACGTTGCATAAATTCCTCTTTTTTTCCTTCTAATTCTCCTTTTTCCTCCTCTTTTTCCTTGAAGGTCTCTCCACTGTCGAGATGTGGAAGACACCCGCTCCCCCGCGTTTCCCGGTCGCCATGGCGGCCAAAATGGCGCCGATCGATCATCGAGCCCAATGTCATGCGGGGGAAAACTGTGGTGTGCTGCGAGTTTCGTTTTCTAGCTGTTGGGCTCTATCGGGTGGCTCCTTTCTATCGTTTTAAATCGATAGTGCCATCGATTCTTACATGTGAGCGGGGGCTTCTTTGCGGGGCACTTTCGAACACCATTCCAGATTCCACCCCTCGTGCAGTTTGCAAAATGGTGCATCGTCAGCGGGAAAAAAAAAATTCTTTTCTTCAAGTTCGGGCCGGAATGTTGTCTATCAGCCGAGCAGTGGCCGTTATAAAACTACCATAGCGCTTACAACAGAAATTTCTCCCTCAATGAAACGTCAATATAAATATACCTGTGCTTGCATATATCTATATACATATATTATTCAGAGGGGGGAAATGCTAATATAAGATTATTTCTAATAATTCTACTTAATACCATAGAAAGTTAATTGGCGATCTTGGTTGTTCAGTAGACGAGCGCTGGCCGAATAGTAAGGGTGCTGGCCTTCGGTACCGGTGTTCGTGTATTCGAATCCTACTGTGGCATGGATGTTCGTAGCCGTTCGGAATCGTCTTTAAGCAGTAGGTCCCGGTCTCATTAGCTCTCGTGTTTGAAAAAAGTAGACCGTACCATTCCAAATCAAACCAAATTTGGTTGCTCAGTCGGCAAGACATTCAACGGATAACCGGAAGGTTGTGAGTCCGAGGCTCGAGTCAGCCAAAGATCCACCGTGTTCATTGATATCGACAGGTGCACGTAAAACAAGATCGGCACGTAAAACAAGATCAGGGTCAAACAGTTCAAATGATACCTCTGGAGTTGGTACACTAAACCTTGGTGACTTCTGCTTGATCTCTGTTCGTAAATTACAAAGACATATTTAGAGCATTAAGTCGTTAATTTAATTTTGCTGTGCTCTTCAATCGGTGCACCCTTCCACTTTAATTAGTGTATCCTCTGGCTAGCATTCTTGGCTTGTCTAAGTGATATTAGAAACAAAAACAAGAAACAAGTCAATAGCTTAAAGTCACTGTTATCGATACCCCAATGTTTATCACTATTTCAACCCAGAAATATAAAAATTTTCTGTACTTTCAACATACATTGAAAGGACCGCTTGCATTCTGACTTTGAAATTTATAAAAGTAGATGGTTAAATGGACAGTTACGTCAAATATGGCTTCAAGAAGGCAGCGGTCGGCCTAGAGAAAAGACAGAACGTGAGAACCGAACAATCTTTAGAGCGGCACTCGCCCCAGATGCATCAGTATCATCGATTGTACGTCAACTAGTGCTTCAGTGAACGCAAGGACCATTCATAGCCGGCTCACAGAAAGGAAGCTGAGATCACGGCTCCCCTTGGGTCGACTACCATTGACCTCTCTACAAGGACAAGTTCGTTTGCAGTAGTGAAGGGCTCATTCAAATTGGAATGTCACTGACTGGAATAAAATAGTTTTTAATGATGAGTCCCGCTTTGAATTGAACCCCGATGAACAGCGAAAACGTGTCTGGAGATGATCCGCACAGCGGTGGGATATCAGCCTGACTGTCTTCCGGCATACAGGCAGACAACCGGGAGTGATGGTCTTAGGTGCCATTTCATTTCATAGTAGGACCCCTTAGGTTGTCATCCGTGGCCCTCTTACAGCACAGTGATTTTTTACGGCCCGTTGTGGGTGCCCTTCATGTCACGCCATCATGGGTTTATATTTCAGCAATATAATGCCTGGCCCCACACTTATCGTGTTTCTACTAAATGTCTTCGTACTTGCCGAACGTTACATTAGCCAGAAAGATCACCGGATCTCTTTCTTATTGAGCAAGTTTATAGAGTTAGGGGCAGGTCCCTCAGCTTGGAATTTTGATGCACCAATTGGACAGAATTCGCAGCGATATTCCTCAGGAGATCATCCTTCACCTCTATCAATCAATGGCAAGTCGAATAACTGCTTGCATAAGGACAGGAGGTGAAAAAGCGCGTTATTGAATTTTTCACTTTGTGAAGCTCTATCACTTGAATAAATCATTCAATTTTTCTCAAATTGTCATCATTTTTTTTTTACATGTTCATCACATCTACCGGTTTTCGTCCAACACCTTCTTGGTGCGGTTTTTTTTTCTTGTCTAAGAATATATATTGGGGCATTCTTGGCAAATATTCCACGACACTTTGTTCCGACTTCCATTACGCAGTTTTTCTAAAGCATCTAAGCGTAAAAATGACATATATATATATATATATATATATATATATATATATATATATATATATATATATATATATATACCGGGTGGCCATAATTAAACTGACAGTGCTCACAGTGTTCTGTAGAACGATCTATTTGCGAGAATGACGCCACATTTTGTAGGAAGATTAAACAAGACGGGGGACGAAAGATTCCACGAAAAAACAAATTAGTTCCAAAAGTCACCACTAGGGGAATATTTGGCGCTGTGTAATAGAAAATAGAGTGTTAACAAATGCAAATCAATACGGAAATAAATTTCTTAACTGTGCCAATGGATGTAACGGGAAATTTGAATAAAGAACTTCTTCTTCTGCTCAGCATACGTGATATTGCACATCACGAGACTTTATCCGTGTTTATGTAGATTTTACGCCTTTTTAAAAGTATTGTGATATTGCACTTGAACTAAATCAGAAAATGTGCATAATAAAAGGTAATTTTATTCCGTATTAATTTGCATTTGTTAACACTCTATTTTCTATAACACAGCGTGAAATATTCCCCTAGCGATGACTTTTGGAACTAATTTGTCTTTTCGCGGAATCCTTCGTCCCCCGTCTTGTTTAATCTTCCTACAAAATGTGGCGTCATTCTCGCAAATAGATCGCGCAACAGAACACTGTGAGCACTGTCAGTTTAATTATGGCAATCTGGCATATATATATATATATATATATATATATATATATATATATATATATATATATATATATATATATATATATATATATATATATATACACACACACACACACACTCTACACACATTTATGAAGGTAGGTAATAAAATAGCATGAATTATACACTTTACATTAAAAAAAATCTACTGCCGATATTCCTTTTGAAGTGCTCTGAAAATGTGAAGGTATAAGTATCTTAGCTTCCCGCTCGTGCCTGAACATGAATATACCTTAAACTATTTATAAATAATCGTTAAAACGTCATCCATCCATGCTAGGCGTTTGTAATCATGTCTTTCGCTGAATGAAGGGCAATGGAAATATGACATGCCCGAAAATCCAATCCAGCGTCCGAGAACATCCGTGTTTTCGAAGCATCATCACACTAGAAATCGTGTACTACACTAGTACCCTAAAATTCTAGAACGCAGGTGAGAGGAAATGTCGAATCGAGAATAGGTACGAATATCGATCGTGAAGATTCACGTCTTGCGACTGCTCACATATCTTTCCTTTCAGTCTCGGGTGGCATTGCCCCATTCGTCTTCGACAGCAGAGCAATTGAAAATTTTTCTCATTCATTGGTCACACGAATGAATTGTAAAATTTGCACACTGAGTCGATGTCACTTTGCAACCATCAAATCTGGATGTGTTTGCTCATTAATTACCGGATAGAAAACTTTTACCCAAGCAATCAAAATCATTAATCAGGAGTTTGTTACTAGGTATCAAATAGTTACCTTAAATAGACCATTAGCTGCTAGATGTAAAAATATTCATTCTGAAATATATTTACTAGAAACAAAATAAAACATCCCTTCGATATGTCTAGCATAATTATCCTCTACAAAAATGCTACCTCGGTAAATCTAATCAATCAGAAACCATATTTATATACATATAACTAATAATGGTCAGCAAAAAAAACAATGTTTCACCCCCCATGATTTATTTTATCGAGGCAAATTTTATCAAAATATTAAATTACTGAGAAATAAATGACAAATAAAAGAAAATTTTAATTTTCTTAAATGTGTTGCAATATTTTAATTCCTAACTATTTTATAAATGGTGTAAAAGCCCTTCGTTCTTGTTCAAATTTTGAAGACATTTATTTGGATCCTTGTGAAAATCCAGAGTGTGTTTCAGAAGCAGCAAATTTGATTGTTCACACATATGATCAGTTGAAACAAAAGCTATCAAAACCTAAAAGTCGGTAGGATAATATACCTGAAAGATCCATTATCATAACGCAGAAATTTAACGAATTATATATATGTGATATATATATGTATGTGTATGTATATACATATATATACATATATATACATATATATATATATATATATATATATATATATATATATATGTGTGTGTGTGTGTGTGTGTATGTACATATATATATATAAATACACATATATACATATATATATACATATATACATATATACATATATATAAATATATATATATATATATATATATACATATATATATATATACAAATATACATATATATATACACACATACATACATATATAATACATACATACATATAAAACACACACATATATACATATGTATGTGTTTGTACACATTACAAATGCATATATGTATATATATAAATATATATATACATACATATATATACATATATACATACATATATATACACTATATATGTATATAATATATACATATGTATGTGTTTGTACACATTACGAATGCATACATATGCCTATATTCGTCCATACAGAACATGACTTTCGGTTTCGCCGCAAATGCTAAGCCAGAGGATAAAGCGGTCACAGTCCCTTTTAAACATGCCTGAAGACAACACCAAAGTATAAAAAAGAATAAAAAGGAGAAAAAGAGGGAAATTCTTAATATCCTCCTATCTAAGACAGTTATTTCTCTTCGGAACGGGTGTTTTATGAGCACCCCCTTCCCCTCCTCGTGCCCCGAAGGAAATCGAAAATGATGAGAATGGTTTCCCGTTGCCGGGGCAACCGTTCTGTGTGTGTTTGACCTTTTTTCCTCGGCAATCGAAGTCATTCCGGTGTAATCGTCGAAGCCTCGACACTACCACAGAAGCAGAGCCGTCGCACGTACCACACGACTTCTAATTCACGACCTGTTAAGTACCACATGCGAAGATGTTCGGGAGCAAGGGAGATCGCACACTCCGTTAGTCCGTGCCCAGGCACATAAAAGAAAAATCGGGAAACGAAAAATTGCCAAATTAAATTGAGAAAAAAAATTCTAACGTAATTTCTGAATTAGAAAACCCTGTTAACATTAATAGAATTAACATTAAATAAACAAGGGACGTTAAATTTTAATTTTTTTTAATTTACTAATATTTTAACGATATTTATAGAATGAGAACAAATAATGTTATATAAAACATATGACACATTAATCTGTTAAAAAAGAATTTGATAACATTACTACAGTACTAATTGATAAAAATTGAGCCACCCAACAATATTTCTTAAAAAGGTTCTTAATGTGCAGCAAAAAGTTAGTGGCGAAAAATTGCCAAATTAAATTGAGAAAAGGGAATTTCTGAATCAGTAAATTCTGTTAACGATAAAGAAACAAGGGACGTTAAATTTCAAATGTAATTTTTTAAATTTAATAATTTTTTAACAATATTTATAGAATGAAAATAATATTGTTATATAAAACTCATGACACATTAATCTGTTAAAAAAAATTGATAAAACTACTACAGTACTAATTGATAAACATTGAGCCAACCAACAATATTTCTTAATGTTCTTAGTGTACAAAAAAAAAGTTAGTGGCGAAAAATTGCCAAATTATATATATATATATATATATATATATATATATATATATATATATATATTATATATATATATATATATATATATATATATATATATATATATATATAACTTCAATATCCCTTTTAAAAAACATACATTGGTTTTTAGTTAAATAATAAAATATATGTAAGCTTTCATTCCTCTTTCCCCGCAGACCCCTCCATTTCGCATTTTCAAACTACCTATTTTCACGGTTGTGAGCCAATTTGACTTATAGAATGTATATGAAAATAAATAAATATAGTAATAAATATAGTATAGAGTACATATGAAGTATAGTATAAAGTATACAGAGAGAGAAGAAGTCAAGAACACTTCCATTCCAATGACAGAAATTCATGCTACTGAAGCACGGAAGAATTGTCAAGTTCAACAATCATGCAAAAGAAACAGACGTAGAAACCATTGTGCTAAATGGAACAGAAATGTTTGCGGAAAATGTGATCCAAAACAGATTTTATACGTAAAAAATATTTTCCATGAATTGTGTAATAATAAACATTTTATTTAAATTAATTTAGAACTATTTTCTTTGCAAAAAACTTCAATTTCCTTGTAAAATTGGGTCACTTCAGTAAAAATAGGTATTTGATCAACATCCGTAAATCTAGTGTTAAATATGCACAATGAGTATGCAACTGTGGTCATGGATTACGTTATATTCATAATTTTTTTATTTTGTGTCTTAAAACAATCGAGAATTTTAGTTTGTTTCGTGCATTTGCATTTCGAAATCCTCGAATTGGCTATTTTTTGTCCTAGCTCTCTCGGCAATACTTGAACTAACGCCCATGAAATAAATTCCTTTCGTTTTCGTTTCTTTTTCCAACAACGGTTGTAAAAGAGGACAACAGAATTTTAAAAAGAAATTTTCAATTTATGTTTGATTGCGGTTATCATCAACCTCTATAAGAATTTTCGTTTTGTCTTGCACAGAAAGCATGTTCCGTTAATTTTGTATTGTAAATTTTAAAAGCACAAGGTGACAATGTAAAAGGACACGGGTAAAAGAAAATTACATTTGTAGCGTTTATGAACGAAAGACGAAACTGGTTGAACAGAAAATAAAATAAGAACGACCATAAAAACCTCAAAGTGGGTGAAATTGAAGACTTTTACAATCCTCCCCCCCCAAAAAAAAAATAAATAAATAAATAAATAAAAGTTCCATAAACACACAAGATCCTAAAATAATCCTAAAAAAATTTTTTTTTTAAGGAATGGTTCTAAAAGTGTCATAAATGATAAAAAGATTCGCTAAAACATTGTTTCCTTCGTGTAGCAGAATAAAATTTACGTTAGGGGATCAAAAATTCCGTCATATAAATGGATATTTCGTATAACTGACTATTCACAGAAATAAAAATATTAGTACGTGATTTTTATGGGAGTTTCGTGGGACAACAAAACCTTTCGTAAAAGTGATTTCGTATAACTGAGTTTCCACTATGTATATGTTTCCACACAGATTTTAGTTTAAAGATAATTTTTACTATTTTGTGCATAACGGTTAAAATATCCGAAATGTACACGATTTGTCACTATATCGTGAAGCTTTCTGAATAGTGCTTTCAAACCCCAAAATATTAAAGTATTAGCATTATTGACTTATAAATAGGGTATAATATATGTAACAAAGATTTTAATTTTTAAATAAGTATAATTAACTTCTTACTATTTTCTGTGTGGTTAGAATATTGGACAGTTTGTCTAAATCATAAAACATTTTGTATGTTGTTTTTAAAATCCCCAGGTTTTAAATGGTTAGAATTCATCCTGGGATACAAATAAAAGTGTATTGTCGGGTCTTCTCTAATACCTTGCGCAGCACCGAAATAAAAATAAAAGTTGCGTCGAATAGCTGCTCAGCTATACTACCGTTCTCCCTTTCTAAAGCAAAAGAGAAAAAAAAATGCCTCTATTTTCTATCCCTTCTATCTTTACCGCTGATAATTCCATTAACTCTTAGCACTTCCCATTAATTTTCCTCATTCCCACTAATCTGATCCAAATTAATGTTTGAGTTGTATCAATTTATTGACGGTCTAGCAATTTTTAATTGAGTTAAACAAGCTTAAAACACTAATTCTTAATTTTAAAAAAGTCGAGAATGTCACGCCACACTCGACGTTGTACTAGATGTAAAATAAAGATAATGTCGAGCAGTAGTGTACATATAACTTTCGTTGACAGGGGCGGTTTCCTATTTTCTGAACTATTCAAGACAATTAAATATTGCGATTTTTTTTTAATAAATTTATATAAATAATTTTTTATGATATAAACAGTGCACCTATGCTTGATATACAGAAAAAAGCATGACAGAATATTTATTTTATTTTATTTTTATAAATAAGTAGGATGACATCTTTTTAATAAAGGAATACAGTGTGAAAAGAAATGGAGAATTTATATATTTATTTTTCTAGATTTCTCCATTGAAATTTATGTATAAAGTCCCTCAACGTACCTCAACTATTTTATTTGTAATTTTTTGTTCTATGGCAAAATATCGCTAGATTTTGGAATCATTTCTTTAACCCTTTCATGGGCCATTTATTCTCACTCTAAGTTTCCAAACTTTCAAAACAGAGCTGCTAATTTTATTCAATCGATCGAACAATGGATGACAGCACAAAACCGAAGCGGGAATCAGTCTTCCCGTCTTTTCAATAACAAGACCAATATATTATAACTAGCATATAGCCCGTCATATGAAGGGATTAGTAAAATTTTTAATTTTCCAGAATTGTAAAGTACCCTTTAAAGCAAGTAAAAAAAGGTTTGTGTTTTGGCTGAGAATTATCTGGTACACGCTCAATAATTTGTTTATCTTCATACTCCTCTAAAGCCTCCCGATACCGTGAATGCAGTTTAGAATCACGTTGAAATAAACCGTGTGGTTATGTATAAAAAACAAACACACAAACGAATAAATTTCTTAATTTTTAATGATATACAACTTAAACGCTAGATATTTATTAATTCGTGAAATAGACTCTTACACTTTTATGAAAAGAATTTGTTGTTAATACCGGTGATAAAATTTAAATTGCAACAAAAAATAATCAAGGATTAAATTTAAAATTATCACATATGTACCTAATCTATTATTTAAGCCAAATATCAATCAAAAGTATTTACGTAATACCTAAATTCAGTGATAAAATGTATGAAAATCATGCAGACGATATTTAAATAATTTAAAATAAGAAATGATTAAATGAGTTGGTTAAAGGAATGACGTCATAATGATAGACAAAAATGTTATTTTTATCTATTTATTAAGTGATAAATTGATACATTTAATCCCCTGTTCTTAATCAGGGAAAACAGGGCTTGATATAATGACAAACTCTCGAAAAGGGGGGAAGGGGGGATTTTGAACATTTTAAAGACTCGCTTTGAATTTATCTAACCCTAACTCATCACAAATCCAATATGGCTGCCCCTATCCATTCCAGGTCCAACCGCTTTATAAATTCGAGGACAGATGGACAGATAACTTAGGCTATTATTATATAGGGGATGGGTTTTGCGCTTCCCACAGGTGTACTTTATAAGATCGTGTAGTTTTGTAGTAATATTCCCACGGCCCACGAAAGAAAGAAATTTTTCCTCAACATTAATTTAGAGAAGTTACGTTCGCAGTTAGCGTCACTGATGGTAGTTGTTAAAAAAAATTCTTATCAAAATTAATATGTTTGGTATGAAATTTTCCAACCTATCTGTCAGTCTCATGTGACATTTAACGCAGAGTGGCAAGTATGGTGAGTGAAGAGAGTAACTATTAAAAAAAACATGCCGTTTATTTAACATACATTAAAAAATAATAACATTATACATTGCTCCACGAGTAATAAAATAAGACTATCGTGACACCCACACAGAGAATCAAAATCAACCGTCAGAGTCAGCCCACAGAAACTACAATTGTTGTTTAAATACGACTGGGCTGACCAGATACACGTGTAAATTTGCAAACAGTTGAAAATCAAATACATGCAAAAGATTTAAAATACATACTGTACCGAGGTACTTTCCCACGGTGATCTGCACTTGCATGCATAGCTGTGGGAGGATTTTCCTAGAGGAATTTAGGACTCCAATTGTTCACGTCAAGTTTAGGGACCCCTGCAGAGAAGGTATAGATCACGGAATGGCAGCGTAACGGTCAAGCTCGCACAGAGATGTAACCGTGAGTTATGGGTTTGGTTTGGTTTGGAGCGCTACGGTCTACTGTTTTGCACACGAAGGCTAATGAGACCGGGACCTACAGCTTAAAGCCGATTCCGAACGGCTACAAACATCCATGCCCGCAGTGGGATTCGAACCCACGAACTCCGGTTCCGAAGAGCAGCACTCTACCATTCGGCCATCGTTCGGCCCGTGAGTTATGGGAGCAGGGGATAAAATATAATGTCAGCTTGCACAAAAGGGGCTACTTTAATGAGCCCACCTGCACTCCCGAAGGGCATACAGATGTGGAAAAATTTCCCGAAAAGAAGCGATTGGATAGGAAGAAAAAAGGGGCGTTGGAACCGAGGTGAGGAGTTTGGAAACGAAGTGAAGGAGAGGGGTTGAAGTCGGAAGTCGAGAGAAGTGGGACAAGGATCCACCAGCACGAACTCGTCCCTTGCGCCCGGACTGACACCACGGGAGGAAAGTCCCTTTACTGATCATTTAAACCCACTGAAGGACCAGCACCGCCCCGCTCACCATCACCAACTCGTCCTGTGCGCCCTGACCGACACCACGTGAGGAAAGCCCATGCCTGCTCCCCTGTGCCTTTAATATAGGTAAAGATAAAATAATATTTACAGCCACTTAACTTAGGTCTCTTTTAATAATTTAACAGTGTGATAGAATTGTAATAATTATAGTGTAAATATAAGACATGAATAATTGATGATTATGATATATGATAACCAAGGATCTATTTGTAAATGAATGTACAGAATAAATGTCTGAATCTCAATATAAAGTATTATATTCTTTCTGTATTTCCCCCTTGTTACGAACTCTGGTGTATAGGTTGTAAGTACATTACAACACACACACAGTAACTAAATAAAGAAAAGATATTACAAATGATGACTAGTACAGTTAAAGACCATTTACAATCTCAAAGCATCGAAAATTGGATATAATTAACAGACCAATACTTAACCGCGGGCTAATTCCAAGTAATCCTAACACTATCTTCTTCGTAAGCCTGTTTACAAGCAAAGGCCGTCTCCGTGAGCTTCCTTCACCTGACTCTATCAAAGACAATAGATCGCCAATGATGGACTCCCAGTTCTCTTAAATCCCTCTCTATAGAATCTATCCACCTAGTGGGGGGGAGGGTCTTCCTCTGTTTCGATTGCCTTCCATTTTTGAAAAGGTCACTAGTTTAGTTGGGTTAGAATCTTCATATCTAAAAAGGTGTCCCAGCCATCTAATGCTGCTGGCCTCAATAACTTTAACAATATCTGGTTCCTTAAATCTATTGTATGTTTTGTAATTATATTGAATTCTATAAACATCATTTGTTTAACTGCTCCAACGATTTTTCTAAGTAATTTTCTCTCAAAAATCAATAGCTTATCTTCTTCATACTTATTTAATGGCCATCACTCGCTGCCATACAGAACAATAGGTCTGATTAAGGTTTTATACAAATTAAATTTGGTTTTAACATTAATACGTAGCACTCCAAACCAAACCTAATACATAACTAGATATCTTCTCCAACTGACTCCCACATTGTCACAAAACACTCTTTTCTTATAGAAGGGAGGGGAATAAAGAAAACACAAACCCTCGTATAACACCCCCTAAAAATATCTTCAATTTAAGCCCCACAGTGAACTCATAGTAGTTGTTAAAATCACTTTTTTAAGAAACAAACATGAATGGAACATTCCTCGTCTCCGAAAATGGCTGCACAGCACCGCAGAAAATATGCCCTTTTTTACGTAAAAATGAAAAAAAAAATAAAACACCTCGCAAAATTCCATTAACACAATGGAGGCGTTTGCTATGTAACCTTTCCTCTCTCCAAGATATTCAGTTACCGGTGAGAGAGAGAGAGCCTAAACGGTTTGAACGATGTTTCTCTCCCCCTCCCCCCTCTCGTCTCGGGTCGATGGCTCCTCATCAAGTCGCAAACAATGAAAATCTCCTTTCCGGATATTTTTATTCTTCTCCTTTCTCCAAAAACAATAACGCACGCAAAAGTGTCTCTCTTGGCCTCTATTCCTGGCCCATAAACCACCTCAACCCGTCATTTCTCGGGACGGGCAGCCCTTTTGTTGTGAGTGTGTCACTCCGGTCAACGCTTTCGGGAGCTGCGGCGTCGTGACGAAGCCGAAAGGAGCTTTTGCGGGCGGGCCTCCAAAGCGAAGAATGTTTAAGGCATATAGCATGGACCCGAGATAACATAGTCGTCAGTGCGCTGTGCTTGGAACCCAGAGTGCCGTGTTCAAACCTGACAGATATGCTTATTTCTCCCTGTACGGTTAGAGAAGTATAGAATAAATCTGTGAGTCTATATGGCCTCTCTCTGTTAGAGGGGTACTGATTGAGAGAAATAACCACCTCCTTAGAATGATCAAAATTGAAAGAATTTTTCTGGTAGCATCACGAAATCTTCACACCCGTCAAGTTAGGTTCCCCCTTGAGATGTATCAGGATAAATCTATAAGCCTAGATATCCTCTCGCATAATGTTTGACAGAGAGAGAGGTATACAGGGTGTTCCAAAACGACCGCATAAACACTGCACAACTAGATTCATAGTTTAGAGTGCATAAAAATTATTCCTGTACGATCCGATTCATAGTTTACAAGAAAAATACGAAAGATAAAGTATGACGTCACTTCCGTTGCAAAAAAACACTTTACTGGACATATCAACAGCAGTATATGCACGGGCATACTCCCTAACAGTTCGTAAGGCATTTCCATTACATCGGCAATACATCATGTACATGTCGCAGTAGTCACGAACAGAATACATGGTCACCGTACGAAGACTACCAGTAGCTGCAAAATGCAGCTTTTTAAATACCAGTTCAAAGGCGTCTTAACGTCATTCCATAGCGCGTGTGCTTGCAAGACGCGATATGCGCGGCGAACTTTTTAAATATTATCTTCGGAAATATATACAAATACTGTTGTTGATATATCTAATAAAGTGGTTTTTTTTCTTGCACCGGCAGTGATATCATACTTTGTTTTTCGTATTTTTCTCGTAAACTATGGATCGAACAGTAAAGCTTCTTTGGGCAGTTTTTATGCACTCCCAAAGAGGAATCTGTTACCAAATACACGGATGCCATTCCTTGTAACTCGATAAACTTTTAATCATAATTTGGAAATCCTTTTTCTTTTTGTATGCTCCGTGGTTTTTTTCTTCAGTATGTGAATAATTTTAAAGTTCACGAAATCAAGAAGTATACAAGGGAGCACTTTATGTTCAGTTTTTGCCTGGTGATGCCTGTTGCTCGTCGTGTTTTTGCTTAATATAGTTTTTTCCCCATCAGGTAAATTACATAAATTAGTCACTTGCCAGAATGTTGAATTTGCAAATTAGTTTTGTATTATCTGCCAACTGTTTTGGATGTTTCGTTTAACTGTTTTTTTATTTACATTGTTTTGAGAAAGAAAAAAAATAAACTTTGATGTTTTTATATTTTTAGTGAATTAAAGAAACTCAGTCTTCAGTTAGGCTATGCTACTGGACTAAACATCAGTGGAAACATGCTGATCGTTACTGCTCAAACAGAATCTAGCTGTGCAGAGTTTATGCGGCCGTTTTGGGACACCCTGTATACTAAGGAGCAAATATTTCCTTCCTGAAATTGATCAAATTTGAGGAGAATCTCTGCCATGGACTCCCGAATGTCATACGACTTCTGGTTAAACAGCCCGTTGTTGTGTATCAAAGCTATATAGAATAGATTTAAGATACAGCATTTATTTGATTGTCTAACACATACATTTCCGACTATGACAGCTATCATTCTAAGTAACAGCTCTTTGAGCCTTAAAGCAATTTAAAAAGTTCAAGCAAAACAGACTTTAACTACAATGAATACAAAAATTATTAACCAATTTATTCGCTTTTCAGTACACAAATAGTGCTTGGCATTGTAAAATCTAACATGGACTTCGAGGTTAACAAAAAAGCAGATCACCTAGCTAAAGATGCTTCACTCTTACCTATCTATTATTATCCGTAACCTATATAAAATCTCGATTTAAACAGCTAATGCCATATAATCTATACTCTGTACTAATGTTCCGTATAGAAAAGGTTTCATTCAACTATGGTCCTTTTTAAGAAAGTGAAGTGAAAAAAATAAGCATGCATCGATATATAAATATGTATTTTTTTCTTTTTCGTGTACATTACTTTCATTTCATCGACAGAAAGCTATTTTTTGCAATTAAATTTTGCCTCTAACTTTGGTGATATAGCAATATTTTGGCTACAATATTTGCCACTATTCAGGATCACGTGATATTCAGTTATGATACACACTTTTATAACTCTAGTAAACGTAAAAAAAGAATTTCTTAATATACCGGGTGGCCATAATTAAACTGACAGTGCTTAAAGTGTTCTGTAGCGCGATCTATTTGCGAGAATGACGCCACATTTTGCAGGAAGATTAAACAAGACGGGGGACGAAAGATTCCGCAAAAAAACAAATTAGTTCCAAAAGTCACCGAAAGGGGAATATTTGGCACTGTGAAATAGAAAATAAAGTGTTGACAAATGCGAATCAATACAGAAATTAATTTCTTAATTGTGCCAATGGATGTAACGGGAAATTTGAATAAAGAACTTCTTCTGCTCAGCGTACGTGATATTGCAGATCACGAGACTTTATCGGTGTTTATATATAGATTTTAAGTTTTTTTTTTAAGTGTTGCCATATTGCACTTGAACTAAATCAGAAAATGTGCATAATAAAAGGTAATTTTATTTCGTATTAATTTGCATCTGTTAAAACTCTATTTTCTACTGCACAGCGCCAAATATTCCCTCAGCGGCGACATTTGGAACTAATTTGTCTTTTCGCGGAATCCTTCGTCCCCCATCTTGTTTAATCTTCCTACAAAATGTGGCATCATTCTCGCAAATAGATCGCGCTACAGAACACTGTGAGCACTGTCAGTTTAATTATGGCCACCCGGTATATGCATATGCGTGTGTGTGTGTGTGTGACTGCATACGCGTACCCATACATACATATTACACTTATATATGATAGTAAATACTTTATAAAAAGAAAAGTTAAATCATCTGGGTAGAATGTATAATAGTTCAGGGAAAACTCTCCGCTCTCCATCTTAATTGCGTAATTCAGAGTCGCTCCTTTTTTACATAAAAGAAAAGATTATCTAGCTTTAGAAAAAAAAAGGGAGAGAGTGAGCTTACAATTCCGAGTAATCGCATTCGTTCCGTTTATTATCATTACCAAAAGAACGGGCAATATTTATTTAACTTAGATTCCTAGAACTCTTCCTGGAACTTTAGGCGGATAATGAAAAAAAATTAAACTTCATATGAAGAATTAATACACTGACGTCACATGACTTATCTATTAATTGATAAAAATTATCTCAAAATGCGAAAGGGGATACATTACACAGTAAACACACATAGTTATAAAAACTGCCATTTCGAAATTTTACACAGCACTTGCTCCCTTGGCTACAGTAACATAGCCTACTTATTCTGTACAAATGCGCATTTATTACATTCAATTTTACTAATTTTTATTAGTTCAGTTTTTTCTCGATTGATTCATCGATGCTTTTTATAAAAACGTAATTTTTCAATGGGCTTTTACTATACCCAAATATATATTATTACACAAATATATGTATGTATGTATGTATGTATGTATGTATATATATATATATATATATATATATATATTTCTCATTTTAAATTATTTAAAAATCGTCTGCATTATTTTCATACGTTTTATCACTGAACTTAGATTTTACGTCAATAAATTTCTTTTATATTTGGCTTAAATGATAGATTAGGTACATATGTGATAATTTTAAATTTGATAATCGATAATTTTTGTTGCAAGATAATTCTCAGCCAAAAAACAAACCATTTATTTACCTGTTTTATAAGGTGCTTTACATTTCTGAAAAATTAAAAATTTTACTGATCCGACCATATGACGGGCTATATACTAGTTATTAATATTATTATTATTTGCTCAAATCCTAATATTGAGAACTAATAATGAGAAACCTAATATTTCCAATGCTGGAACATAATTCAAAAAAATTGTACAAAACTAGTTCTAACATGACCAAACTTTTTTTGTTTTTATATAGAAAATCGAAAAAAGGTTGGTATAATAAAGATTTTAAGTCTGGAAAGGTACTATGTCCCCTCAAAGGATTTTCCGCCATTAAGATATAAATTTAAAACAAGTGAAAAACATGAAATGCCTAGCTGCCATTGGAATCATTTCTACCAACAGAAAAAAAAAGTTACAAAAAAGACTCGGTATATTCACCATTCGGACAATGGCAAGATAAATTCCTGATATATTGATTCAATCGGTTTGCTAGGCACCGAGACAAATGTTCTGCCAATAAAGTAAGCTTCACTCCTGCTCAGGTGTAAATCGGTTATCGACAGAACAGTTACTATTCGGTCGCCTATAATAACTCCTTAAAGAGATTCAAAGAAGTTTTATCTTTCCCTATTCAAAAACACAAATTACTTTTATTCCGGTCACAGATCGAAGCTTTCTTTAAGATGTTCCCATCCTATTGCATTTATTTTCGACCATTACATCACTCGCCTTGAATGATTAAACAGACTTTAAACACCGATGTAATAGATATTTTACCATGTTCGTGTGCATTTTAATCTTTGACTAGTATTGTGTAGTCTAACAGATTTCATCTCTAAACATTTTCATCCTTATAAATCAAAATTGATCCACAATTATCTCGGTATCTTCCAACAGTGCACTGTCAGAATTATTTACCAAATTGCAAGTTAGTTAAAAAAATGAATTAAAATAAACAACTGTGGATAAAATTATCTCATAAAACATCCCCAGTAATTAAAGGTAAGTTAATTAGCGTAATATTGCAAGAATCTAGTATGTAGAAACCCAAACTTCCGCATATCCACAGTAATCAATATCCCAATGTTCTCAATATATATTCGTAAAAATCCCTTAAAATATCTAAGAGGGCATAATTTCAGTAACCGATTAACAAAGCAGCAAGGATTGGAATAAAACCAAACTGTACCTTCCGGAAATTTAATGGAAGCTTAAAATAAGTGCAAACCAATAATTTTAATTTCAGAAATGTAATAGTAACCCATCCACATCTTGGGTAGACTTGGTACAAGCCACATCAAAAAAGGGTAATCTAACAGCCAGGGTTGGCAAGGTTTAAATCAGTTGATTTAAATCATGATTTAAATCAGTTCATTTTTGTTTTGAAAACTCATTGATTTAAATCATATTTTTTTTCACTTAAACCCATAAATAAAACCTATATTCCAAAGACAGTAGAATTGGGAATCAGTCAGCACAGTAATACCAATAAGTAAATAAGTGTAAATAGATAGCATGTGCTTTCCAATAATTTAGGGGTTGTTATCAGAAAGTATGGAGTAGGAGTAGTGCAAGGATTGATTATGACTGGTGGAATTCATTTTTTGTAGTGGGAGGTAAAGAGAGTATTACAGAACTTGAAATCCAGTTTGTCTACCAAATAACAACAGCCGTGGCTTCATCTGCTGGAATGGAAAGACAGTTTTCTTCTTTTCGTATTGTTCATTCTAGTTTTCATAACCAATTCGGTGTGGATAAGCATCAAAGCTAGTGTTGTTTTTATTGAAACAATTAAATCCATAATTCGGTGCTTAAAATATATTGAAATAATTGGGATTTGTTTTATTAAATAAATAGTTTACATTAAAAGAATATTTAACTTGTTCTTTAAATTGACATCTTATTTAGTTTGCACTACCCAATTAAAAATAATATGTATTCAGATTAAAATTTATATATTTAAATTTAGGTAATCAGTGTGCAGAATATACTAGCTAAATAAGATGTTACTTCTTATAACAATCTATTCTACGTATATTGCAATAAAACATAAAAACAATTTAAATTAGTATTCAGAAAAAATATAAAAAATCCGATTTAAACCAAATAAATCTGATTTAAATCAAATAAATCTAATTTTTTTATTTTATTAACAAAATCATAATTTTTTCCAGTCCTGCTAACAACAACCCTCTCGGCGAGAAGGTTAGAAGAGCTAAAACATCCCCCACAACGAAGAATCAAGTCGGAGGCAACGGAGTGAGTGGCTGATCACGCAAAATAACAGAAAAGGTGGGTCCCGAACGTATTCTAAATAAACGATATTGCGAGGGTTAACAGAGGTTAGGGAAACAATAATGCGATGCAATTACATAAGCCTGAGTTTGACAAAAAGTTTCTGCAGCACTTTGTGCGGACTGTTTATTGGAGATACTAATTTTCTCTCTGGTGGCAGGCAGAAGCTACTTCATTCTACTGACAATCTGGCAAAGCACAAACCTCTTTTCTAATACTAATTTTCTCTCTGGTGACCGAATCTTACGAATTCCTCTAACGTGATATCTGAAATATAATGCCAAATATAACCTGTCATTTTCATTGCTATTTAGAAACATCGAAATCAGCAGAGATATTAGGACATCAATGAAAAGGAGAAGAGGACCATACAGGATATTACGCTGTGGAAACCATTCCTGAAAATCATCAGTATCTTAAAGAGTGGTACTACTCTAGTTTATAAACTCGTCCTCTTTTGACTGTTACAAGTTGAAAAGGATAGAAAGTTCCGCATGTACACAGCTACTTTAAAAAGCAGGCAGAAGCTACTTCATTCTACTGACAAAGTGGCAAAGCACAAACCTCTTTTCTAGCATGACTATTGATATAAAAGCTACTTTCAGAACACTTAAACCTGATAACGGAACTATACTACGCATACATTTCATTTACTTTGCAATGATAAATAAATCTTAATAAGCTGAAAGTCACATACACTGCACGGTAAACATCGTATTATCCAAGTTAAGAAACTTCAAGGAGATCCGGAATATTCCTTTCCAGTTCTTTTCAAGAAGTTGCGCGCCCCTAAATCGTTCGACAAACACATCTTTCGTCTTGCAATCTCTAGAGGCAAATATTTAAACATACTTTCTCTAAAAGGGAATCACTGAGATATTTATAACAACTGTTTTTATACATTTTTCAACGTGCATCAGTATTCCATGCACACAAGGGAAAAGCACACAAAGGACTTATGTTTACGAGTTACTATTTTCAAGATGTCTTTGGGGGAAATGAAATATGCATCTCTCGAGACCTGAATTACTCGTTATATATATATATATATATATATATATATATATATATATATATATATATATATATATATATTATATATATATATATATATATATATATATATATATATATATATATATATATATATATATATATATATATATATATATATATATATATATATAATTAGTACTATAATAAGTTTTTTTTAACAGACACTTCTACTCAAAGCTAATTAAAATGTTATTTTTCACCCACAAAGTGATTTTTTATACATAATATTTATACAATTGTTAATGCTTAAAAACAAATAAAATCGTTTTTTACGAACTTAAAGAATGGTGAAATAGCGTACTAATGTATAGAATGAAACTGTGTTTTCTGAAATAATAATATACTAGGCTTCCACGTTATTAACTCCTATTATTAATATTTCGCATAAATGATTCAGTAACAATGACCTATGTATAGATTTTGTACACTGAATTTTAGTAAATATCTTCACAAGTTTTGTACTTCCAAAGGTGGTTATTAATTCCCCTATATATTATTTATAATTGGTTATTTTTATTTAAAGAAAGATAATATAACTGGATTAGATCTATTTTTATACACTTTTTTAGTTTGATTTGAGAACTGACATTCAATTATAAATGAAGTTTCGACAAAATCCTCAAAATCTCCTCAATTACTTCAATGGACTATGATGGACAGAAATACTTTTGCTTACCTATCAATACATAAAAATACTACAGTAACTTTAGTTTTAGGAACAAAGTTACTGAACTAATATAAGTAGAGTCCTATACAGTAGTTGTTCTGGATGGCTTCTTCATGGCGAACTAGTGAGTATAGCCCAAGGATATTTGGACAAGCATTGGTTTAGTTACAAATTTAACAGATAATCGTGCACGGATTTCCTAGTATTACAAAAAAAAGTGTATTTCCACAGTACCTGTATCAAGCGATAAATGCATAGAATATTTCTATTCGATCGCTTCCATGAATATTCCAAGTTTTGTTCAGGTGTGGCAACAACAAGGATAGACAGAAATTGTGAGATATGGATCAAATCATTCTGTGTCAGAGGGCAAATTTGTATCTTTCGATTTTGGTTAATGCATGTGATTGCACCAGTTTGATACTCTGGGAAATACTTTATATCAAATTAAACAGCCTTAAAGTTTTCCAACGAAAACCATATTACATTTGAATTTGTGTTTCGAATATGCTCCCTAAAACTATTGTGAAATTTTAACATGGTCGACTAAAACGTAGGCACTCACCGTTAATGTTAGGTCCCGTGACGAACACCCAGAAGTCAATGGTCTTCTCCTTCCCCAGCTGTTCGAAGTCCCACGGTTCCTTGACCTTTACATCCCCCGATGCATCCACCTCCACCCACTTGACGGGGTTCTCGATCTTGTAGGTCTCCTGTGGGTGCTTCTTGTCCAGCTGGAACATCACTTTTCCCGGCTTGCTGCCGTCCGTCTCACGGTACTCGTAGCTTTTGGTGGGCCGCACGCTCCTCTTTTGGCGACTGAGGAACGGCAGCACTTCGTTGTCCTCTGGAGGCGAGGACGGAGGTTCGTCCTCAGGCAGCTCCAGCTCCTCGCTGTACACTTCGACGTAAACGGAGAAAGGGGCACTGGCGCGGGGCGGTCGGGCCGTGTCTCGCGCCACCACCGCCAGCCTGTACGTCTTGAGCTCGGGGGTGGCCACCAGCAACAGCTGTCCTGTTTTTGGCACAACGGCGAACACCGGGTGGCGCGATACCAGGTGATAGACTGGCCGGTCGCCGTCCGCGTCGAACGCGCTCACGTTGCCCACCACTGAGTACAGCTCCAGGTCTTCGGGGATCCGAAACTCGTAGGCCGTCCTGTCCGGCTGCGGGGCGTTATCGTTTACATTGTCTACAGTGACCGTAATCCGGGCATCGGCACTATCCGACTGCCGGACGTCCGTAGCCCGAATGACCAGTTCGTACACCTCTTGAGATTCCCTGTCCAGCGCACGGTTAGTCCTAACTGTGAGCGCGGTTGTCAAGTTGTCTGGCGGCTGGACGATGCTAAAGGCGTCTCCGTCATTGCCGGACACAAACGAATAGGCGACGGGGTGGCTGGGGTCGGAGGTGGCAAACATTCCGTCCAGCCCCTCAACCACAGTGCCTGCGGGCTCATTCTCAAGCACATTGCCTGTATAGCTGTCCTGTGAGAAGCGGACCAACTTGCTGCGGTCCACCACGTGTAGCACGATGGTCTGGTCTCGCGTCGCGCCTGCCTGGTCTTCGTGCCGCACCACTAGGGTGAGGGGCGGCGTGCCCGCTAGGTGGCCCAGGTCGGAGGTGGGCATGAGCAGGCCGTCACTCATCACTGCAAACAAGCACGAGAACTCATTCTCTAACAGGCTGAACGCCTGGCCCCGATAGTCCAGCTTGGCGATCGCGTAGCCTGGGTAGATGTCATGGGGCACGGCCACCTCGAGCGTCCTCGCCCGGACGGACGGGGCGGAGAGGAGGAGGAGGAGGAGGGAGGCGCACAGAACTAGGCTAGCGTCCATCGCCGTTGTCGTGTTTCCTCGTCGCTTGTCGGCCATTCCCCGCCTTTTTCCTGTCTGCGCTATGCCTCCAGGGGTTCACATGTAGGGTCCGATGCGACCACAGCTCGGATACCAGGCGTTCCACCACCACCAGTTCGCCTGCAAAAAAGAGTGAGGAAGAATTAGTCAAACAGAACACAAAATGGATGAGAACATCTGAGAATAGAAATGTATGCACAGTCTTTTGAAAAAAATAAACAAATAAGATATGTGTCAAAAAATAATCCGATTATCACAAAATTTTTACACGCTAGTTCTTCTGTCGTAAATACATGAATAACTAATCTTTAAAAACTAATAAATGTAAGTATTGTGATGACTGTTCCTAAAACGAAATAAGTACTGTATAAAATTGGTAACAATTGCAGTCAGTTATCCTTTTCTTGTAGTCAACGTGAAGAAACACACAATAACGTTACGACCTGTTCCATAAGTCTGGACACTCATCACAAACACGCTATCGATATAGTGAGAATCGGGTATCTGTATGAGTTTTATTTTTCCTGCATATGATTCACGGGATAAATGAGCTATTTTTTACTTTGAGTTGAATGGTATTTTTAATTTAAACGATATATTCCAATGAGTAATAAGAACTAAAATCTTTAAATAGCTAATACGAGACATATAAAATTTAAATGCTTATTATATTAAAAGTTAGTATAAAGTTTAAGTCATTTTTAATCTATAAAACTTGACTACAACACTTACATCAAGCTAGTTCCTTTTATATAGGGAAACGGATCGAACATTTGTTTAAAATATTCGACAATTTCATAGATATTTAGAATTCATTTATTTGGAAAATATTATGCCTACAGCAATGGGACTTTTAAGATTTTCGATAAAATATTGGGAACAAAGAGCAGGACAGATAAAATTTGAATATCATATTCTTCAGCTTAAAATATTTTATTTAACATCAACACTAAAATTTTCTACCAAGTGACGTCAATGTCGGTGACACCATGAACCACTTCCAAAAATTAAGGAACCCTTGTATATGTGAGTGTGTATTATATGTATACATATACACATACATGTACATACACACATACACACATTTATGTATGTATATTACACCGGTCTCTGGCTGTATCAAGAATCCCAGGGTTTCAAAAGTTCACGAAAAATGTCTCGTGCAGCTACTTAAATACAGAGTGTTGTATGCTTCGACGTATGCCGTCCATGAATACATATAAATTCTAAAGAACAGAATTTCTTTTGCCCAAAGCAAATTGTAACATATTGCAAAACATCTTGCAAAGTCGAAGTCTATACGGATTAATGGATCTCAGACAGTGTTTAGCTTTCACTGTGCATCAAATCTGAGAGAGAGTGGACGATTTGTTTCTATATATGGAGAACCTTGTCCTAGAATGCATTAAAGCGACAATGGACTTTCAACTTCTTGGAACGTGCCTGAAAATTCATTGTAATATAAGAGAAAGAGAAGTAAAAATGTATTTTAATACCCATGATTCCACGGTAAAAGTATTTTTTACTAATGTGTTAAGGAAGAAAAATTACCTATTCGAAAAAATATTTTACTAACAGACAGCTACACTATACTACAGTAATATATAGCACCTTTTTATATAGATTTATAAGCTATATGTAAATTTAATTAAAAATAAATTTTCATCTTGAATTGTAAATATTTATGAACTGTGATAGCTTATTCGGCAAAGGCAGCAGTCTTGTAGTTGGAGGGTTACGAGCTGAGTACTCCAGCCGGCCAAAGATCCACCAAGCTCAATAAGGGCAGTTGGGTCACGTAAAATAGGCTCATGGCCGCAATATCGTCTAAGTTTCCAAACGATACCTCTGAAGGGGGCAGACCAAGCCTTGGAGGTCCTCCGCTTGGTCCCTTCTTGTTTGACCCACTTTGCTTGTGTTGTCCTAGTGAGTAGTGTTGTTTTAGTGTTGGGGTTTTCAAAATAAAATAGGACAGCAAATTCCACGGTGTTGTATGGGCGAATGCTTATCAGCCAAATTACCCTCGCGTCATTAAAAAAAATGTCAGTATTTGTAAATAAAATTAGAAAAAATAGGTGTTTGGCGGTTTTTTTCGGCCTGTGTAACCAAATGATTGGATATAGGGGAATTGTACTACATAAGTATTTGACTCAGTATATGTAAAAAAAAAGGTTAGCGAAACGATATAACTAGTTTTTACATTTAAGTCATAATAACATTTTCTACCAGAAAATAATACAGCATTAAACATAGTTACAGACAAAACCTTGATGTTATGTACCAAATATCTTCCCAACTAAACCCGTTATTAACACTTACATTTAGAAATTATCCGAATTAAATGGTTGAGCTGTTACGAAGTTTGATAAAATACTAATGAAATAATAATTTGCTTACTACTACTGTTTACTACTAAAAAAAGGAATATGTTTCTTTGAAACTAAAGGTTTTCGAGTTTGTGAACGCATGAAAACATCCAGGTACGTTTTTAATTGTTCCACTTTTTGAAATTTATCAGCTACATATCTTGCTGATTATTAAACTAAACTTAAAATTATGTTTGTTCACTACTAATGTTTGTTAAAAAAAATGTTTTTTTTTAAACAAAAGGTTTTATAGTTTATGAACCTATGAAAACATCCAGGCACGTTTTTAATTGTTCCACCTTTTTGAAATTTATCAGCTATATATCTTGCTGGTTATAAAACTAAACTTAAAATTATCATGCTTTAAAACCATAATTTGTCCATTCAAGTAAAAGAACTGTTATAAGAATTTTTACCTGAAAAATAACTATTTTAAATATAAATTTTTTTTAATATATTTTCTATTCATGCTTACAATAACAAGTTGTTTTAATATAACATCTAAAAGGAGTCTCATAGATTAAAATGACACTATTATGTGAAATGTAAATGTGCATAAAACAAGTTTTTTAAAGCCAAATTTCAAACAATTATTAATTGCACCAAAAAACATTCAACTCTCTAATTCAAACCTCTTTACGCCGAACGATGGCCGAATGGTAGAGCGCTGCTCTTCGGAACCGGAGTTCGCGGGTTCGAATACCACTGCTGGCATGGGTGTTGTAGCCGTTCGGAATCGGCTTTAAACTGTAGGTCCCGGTCTCATTAGCCCTCGTGTGCAAAACAGTAGACCGTAGCGCTCCAAACCAAACCAAACCAAACCTCTTTACTGATTATTACATTTATTGATTGATACTAGCATTAAATTTTTTTGTTAATTGATTAAAAAACAAAATAATGTAGAAATTTCCTTGTCGCCGGAAGGGCACACGTGGCAAAATATAGTTACGGTTTTATGTTTGAATAATGGTTAAATAGTAAAAGAAAAAAAAATTATTTTATAAAGGTTCTAAAAATATAAATATTAAAATTGCTCTCATAAAATATGATTGCTTAGTCAATGTCGCTCATACTGCATAGAGTTAATGTTTCCCCGCAGACCTTTGGGAACACAAGATAACATTTTTTTATTTTTTTCTGTAAAAAAAAAATACGCACTCTCATTATATATAAACAAATACGGTAATCGCTGTGAATATTCGGGTATTTGTCCTACCAATGGACCATGTCTCTCAACTCCTCTTCGAAAAACGTTCCCGCCAACGATATGAGAAGAGCCTTAATAACGTTTTGGCCTCCTATGTAGTTCTCTAATTCGGGGAAGTGATTAAAATTACTCTATAAGTAGCTTTCGTCGTAAAGCTAGAGATTCAACCACTACATTGATCGTATTCTCCGGTTCTCTTGAATTCAACAATCAATACTCCTTTTCGGTCCCGATAAATCGTACCATAACCCTCCTGAGAGGAATTATTTTAAATTCTTCGGTTAGTTTGTTACACCAAATTCGTGATTAATACTTGAATTTAGGAATTATCTCTACCTTATACCCAATTAAATCATATGAGCTGTTACAAAGTTTGTTTACCACTAAGAAGACTTTGACGAAATCCCTCCCTTCCAAAAAAAAGAAGGCAAGAGGGGAGTTAAAAAGAAGAATGAAAGACCACGCGAACGAAGTCGCAGGTACAGCTAGTATACAGAATAATTATAAGTACTATTTACAAATGTTTTTTTAAAGAGTAAGTTTTATACTTAATGGCCATATGAAAACATCCAAGCAATTTTTGATATGTTCCATCTTTTTTAAATCTATCATTGTGTCATTACAGGTGACAACGTTCATCGAAGATATCGAATCTGAATCTTGGTCCACCAATATGACGAATGCCTAAATATTCAAGGTGGTTATATCGAAAAGAAATTTTGTTTGTACATTATTTTTAGTAAGAAATTTATTTTCTTCACTATACTTTCTTTTTTATGTATGGTCATCGGAGATTGAAAAACGGGCTCTCATATAATAACATTGCCCATTCACAGAAAGTAATGTTGATCCCCTATATTTGCACCTACTATAATAAAGTGACTAACAAGTCTATGGACAAAGGCTGAAAAAAAGGGGGCAGATGCTCCCATAATAGAAATATATAGTTTTAATGAAAAAATATGTATAATTTGGACACATTTTTAAAATATATTACTGGCAGGTAATTTAGTTACTCCCTCCCATAGAAAAAAAAAGATTGTTTCTCCCATAATACCCATTATAAAAAATTTTTAGGTCGATGACGCAGTAAATAAAGGAAAATAAACATTAAAAATCATTCTTATTTTAGAAATTTTCATTTAAATATATGTTATACTAATTTTTCAAAATAAAAAATGAAATACTTTTATTACAGACTACCATTTTATTTGTGACCATGTTTTAAATTACCCCCTAAGTAAATTAATCTACAAATATTTTAGTTTTTATTGTTATTGTTACTTATAACTCTTGGACAAGCCAAGGATGTAAGCCATAATCAACTAGAAATAAGGCAAGGCGTGCGCCTTTCGTTTTTATGAAGAGCACTACTAGGGTATTGAGGATGAATGATTTAGCCTTCTGTGTTTTCGACCCTACACGTCATTTTAATAATAGCAAAAATTAGAATTGTAGGACCATATTAATTTGTCAGTTGAAACCTATAAAAGTTCAGTGATTTCTGTCCCACTGAAAACGTGTAATTTAATGTGCCTGTGTGATCAATGAACTATTGCGAGGCACCTGACTCCAAACTTCTATCGCATGCAGTTCCCGGGGCAAAGTTCTCGTCCTAACAAGTTAGAATGAACCTTGCAGCAAAATCTTGTCGGGTTTGGTGGCAAGTTTGATTCGCAAGTCCTAAAATTTGTCTTCAGTCCCTATAGCTTATATCATATTCCGACCATTGTGACTCTGATGAATGTTGAACTTTTTAATGTTGCCATCGTCTTATTCCTATCGATTTGATGCAATTATGCGTATTTGAAGGCTAAAATATGTTTTCTAAGTACTATCCTTAAAATTTATTTCGAAATTGTTATGAATAAGAGTATTAGCCACGCCATTTTAAGTATGAAAAAAAGCATTTTTGGATTGATGTCTGCGTACCATGATGTCCCATGCAGCTATTAACAAAGGAAGATATCTTTATGCCAAACACAATTGCGAAGCTTTTACTCATTTCGCCCCACGCGACGAGCACGTGTAGCTTAAGGAATGCTGCGGAGTCCTAGTAATTTAGAAGCGGTGACAAATCAAAAGACCAAGGCTTCGCCTACCAGAGCCAGAGATATGGTTTAATTTGGAGGACATTGAGACCAGGAAGCTACTTTACGTGCTCCAGCTGCCAATAATGAACACATTGGATTTTTTAGCCCCTCCAGTAATCAGATCGACTCCTTTGCCGACTGAGGTACCATGGCTCAGTTCATAGATATATAAACGCAATATCTTAAATGTTTAACAAACTAGAAGGGTAAAAATTATGTTTGTCTGTGTGACTATTAACACTTAGAAACACAAAGAGTAAGCTGAATGATACTTTTGAATGATGGCTTTGACAACAAAATTCTACATCTGTATCCAAAATTTTAACTCGGTCGTTTAACCGAAACTTTCGAATATTCTATCACATGGACACGGAAATCAAAGTTAAAGGGTAAGTTAACAATTTTTTAAGACGACCTTCATAAAATATTAAGTTGAATTTGCGAAATTCTTTTGTATGATTTAAAACGTGTATCCTTAAATTACCGATGAATACACTTGCACGATAAAACCTTTAAACTGAATGACTGTCAAGTTTGCTCATATTTCCAATATCAAAGTATCGGAAATATGGGCTAAACAATATACTGTAACACCTTCCTTTGCATGTTAAAAATAAGTTAATAAATTATTAAGAATTCTAAAGAATATTTGTACCTTTTAGAGGGCCAATCGATTTTAATTGCTGTCAGTTTCATAAAATTCAAATTTTTGCTATTCTTTTGGATATTCCACTATCAAATATCTTTAATAATACAAAAATTAAATAAAAAATACGTTTTCAATAAATTTTCACTTCTTGTATCTATTTAAAATCATTCTACTGTTATATACAATATTTTTCTTTTCATTATTCATAGAAGCCACTTCGTGCCCAGCCTTTGGTCTGAGTATTTAAGGTTGTCAAATAAAAAGTTATATGTATTTCAAAATTTAATTTGTTTTTAGAATGTATTACGCTGCACTAAAATAAATTTGTAAAATAAAAGTTTCATAAAACGATTAATACATTTTATTTTAATTTTTCTCACAACTTTAACTATATTTGTAGATTTATCCCAGCGCATAGCTAAAGGAAAAGTAACTAGAATTTTAGTAAGATTATTTAAAAAGAATGGAGGTACCTATATAGATATTAAAACCTGATTTAACGAAAATCCATTAGAGTTAATCATATTTGTCGCTTTATATTTGCATAACAGATAATCATTGATTATCTCTAATGGACTCTGGTGGGATCGATATTAAGCATGTGACATAAATAAAAACCCTGTTAATTACTTTTAATTTTGTAAACTATCATTCTGTTACTCCTAGAAGCGGAATGGGTTTCACATTTGAAAACATTTCAAAATAAAATTTAGAAAGGAAGAAAAATGCTTTAGAATATTAATTGAATAATTATAGAAAATCTGAACAAAAAGCCCTAAAACATAATCTGAAGACACATTTTAGACAAAAAATTAATTTACTTAAAAGTTTTAATAATGTTAGCACGCTATTCAAGAAAAATTTTCTACTAGATATTAAATGTCCACCAGAGTCGATGGAAGGGTAAAAAGGGATCTTTATCATAACCTCGATCTTAGAAACATTTCACTTGCCTAAATCATACATTTTTATAGATTACGGCCCTTTTCCAGACTACCTTGTACGTTTCAATTTAAATAACAATACATTTATTTGCCCCATTTATGGAAATGCCGACTATTACTCTTTTTATTGCCCCCTTACTTTATGTCTTCATTTTTAAAAAAAAGTCATTCAAAATCTGGAAGATAATGAACATGAGTCAACTAAGTTATCGGAACTAAATCATCGCTAAAACCCAAATTATACAAAGTATTTTTCTGCTTAGAATTTGCTATCTAATTATTGTAACAACTATAACGTTGCTTAAGTTTTATTTTGCCTAGTAAAAATTTTTTCTGTCTTAACTTTTGAGCCGAGTCTTGTGACTGATTTTTAATAATTCAAAATTCTTTCCCATTATAAAATATTTCAGAACATTTTATACTTGGAAATGTCCATTAGGAGTGTGAAGTCAGATTCTAGCAGAGGATCCCCAAGCATTTTGTCTTTAGCTTTGTTTTTACGTACTTTTTAAAGAACAAATTAATCTTTCGAAGGAAATACAAAACATTAACCCAGCACATATATACACATACATATATATATACATATATATACACATATATATATACACATACATATACACATACATATATATATACACATACATATACACATACATATATATACACATACATATACACATACATATATATACATATACATATATATACGTGTGTGTGTGTGTGTTTACTGTAGTACTTATAAAAAAGTACTACAGTTACAACTGGGAATTTCGGAAAATTACTTGAAAGTGAAGATTCAGTGTCTTAGCAATATATCATAAATTTTTAGTTGTAAACTAAAAAGTACTTCAATATATAGATGTGTTTCAAAAAAGTATACAGCAGTGCTCCAAACTATCAGTGTATAGATGAAAACAGCGTGTAAATGAGATATTTCAATCCGAAAATAAAAGGAAGACATTGTTTTGAGATTAATGTTACTATGATAAATAATTATATTTCTTTAGCAATATTTATCCTTAATTATTCCATATACATTTTATAATATTTTTTAAACGCGAAAAAATTTTAAATAGAACAGCTAATCATTTTTGCTTTATTTTAGAGATTGTATTAAAGCGTAGCCAAAAAAATCACCACTTGGCGTAATAAATTTGGATTCTACTAGGAATTGAACTATAAGGAATAAAAAATATAGATACAATGAAATAAAAGTCAAAATAAAGAGAATGCTACGAATCTTGAAGATTTGTAAAAAAGAACTTATACCGGATTATTCTTCCCCACGCTTAGTCATAGTTCTACGAAGAATCCTCCATTGATAATCCAATTTTTTTAGTAAAGCGATTACAATTCAGACTTTACGGCGACAATTTTATTCTTTCTAAGATAATAAAAATTAATTTTGTTGCCACTAAAAATCGGATGCAATTGCATTTTAATTACTCATTTTTTTTTTCAAGTTAAAAGGTTAAAATAAGATTTTTTTCAAAAATCGTCTGATATCAATGCCAAGAGATATGTCAAAATAAAATCTAAAATGAGAAAACAGAATTCTCAGAATATCGCCTAAGAAACTGTGGAGAAAAATTTTACCACAAATGTTTGAAGAAGGAAGCAGTTAATGTATAACTGATAATATTAGAGAAGGCTCACCACCTATATATTACCCCCATAGAAAAATATTTCACAAAACCATGGTATTATATAGGCGAATGCTGAATAAAGGCTAAATAAAGACATTAGTGAAAAACAAATTGGCACCATGCGTTGACTGAAGTTTCACCTAGTGATACAAAATCTATTGTTGAAAATGGCGCAAACACAAAATTTTCAATCTCTAATTTTTGTTCTTTTAATCTCCAGTTTCAAATTCCTAGTGAAATCGGTCAAGTTGCTTTTGAGTTCATAAAAAACACACATATACACATTTTTATTTATAATATTTATTTTTAAGATAAATTGGTCAATGGTCAAAAGGTTTTTAGATTGTGTTATAAACAGGATGTCTAAAGCAATGTTTAGCTATCTAGGTTTTAGTTCCATTAATATTTACAGTTGCTTCCACGATAGAAGCACGTTGTTGTTGTGTTAAATTTGAATTTTAACACTACCGTCAATGTCTTTTAACAAGACTTAATTAACACCGATGTTTAATGCTTAAAACCGGAACTTCGAATATCCATGTTAGCAGAGAGATTCAAAGAGTTAATAATTATCTATAGAGAAGCTAAAATCAGAAGAAGAAGAATTTTTATAGACATAAAGCTTTTTTTAAAAAAAATATCACACTGAAATAGAATGAAAAATTAAACGTCATAAAACTGTTTCGTTGGAGTTTTCTCTTCCACTACTGGCAATTACGATTATTCGTGTTCGTGACATACAAAATGATGGTGTCTATGTGTTAAGGAAAACTGTGTTCTTTATTACTATATATAAAAAGTCCGTAAATGCATTAAATAAAGATCAAAACAGCAGAATCGAAAAAGTTGCCGATTTGGAGAACGTAAGTTACAACATGAAGTATGTGTTGAGGTAAATTACCTCTTACGGTTGGATTAGGTCCAAATTTTGACGCATTTTTAGTGTAAGAACCACAAGCCAATTTTTACGCATCTAGATCATCGCGTTTGCGATTTCATGTGTTCACATACGCACATGCAGGATTAGGACTCCCTTATTTCTTTTTCATTCTGAATTTAAAGAAACACTTTCTAAAGGGTCGATATTCGTACAAATCAAGAATGGATGTTTTCAAGACTCAAAAATTTTGTAAAGTCACAATTTGGCTTTAAAGAGTCCGCAATGTTTTTAATGTTCAGCACTAAAAACTGGAAAAAAACTTTCTTGTATCGGATATACGAGGGAGTAAATAAGCGAAGTCTAACATTCTCTACTGCCACATAATGTGCCCTATACCTGAAAGTTTTGGTAGCAATTATTGAACTAAAAACTTTTAAATAGAGCAAATTAGATCACAAACTGTACGTCAGATAAACTGGAAATCATATAAAAAAGTAGTATCTAGATAATGCACAAATTACTAAGGTAATGGATTTTAATTCAGGAGTCCAAGGGTTAGAATCCGGCAACTGGCATGGATGTTCGTAGATGTTCGAAATCAGCTTTAAGCAATAGATTACAGTCTAACAAGTCATTGTCCAGCAAAAATATAAATGTAGAGGTCTTGTCAAATCAAAATGTTACTAATCTACACTATAAATTAAGATTTTACTGCAATATCTTTTGAGGTCTAAAATTGGATGCAGATCTACGACTTCGGTTCAAATACTTTATTGCATCTACCTACCAAGTTACATCATTTTTGGAAGACTTAAAGCAGGCATGCCCAACCCGCGGCCCATTTAAAAAAAACAATTTACTGAACTGAGGTGAGCCGCACATATAAAAATAAAACAACAAATTATTCAAAATATTTTATTATCGTGAAATATTCAAAATATGCATTTTTACAGTGCCAGCTGCGACTGTACGTAAAAGTTGTGTTATACATATATCATAACTTTTGTATCATACATCAACTTTTTGCTGCCCAATTGAAGTTTTCAACTGTCTATATAGTTTTAGTCATTTTGACTATATACAGTTGAAACATAGAATTTTAGTTGTTAATGTTTGCAATAATAAATATCACATATTAAGTACGTTAAGGCTTGATAGTAACCAACGTAAACCTGGTCTTTGAGTAGGTTTGGACAGGTTACGTTGAAATTTGATTGTTCTAGAATATCCTGTCAATCGGCCATTACTTATACAACCAGAATTGCAATCAAACATTGAGATAAAATTCCTCTACGAAGGGAATAAGATTGAGTATTAAAAAAATATTTCGCCGAAGATAAATTTCCAAATTTAAGACGATTGGTAATGTGCATTATATCAGCATTTGGAACTACTTATCGCTGCGAATCATTTTTTTTCCAAATTAAATCTTGCAAAAGCAAAGTGTCGCAGCAGGTTGCTTGATAAAAACATGACCAATCAGCTATGATGCGTGTCGACTACATTATCCGTACATATTAACAAAATCTCCAGTAAAATACAAAAACAAATCTCACATTACTTTTAAAATAATACATTTGGTAGTGCTTGTGAATAAACTACAATATTTATTTATATTATAAATATAATAATAATATTTTAACCCTCATGACTAGGGAGGAAGGTAAGGTGTTCGGGGTGATTATAAATACAGTACAGTTAATGTTTATTGTCATTGTAGTTATGATATATGTATAACACAACTTTTATGTACAGTCGCAGCTGGCACTGTAAAAATGCATCTTTTGAATATTTCCCGATAATAAAATATTTTGAATGATTTATTGTTTTATTTTTATATGTGCTGCCCACCTCCTCAGTTCTGTAATTTTTTCCCCACCAACCGATTTGGATTGGGCACCCCTGACTTAAAGCTACATCAGATATAAATAGCAATTTTAAGTAGATCAACATGAAAGAGATTATTTGTACTTAATAACTTTAAAATAGAATTATAAATTTTATTCATAAAATAAATATTATCTTCTAATAACAGACTATTCAAAGAAAAACCTTATTTAAAAAAATAACGTAAGACATATTTTATATCAGGAAATATTTTGAAGGAACTGTTTAATGATTTTGTTCGTTTCCTAAGGACACCTGTGATCACCCTACAACACTCTATTTATAAAAAAAAGAATATTATTCAGAATACTAGGTTTTGTTTTGTTTGTTTTGGTTTGGAGAGCTACGGTCTACTGTTTTGCACACCAGGGCTAATGAGACCGGGACCTACTGCTTAAAACCGATTCCGAACGGCTACGAACACCCATGCCAAAGTGGGATTCGAACCCACGAACTCCGGTACCGACGATCAGCGCCCTAACCAATCGGCCAGCGTTCAGCCAGAATACTAGGTAATGAATTTATGATTCTCAGATATCACACACTAAAGAATTCAAGCATTTATTTTAACCCTTTAAAGGTCACCAAAATAAATTCATGGGAATTTAATGTAATTTGTTTATAAATATTATCTATGAGCCTTGTATATGTAAAATTCAATTAATGTTTCTTTACATTCCTTAGAAGAGTTTGCCTTACAGGATACCAAATTAGGGTTTGAGGGGTGGTTTAACTGACTAACCCCTACCCTTGTACAGCTTGAACATTATGCCTTTTTAAAAGTTTAACTATACTGGAAGAACAATAAATGATAATCCTTAAACTGGTATAATAAATAAATAGCTTAACAACTTAAAAGTGTTGTTTGTACAGATACTTTTATTTGGGGTCATAAGTAAGATAAATTGAATCTGACTTCTCAAGAACAGAAAGTTTAAATACATATATTTCAATAGAAAAAGAAATAAATAAGTTAAACGTAGAACTATCATCTGTTATATATTTAAAATATCAAAAACATAATATGTATAAAATGTATAATATGTATAATATGTAAAGTATATAAAATGTATAAAATATATGTATATATATATATATATATATATATATATATATATATATATATATGTATGTATATATATATATATATATATATATATATATATATATAATCGAAAACTCATCCATGTTTCAAAAAAGTTTCTTTTAATTGCAAAAGCTCTTGATTCTACATCATTGGCTTCCATATATCCCAGATATATGAGATTGGAGCCGTAAATAATTATAAAAAGATAAAGTAAAGTACTCCAAAAAGTAAAATTTAAAAAAAAAGCTGTTCAATAGGTGGTTTTTCTAAGAAACCATTGTCCGATAAAAGGTTAAACTTTTTTATATCATAAAAAGAGAAAACAGAGTTGAATATATTAAAAAATAAAGTATGCATATTTATGATTAAAAAATTATTTTAACAATTGTTTAAATAATTAATTGTTAGTTTTTAAAAGTTCAATGATTAGTTAAACAGTATATATGTTACGGTAAAAATGATAAATCGGTGATTATATAAAATTACCGCTGTTTATACATAATCACCACTAAATTTGGTAAATATGACAAATTATTTCATATTTATCAAATTTACCGGTTAGTTTATAAAATCCCCAACTCATCATTGGGAAGGTAATATAAATCCCTAACTTCAGGAAAATTCGTTCAGTTTGCGCAACTGCTTGGCAAAAAATCTGGCAAACTTTGTAATTCTAAATGTCATAATAGTCTAATATGCTTAATAAGTTAACTTAAAATATTTAGTAATTCGTAGTAATAGCCTTTACCGTTATATGTAAAAAAAAATTTTCTCTAAAATATATATCTATCGGAATTCTAAAAAAAATTCAAGTTAACGTTGGCTAATTGATTTTCTATTCTAACAGTAAAAATATATGTAGTACTCAAGATAATCACATTACACTTGGCACTCAAATTTGGTGCATCGTAAATCAGGGATTTAGCTAATTGGTAACCTTGGTGTATGTATATCAAGAACATAAATAAAAGCTTCTGAAAGTATTGCATATCTATTTATAAATGTTTTTCGTAGTAGCCCTGTTCTATTTCAGCGGTTAAAAGCACAAAAATAAATTATACAAATTACAGACAATATCAGACAGAATGATTTCATAAATATGGCGCAATTCGAAAGAACAAAACGATTGTGTGGGATAAAAGAGTCAATCGTCAAGTTTTTCTGTTAACAAATTTGACTCCACTGAGTAATTCACAAGCTAATATTTAAAAAAGTAAACAATTTGACCCATTTCTCAAGAAAAGTTTGCAGTTCCTGTTTTAAAGCGTTGTGTTTCTCATGCCGGCCATGACGACTTGAACACACAAGCATACATGTATACACATATCTATTATTCGAAAAATCTACGTTTGTGAAATAAATTGCTTATTAAATGATAAATTTATATGGAAGAAGATTTCGTATTGCTGTATTCGCTTTCTATTTTATTACAAAATTTTGCTTTTTACTCATTAAATAGCGGATGTGAGGGATGGTGGATTAATAATAACTAGTAATATATATGAAGAACACATTTAATATTACATAAAATCCAAAGAGAGAACGCACCAACCCAACTGTATGCTTACATGTTGCCAAAACAGAGTAGTACAATACTGATGTTGCCACATAATAATTAATGTCCATTAAATCATAACATTACTAATATGGTATATTCAAAGCATTTACTTGTGCAATGAATTTTACGTACAAGTACACAAAGAGAAGAAAATAAAATATTTTAAATAGCGTTTACATTTTGAACCACAATGCAACAACGAGAAATCTTACGGTATAAATATTTTTATTATAAAAATAAATCGGAAGTAGCTTCTTTTCAACTTTCTCGTACTCATAGAAAAGAATAACTACTTTCATTAGTCATACTTTGTTCTTATTTTTACAAAACATATGGACACTAGCACATAAATAATATTTGTATTTTAGCATCGTTAACAGGTTACTTTATGAATTTAAATAACATCGGAAACCGGATAGTAACAGGAAGTAGTCATTCAGAAACCGGGAGTAGCAGTTAACCTGCTACTTCCGGTTGCCGCGAGTAACCCAAAAGTTGGTAGGAAACTATAATTTTGCTATAATGTACATATTCTAATTTCGGTTTCTCTAAGTCAAAACTTACTGCAGTAATCGTGTTCATAAACAGGCAAGATAAACACACACAGGTATAATTCCAAAATGGCCTTTTTGGAGTCAGGAATGTCCAAAATGGGAAGGTTAATCAAAATCTCGAGGTAAAGTTTTGGACGATTACAATACTTTCCTGTACTACTTAAACGAGAAAATCAACTTATACAGATATGTTAAGAACAGCAAAATGATATGGGGTAACATTTAGATGGGAAATAATGCTCAGGAAATATCATGTCACAATAAAGCTCGTATATTACACTTTTCTAGTTTAGTTTTAGATTTTAAAAGAGAAAAACATGAAACTTTGACATATTTTTTGCTTACATATTAAATAAAAATACAGTAGAACCTCTTTTTAACAACCCCACTATACAACGACCCCTTCGTTAGAACGACCATCTTAAAAAGTTCCAAATATTTAGCCATAGGAATAATGTTAATTTTGAATCATTAAAACGACCCCAAACGTATTATTCGTTAGAGCGACCGCCAATTTTAGACAGCAGAACTCATGAGCAAGTGGGCTATTTTAAAATTATTGTACTGTGGTACAACTGCAAGAAACCTGTACTTCTTTGTGTTTGCTTAAAGGACCCTTTCGTCACGTATGACATTAATGTCCTAGGTAGATGACACTCCAGACACTAATGAAATGACCCAGCTCCTCAGTGTCAAATTTCCGGATCTTCAATTACCTTTTGATGAGTTAGTTGCGGTGGACGAAACTTTACAGTGCTGCCAAGAAAATTTGAATGAGGACGATTTTATTGCCCTATTACCGGAAATGAAGAAATCTGCGATTCCGATGACGGAGAAGAAATCGTCCAAGCTTTTGAAAAAATGGATGAAAAAGAAGCCTTCAATGCAAACAATGCATTGCGTCAATATCTTGAAAGACAATTTAATTCTAAAGATATTCTTCAAAATCTAACGAGTATGGAATCAGTGATAATGAAAAATTCCTAAATGAACTTGAAACAGGCGTCAATCAAACACTTTTTTTCAAAAATTCAGTAAAGGAAATACAAATAAATAGAAGTGTTCTCAAGTATATACTATTGCGTCATTTCTTTGCTCCTTTTTTAAATTATTTTTTCAATTCGTTACAACGACCATATGATGTCTGAGCCAAAGGAGGTCATTATACCGAGGTTCTACTGTATTAACGAATATTTTTACTAAAAACGTCAAGCATTACACAATATTTAAACTACATAGCCTCTTAGAAGGATATGGATGAAATGAGTTCAATGCAAACGTTTTACGTGTTGTTTGAATATTGTGTGAAGCTTAAGGTTCTTTAAATAAAAATAAGTAGTAGTTTTATTTGTTGTTATTTAAAATCCGAAATCAAACACAAAGCTTCGTGCACAACTTTTCCTTTTGACTAAATTTTGAAGTCATGAAAAAGGAAAATTTATAACTGAGAAAACAGTTATGATTTGGCAGGCTTCGACGACTTGATTTCTACTTTTAAAAGCTTAAAATTTTTGAGACGTTCCCCGAATGAAAAAATTTAAACTGTATATGATAGCTTATTTCTCATTTATTTGTTGTGTATAATCCTCATTAGTCCAGTCCTAATGTAGGGTTAGGAAACTTAACACTCTTAAAAATGGAAAGTACAAAATTGAAGTTTTCAAAAAGAAGGCTATTGTGAAGACCCCCCCCCTTTCTCCAGAACTAACGACCGGTATCAGCTGATCTGAAGCCTCCTGATAATTCAGCTAAAAAAAAACTAGCTGTAACCTTAGCTGCAGTTCCCAGGTAGCTGGAACCGTAACTGACCCCGACTGAATTTTTTGACTTCTTGAAGGTCTTGAAGGACTCGGGGATTGATCGTCGCACTCCTCGGGTTGTCGGTTCGATCCCCGAAGATGTCAAATTTTCTCAATGTAAACCTAATTTAATATGTTCTGATTTTTCTTTTATTGTATTATTTCTTATGTTGTCTTATTAACTTTAATGTTTTATTATTATTATTTTAAATTTCAATTCTCATATTTTATTTCATCTATCACGTAATTTTATTTGGATGTCCTTGGCCCCTTAATTATATTTTTTGTCTTCTATACTTAATCTTTCTTCTCGTTATTTTTATGCGTTTCTTTCCCCTTATAGTTGTTTATTTCTCTGCTCGCTTCATTTTCGTGCTCACTATTAGAATTCTCTGGATTAGAGGGCTCGACCCAGAGAATCCAGTTAAACTTACATCTTGTAGGTATTGTAGGACTGGGGGCTTTTCGACATTTTTCTGACGTAGGTGCTTTGACCTCGTGGAGACTTTCGCGTCTTTTGACCGGCCAGGTTTCTAGTGATTAAGTTCGGGAGATTCGTAAAGTCCGCTCATATTAGGGAGCTACAGAGTATCTGATACCGAACGGGGGATAATTTGGGTTTGCATTGCACCCTGGAAAAGCGTCCACACTTGTGAAAGATTATTTAATCTATTTTCGTTCTACTGTGATCGTCGTGGTGATGTTATGCAGGCAACAATGCTTTGTATTTCCACTTGTTTTGGGGAGATTAGAATCCCCTTGTGTATAGCCGTATTTACTCCAGAAATAAAAGTGATTTCCAATTTTATCGTGACTGTGATCCAATCTTCACGTTACCTCTCACTCGAGGATATTGAAGTCGTCACAACCTCCAGAGGTACCCTTTGAGAATTTAAGTTCCTCAGTCGCTCTTAATGAACACGGTGAATCTGTAACTGACTCGAGCCCGATCTCACTGGTTTCGGGATCATTTTTTTTTAATCTTACTGAGCTACGGGGGTAGAAAAAACCAATACATGTTGTAGAGATGAGGCCGACTGAGCCTATAGGCCAGCCGTACGGATAAGTGGAGTACACATGAGAAAATACAAAACTGAAAAAAAAAACTAATTCCTCCTGCTGAGTTTTGTTTATTTTGAATATAAATAAAGGTGTAAATAGGAAATAAAAATACTAATTAGGCCATTATGCCAAAGGAACCCCACTCGGTCAAAGATATGCCAAACACGGCGTCTATATGTAAAAAAGAAATGGTGTAAGAACTGATGCAGAAGAAATTCAGCCCACACTCCTTTTTACTTGCTCGCTCTTCGAGGAGGACTGCAGATCTCCCTATAAAGTTTGTTGGGCAGCTTTGCCTTGACCGAAGAGGGCTACTCCGCGGTTAGCAACACCTCTTGACCAATGGGGTCGAAGGAGGATCACTCACTTCGCTCTCGCCTCTAGGTCAGCTTCGTGCTGGTGTTGTTGAACTGTAACTCTTTGTTACACATGTAAACATTACAGATTTAAACATTCATTATTATTTGTAAACATGACATGTAAACACTTCTGTACGTATCTTTTTTTCGGGAAATCATCGAGAACACTCGATTCACTGGAGAACATTGAAGTCGTCAGACTAAGAAAAGCAGCCTTTACAAACTCGGAAATTTATTCAACCTTTAAGGAGCCCTATGTAATATAAAATATTAAAATTTAGAGAATTAACTAAACTGCTTATGTCAGAAGGATAGAAGAGGGAAATCCGGTGAAGAAAGTTTTCATTGCTAAGCTCTTTACGTCCAGTAAGAGAGAGAGGCCCAAGCTTCGTTGGATTAATTCATTTTAATCAGATTTTTAATGCAATGGGTGTTAAAATATGGCAAACTAAAGCGAAGAGTAAGCTGTAATGAAAGAGCCTCCGACAGATGAACTTGTCACACCGTGAACTGTTGTTTTAACATTTTAAGGCGACAATGGACCTTTAGAGTAAACTTTTTTTTTCTTTTAAATGAATTTCCTTGAAGATTCACTGTGTTGTTAGTACTACTGAAATATAAATATATTAAAAATTTGAAGGCAAAATATTAATTAGTTTTTTGGACTGCTATGGTCTACTTTTTGCAACACGAGGGCTAATGAGACCGGGACCTACTGCTTAAAGCCGACTCCGCATGGCTGCGAACCTCCATGCCATAGTGGGATTCGAACCCACAAACTCCGAAGGCCAGCTCCCTAACCATTCAGCCATCGTTCGGCTTAATTAGTTTTGGAGTTATTAATTATTAACTATTTCATAATTAGCTTAATTGAAAATGCTCCAGGGGCATCCATTTTGCATAAAATATTATAAAAAAATTAAGTATACCTTATAGACTTTACAAAAAATGTAGTTGTTTCCATAAACATTCATAGAAAATATAAAGAGAAAAAAATAATTATGATGATGATACCCATATTTTGCAGAATAAACAGCTATAGCGGTTAATTAAAATGCATAACTAACATATGCTTCAAAACATACCCGTTTCAACTAGACTTTATTTTATAAACTCTAACGTAAATAATACTGGAATTTCAGAGACAATGATCTATTTTCAATGCGCCTGGAGTACTTTAAACATTTGTAATACATGAAAATTTTACTTCTGAGTAAACAGCATTTGAAGTTATTATTGCTATACCCATAAGTAATGATAAGCTTATTATACCCATAAGTAATGATAAAATGATAGGAATGAAAAAATTCTTTTTGCTCTGTATTCCTAATGATATATTCTTTCACTATTCACTAAAATCGAAAATTCGAATTTTCGGTCGATTTTAGCCAATTTCAAAGTCTACCATCGCCTTAAAGTCATTATTGCCGACTACATATCGACACTTATCTTAAATCTAAGATATCATGGACTGCACAGAATAAAATAAATATAAAATTTAAACAACTTTGAATAATACAGCACGTTACGTTACTAATCTGCGATCGTTTTAAACATCACAGTGTGTCATTTATAAAAAAGGAAAAGAAAGAACACTTATTTGGTATTACATGTACAATAAGTGCTGTAAAATGGAGTATTATAATATATATAAACAATTCTCCATGATTTCAGTTCATGTACCTCTGAAAGAGTAAATGTATATGCTCTGTGCGATAAATCATAAAGTGTCTGTCCAAATGGAAAATTTATAATTAGTTAATTACTCATTAATTTTGGAGATTGTTCATAAAATTTCCATCTATCTACTCTCAAAAGGAAAATTCGTTCTAAGAATATATAATAATTGTACAAGCTATTCTATAGCGGTTTTTAAATAGAGACGCCAGGCATTAATGGGTTAACCCTGTCCCTGTTTTGCCCGTACGGGCACAGCTTTCGGGCGTTTACTGATTTGCCCGTATGGGCAAACTGATTTCTATTTCGCTTGCACTGTTTCGGCAGTATTTTTTCCAATTTTAGTAACAAATTTTTCGTATAGATGTCCAGTAAATGATAGTTTGCAGTTTATTGTATTTTCTACTCTGATTGGTTCAAAAGCGCGGGTTTTTTCGCATGTTTTGTATCAGAAGACGAATTGTTATCTTTCAGTGTATAGCTTTCTGGTTATATTTTACTAACCACCTGATAATTTTATTGATGCAAGAGTTGAATAATATATTTTTACTTTTAAATAATGGATAATTCAGAACGTATGGAGCTAATTTCTTATGATTCGAACTGTGACTCGGAATCAGAAACTGAATTATCTGTAAATGATAGTAGCGAAAGTTTACTAGATGACCTGGATAGTAGTGACTCTGATAGTAGTACAGATGGAATCAGTCAAGCAAGACAATTTTTTTAAATTAATTGTGATAATCCTTCGGATCCGCCTCCTAGATTTGCTTTCTCTGGAATTCCAAAAATTAACCTTGGTATCGATGAGACTAAAGGTAAACTTCAGTTCTATGATGCTTTCATAGTAAGAAAAAAGTTGTAATAAATGCTTAAAAATATTAGAAATGTTAATTTTAATGACATATCTTTACTTAAAAATGTTAAATGAACAAAAAAAATGTAATAAAAAATATGACATTTTTTGACCGAATTCTGGAAAAAAAATGAAACTGTCAAAGGGTTAATTACGGTGAGAATGTCTCTTTTATTATTTTAGTATTTATAATTTTTTTTTATTTCAGTGACTTAGGATCTATACCAAACACTATTTTCTGACTTAAAAAACCGTTACACATTTTACTTCTATAAATATGAATATAAGAAAGATTTCAAGTGGATTAAAAGCATCCAAACAAAGGCAGTGCTTTTGAATTTAAACAGTATTTGTCGTAGCCTTTGACTCATTCTCGTAATTTTTCAGATTTACGACGATACCTCAAGTGTTGTCTGCACGCCTTACGGGCATCCTCAAAAGAGACCACCGAGTGAGTGAAGAAAAGGCCTGTGTGAATGAAAAGAGAAAAGGATGACGAGTTGCTGCCAAATCAGAAAAATGAGTCGACGCGCTTTATTCACAGTGTTGTTGACCTCTTCGGTCAATGGGCTTTGTTCAATGGGTAGATTCCATTTTTAATTCTCTCCTGATGAATTCCGGAACACTGTCGAATAAATAACAGGTGAAAAGGTAGGTCTCGTCAAAACTATTTAACCCTTTACACTCCAAATTACATTTCAATTTTGCTAACAACAGCTCTCAGTGATTTTAAGTGTTTTATTTGAAATATTCTTAAACTAAAAATTAGGACTATTTAGATAAATAAATAAAAAAATTCAATGAAATGTCGGTTTTATTTACACTACCGCACGTTTCAATTCTTCTTTTTGAGCATTTATTGGTTTGGTTTTGGAGCGCTACGGTCTACTTTTTGCAACACGAGGGCTAATGAAACCGGGACCTACTGCTTAACCCTTTCCTCGGCCATTTATTTCTCCCTCCACGTTTCCAAACTTTCAAAACAGAGCTGCTAATTTTATTCAATTGATCGAACAATTGATGACAGCTCAAAACCGAAAAGTGAATCAGTCTTTCCGTCGTTTCAATAACAAGACCAATATATTATAACTAGCATATAGCCCGTCATATGACGGAATTGGTAAAATTTTATAATTTTCCAGAATTGTAAAGTACCCTATAAAGCAGGTAAGAAAAGGTTTGTGTTTTAGCCGAGAATTATCTGGTACACGCTCAATAATTTGTTTATCTTCATACTCCTCTAAAGCCTCCCGATACCGTGAATGCAGTTTAGAATCACGTTGAAATAAACCGTGTGGTTATGTATAAAAAAACAAACACACAAACGAATAAATTTCTTAAACTTTAATGATATACAACTTAAATGCTAGATATTTATTAATTCGTGAAATAGACTTTTACACTTTTATGAAAAAAATTTGTTGTTAATACCGGTGATAAAATTTAAATTGCAACAAAAAATAATCAAAGATTAAATTTAAAATTATCACATATGTACCTAATCTATTATTTAAGCCAAATATCAATCAAAAGTATTTACGTAATACCTAAATTCAGTGATAAAATGTATGAAAACAATGCAGACGACGTTTAAATAATTTAAAATAAGAAATGATTAAATGAGATGGTTGAAGGAATGATGTTATAATGCTAGAAAAATATGTTATTTTTATCTATTTATTATATGATAAATTGATACATTTAATTACCTGTTTTTAACCAGGGAAAATAGGGCTTGATATAATGACATTAAACTCTCGAAAAGGGGGGAAAGGGGTGGATTTTGAACGTTTTAAAGACTTGCTATGAATTTATCTAACACTAACTCATCACAAATTCCAATATGGCTGCCCCTATCAATTCCAGATCCAACCGCTTCATAAATTCGAGGACAGATAACTTAGGCTATTATTATATAGGGGATGGGTTTTGCGCTTCCCACAGGTGTATACTGTAAGATCGTGTAGGTGGGAAATAGTCTTCCCACGGTCCACGAAAGGGTTATAACCGATTCCGAACGGCTACGGACATCCATTCGAACCCACGAACTCCGGTACCGAAGGCCAACACCCTAACCAATCGGCCATCGTTCGGCCACTCGACATAGGAGTTGAACGGAAGTTAAGAAAGGGATAAAGTTAGATGGAGGAACCTGCTTAAATTTAATGAAATCATATAAACAGCAGTAAAAGTGAAGCTGAATTATAGAGCACAATAAAATAGGTAGTTTTAATTCTATGTTTACGAACATTTTTGTACACCTATTGTTCAAAGTGTTAGAACTGCGTACTCGACAAACCATTATGTTGACTACATTAGGATACGGTTGCAAATTAAAATTTCAGTATATATTGACGGATCATTTTCTTTTTAAATATTAATTCCATAAACACAATAACAACAATTAACAGTAATCAGTAATGAGAGTTTGTGAGCAATATCGGTGTAGGGGGCAATTCACTAAATAATAATTAAAATTAATTAAGAAATGATCGTAATATCGTTGTGGGATGCAATACCTTCTACGTTTTTGTCCTAGAGAAGGTTTGGTTTGGTTTGGAGCGTTACGGTCTACTGTTTTGCACACGAGGGCTAATGAGATAGGGACCTACTGCTTAAAGCCGATTCCGAACGGCTACGAACATCCATGCTATAGTGGAATTCGAACCCACGAACTCCGGTACCGACGATCAACGCCCTAACCAATCGGCCAGCATTTGGCTCCTAGAGAAGGGATGGTGGATCTGAAGGGTCAGTTTACAGCACAGGTTCAAAACACTTATATTTACGGATCCATATATATAAGTGGTAAGGCATTTATATTAACGGACACTCGTCAAATTGACAAGTATATAACACGAGACATTTTCTTTAAAAAATATTAATTTAAAAATACGTACAATCTTAAGAATAGAAATATAAATAACTATCATTTAGTCAGATTGTAATTGTTCTTTCACTAGTGAAAAAAAAAGTTACGTTAGTTTTAGTGTTCAAAGACTTAATACAGGTTCATTAAATATGTTAGGATTGCATAAATAAACAACAAATTCATATTAACTTTTACTATTCATGCATTTATTCTGCAGATTTCTGCAAATATTCTGCTGTCCGTATAAATTTTCCACATTTTTTTCAGATTTAATGCAAATAATTTTGCTTCTATTTTTGTTATAGTACCCGATTTGACAAAATTTGCGTAGTTTTGAACTACAGTAGAACCTCTTTTTAACGACCCCACGATACAACGACCCCTTGCGTTGACCCCTCTACAGAAGAAAGTCAAATCCCAAAAACTAAAAATATATATGTCAAAAGTGCAATTCTTTAACGAAGGGCAACAACCAACTGATTTGTTAAGCAGATAAAATTTCGTTATAACAATATAATTTATTCTCACTAGTTTTCAACGATATATCCAAAAAATTTCTAGAAAATTTAAATTTTTACGAAAATCCAAACTTTGCGTGAAAATTTCAAGCATTTTTCGCTAGCTTATAATCTATATCATCTCAGGTTTGATATTCCAACAGAAAAACAGAAATGTACATAGAATTATGCTCTTTTAATATCTATTGGCATCTGAACAAATCGCTTACAACCGAAGCTAATATGCCTATTTATACTCATAAAATTTCATTAAACTTCAAGTCCTTCGATTCCTGTGTGGTACCATCCACGTTAGGCTTAGCTGAATTTGACCTCTCAGGTCATTCCTAATATTGCAATTTCTACTGTTTTTATCGAACTTTTTATGTCGTTAGAACCTTGTATTCATAACGTAAACGGTAGATAAAGTTCATAAACATTTCAAAAAATCAAGTTCAGTACAAAAAATAAATAAATAAAAATATATATTAGTATACATAGAGCGATAAAAGAATTTTTTAGTTGTATCAAAGCTTGACCACCAAACTAATATGCCTACATTATTAACATCTATCCCAACAACAAAAACTAAATTATATGAAAAATTTACTGGTGTAAAATACTTGCATTCTTTAAGGATTCCAAAGTGGCATCGGAATTGTAAAAGCGCTACGGATACGGCTTAACAGAACTGCAGCAAAACGGATCGATAGCTAGCAAGCGTATTTTATCGAATACTCGGGATTCGAAAGCAGTAAAGATGAAAAATAATCCAGAGAATTAAAATACAAAACGCTCTTCCTTTTTGACTAGGAATTATAAAAGAGCTACTTATTTGATTCCATTTTAATTCCTTGTACAAAGCAAAGAAGCTATTGTAATCAATTTAAGTTTCAGTTCTCATAATACATATTTCGACAATGCCTGATTGATTTTTCATTTTGTCTGTATGTATGAATGAGGAAGCTTTAATTTTGAAAGTTAAAATATCCATCTTGAATATTTCTGAACTAGTTATAATTAGTTCAGGACTTCTGTGGGTGTATGTATACCTAGCACAGCTCGAAAATAATTAGCCGTAGAATTTTAATACGATATATTTAGGACTATTACGCCTTCAACTTGGAAATTTTCTTAAAATTCTTTTGTAAGGTTATATTTCCTAATTCATTGGGTTGGTTTGGTTTGGAGAGCTATGGTCTACTGTTTTGCACACGAGGGCTAATGAGACCGGGACCTACAGTTTAACGCCGATTCCGAACGGCTACAAACATCCATGCCAGCAGCGGGATTCAAACCCGCGAACTCCGGTTCCGAAGAGCAGCGCTCTACCATTCGGCCATCGTTCGGCTCCTAATTAATTGGGTTTTTTTATGGTGAAGTACCGTTTTCTGTATCTTTTGGCTAATTTTATGTTAAATTTTCATTTTCCAATATTTTGGGTATCGTATCATTCCGCTACTTTGCTTTCATATATTTTTTACTTTCCGTAATGTTTTATCTTGTTTTATGTTTATAAAAATGAAAAAACTGAAAAAATGCTTAACAAAAATTTTTAAATTTTATAAAAACCAAAAATATATCTTTTTGTTAGTGTTGTCACTTTTTGTTTATTTTTATTTGCTGTACCAAGTTGCTACTTTTTATTGTCCCTATTTTTTATTATTGTATTACTTTTTTATAATTTCTGAGCTTCATGTTGTTGAATCAATGTATTGCTGTTAACCATACCGAATGGTCATTGTCAAGGTTACAGTCTAATTATCCCCTAATTAGACAACGCGTTGTTTACTCATAATTTTTTATGAGAACGTCCTCACCTCCTCCCTTCCTTGTGAGCTGGAGTGTATTAAATTTTTGTTTGGATCACTTTTTGCCTAGAGGCCTAAATTTATGTTTTGATCTGCTTACGTTCGGAGGTTAAAGTGAAGACCTTACACTTCGTTAGGTACTCCGTTAAATCCAATTACCTTGAGTATCTCCTCTTTTAATTGCAATCCTTGCTATATGTAACGGAATGTTTTAATATAATTATTGCTGCGGGCCATAGCTCAAAAATGATTAACTGTAAAATGCTGAAATCTTGTATTTAGGATTCGCATAGTATCTTGCTTTTATTGTACTCTACAAAATATATAATGAAATATTTCAATATAATGTATATTAACGTTGTAATGCACAGTTAAAACTAGATTTACGGTCCAAGCCAAATTGACTCATTAAAAATTTGATCACTAATATATTATATATATATATATATATATATATACAT
>CM063508.1:173499388-173509388 GCA_032207245.1 Pardosa pseudoannulata | reverse complement strand
ATAACTTTAATATCACTTTTCAAAAACATACGTTGGTTTTTAGTTAAATAATAAAATATATGTAAAATTTCATTCCTCTTCCCCACAGACCCCTTCATTTCGCATTATCAAATGTGGTATGCCTATTTTCACGGTTGTGAGCCAATTTGACTCATAGAATGTATATGAAAATAAATAAATATAGTATAAAGTAAATATAAAGTATATAAAGTATAGTATAAAGTAAATATAGAGAAAAGTCGAGAACACTTCCATTCCAAAGACAGAAATTCATGCTACTGACGCACGGAAGTATTGTCAAGTTCAACAATCATGCAAAAGAAACAAATGTAGAAACCATTGTGCTAAATGTAACAGAAATGTTTGCGGAAAATGTGTTTCAAAAACGGATTTTATATGTAAAAATCGTTTTCCATGAATTTTTTGAAAATAAACATTTTATTTATATTAATTTGGAACTATTTTCTTTGCAAAAAAACTTGAATTTTCTTGTACGAGTCAAATTGGCTCACTTCAGTAAAAATAGGTATATGATCAACATTCGTAAATCTTGTGTTAAATATGCACATGGAGTATGTAACTGTGGTCATGTATTAAGTTGCATTCATAATTTTTTTTATTTTGTGTCTTAAAACAATCAAGAATTTTAGTTTGTTTCGTACATTTGCATTTCGAAATCCTCGAATTATCTATTTTTTGTCCGAGATCTCTCGCAATACTTGAACTAACTCCCATGAAGTTGTAGAGTAAAATTGGCTCACTTCAGTAAAAATAGGTATAGGATCAACATCCATAAATCTAGTGTTAATGCTCTTTACTGTGTGAAGACCTTTCCCTTCACCAAAACGTGCAGCATCACACCCATCCACACAAATATGTGTATGTGTGTGTTTGAATCTACTGTGAGGAATCAATTGTAAGATTGAATGGAATTCCTCTAAACCTTGCATCTTGGAACAAAAAACTGTATTAAAATAACTTTGAAATAATATTACTTTCTCTATTCTCCATACTACTACGTTTGGTATGGTTTGGAGCGCTACGGTCTACAGTTTTGCACACGAGGGCTAATGAGACCGGGACCTACAGCTTAAAGCCAATTCCGAAAGGCTACGAACATCCATACCCGCAGTCGGATTCGAACCCGCGAACTTCGGTTCCGAAGAGGAGCGCTCTACCATTCGACCATCGTTCGCCCCATATTACTAGGAAGTACAAAAAATAGGAGAAAGATTGTAGCCGATTTTTATGTGGTGTGTAAGCATATAGGAATGCCAATGGTTATACAATCCTCCGTGGATTCGCACTGAATTCGAAATGATGTTCCTGCACATAGAATTCTAGCCGCTTCCTGGTTTTTATGTCGTTCAGGAAACTGACCAGTTGAGGACCCCTGTCTCTCTCACGGAAATCACCGGTGTGCAGCCGACACGTTCCCCGCCGCCGTCCGGGGTCACTCGACTGTGACTCCAGCAACTTAGGCGTGACCACAGCTGCCACAACGGTCAGCTTCCCTTGTTTTCCAGCCTGTCTGTGGAAAATCTTCTACATTCATTGCATTATTAGTTATATGTATGTATACATATGTATGTATTTCAAGACCTAAGGTGTAAAAAATGATAACCCACATTATTGCAATTTATATATACACATTTATATTCTCATATTTACTATTCCATATTTCGAAATTGAAAAACTTATAGCTAAACATTTTTTTTTTTTTTGTAAATAATACTCATAATTGTAGTAAAAGTAACAAAACCAATTTTTTGCAATTAAAATACTCAACACAATTTAATATAGGTTAATATATTTTTTATCCCTTGATCTTTATATATATAGCAATTAAGTTCCATTGGTCTTCAAATACAAGTCTAGCTGAATATGTGCACTTAGGGTAAATATTTAAATGTGCAAATAAATTTAAAAAATAATTTTAAGAATTTAGAAATTTAATAATTTAAAGTTCTATGTTAAAAAGATTAAAATAGAATTTTGAAGTTTGTTAAGACTAAAAATGACTTATTTACACGGAAAGAGCAAAGCACTGAAAGCTTACGAAAATACACCAGTCGAAAATTGCGATGGGGTGTATTGGACTAGGTGCAGGCTTTCCTTTACACCAGGGGGAGGAGTAAAAAAACACCATCAACAGTGTTTCTCCAACTTGTTTGATCCCAGCATTCTAAATTTCTTTTTTATCAGTAGAATCATTCCCTTCAATCTTTTGAAAGTGAAATTTTATGAAAAAAGTTTTAATGCTTACATATAATTAAATTTAACTAAATACAACTAAAAAGTTCTTCGTACAAACAAATAGCCATCAAAAACAATGAATGGGAGGATAAATAAGAAATAAGAAAACAAATTTCAAAAAGAAGAATAGTGTTGCTTTTTCGATTCTACGACAATTTTAAAGTAGGACACTTATATCGTTGATAGTTGCATTCATATAAGTGTTACACCATACATTCTGTTTCGATGTTTTGCTTTTGTTTCACAATTCATACAAATCTGTAAATGACTAAACAATAAGAATGCTCTGCTTTGCTATATTTAGATATTCATCACGTACATTTGACTAGAATGTTGAGACATAAAATTGTCTTCCTTTTTGCTTTTAATTGACTATTTGAACTCATTTCAATTATCAATACGTTATAACTTAATAAAATTTAAATTTCCTAATGCTTTAAAAAGTGGGGCTTTCCTATCGAATTGTCCAAGAAAATCCTAAAAGTTTTTGGTGGAATTTCGAGTTTCTGCGGCATACATAAGAAAATGTTTTAAGACACCTTCATATGCAGTAATGGATTTTTAATGCAACTTTGGAAGTATTTGGGGTCCAAGCTTGTTGTTAATCTAATAGTTCTATTCGAAAATACAGGCGATAGTCTTTATGTAAAAATGGAAAAGTAGTAATGATTAATCCCGTCGCGACCACCGTCTCGTATACGCGACGCAGTGATTTCACTCTTATCAACCCAGCTTCACCTCGACGCCATAATCTCAGGTTGGTATTCAGAGACCAACGTCACATATGCGTAATAGGATATCTGAACGTTTGATTTTAATTGTTAAATGTTAGATTTAATTACTAGATGGCGTTAAACGGAAACGGTTTTCCCAACGGTCGACTTGTAGAGCATTTACGTGTGGTTCTCAAGGAATTAAAACATCCATTAGAATGGTCCTCATCTAACAAATATTCACAGTTTTCGAGGTAATTGTATTAATTTTTTTCTTTAAAAAACAGTAAAGGTCTCTTTTCGCAAGTGAACTTTTACAATTAGTTATATCTGAAAAGCAGAAAATTTAAGTTACCTGTGATCATAGTTTTCTATAGAACCAAATACCTTTAAATATTTGTTTACAGAATGATACCTATCTGTAATCTATTTGTAGAGACAAAAAATATTGTTATCGATCGTTATAAACAGTTTCAGATCATGCACATCCAGTATTTATAAACTAAGTTCGGTTGTATTTAGGAATCAAATTTAAGTATATTATTGATTTATGAGATGTATAAAATCGTCAAGGGTAGGGTTATGTTCCGTTTCAATTGATTCAAAAATTAAAGTGTTGAATAAATAAAAGGAAAAAAGAAATATGTGAAGGAGTTTATAAAATTACCTTTATGAAATATAATACCTCTTTCTGAAGCAGAATGTTTTTTAAGATATGGTACCCTTTTTCGAGATAGAGTATCATCTTTTTGGCCTTTAACACTCTGCCTTTTTTTAGGTTTAGAACGAACCCTGCTAATGAATAAATTTTAATGAATAATTTAACCTCTTCGTTATTTTACTCTGAATAGAAAAGGAATACCTTAAATAAAATATTCCAATAAACCAAAATATATCCTCAAGAGCAGATTTACCGTAACAGATTACATAGTTATATAAATTTTTACTGTACATATGTGTATGCATATATATATATATTACTATTATATATAACATAATATTAATTTTTATATATACACAGTTATACATATACAACATATCCATAATATATACATATATATACAAATACACATATATATATATTATAATTAAATATAATTACAATATATATACTCTTTATACTAACTTATATTTTACATATAATTCATATACATAATTATACTGTATATCATAATAAACATTATTACATATATATATATTTTCTTAATATATAATATTTATACAAATATAATATATATACATATTATATACATACAGTGTACATTTAATAAAATACTTACATTTTACATATATAATAACATTAATATATAAATACATATACATAAATAATATATTTAATTATATTTTATTAATAATACATATAAATATACATATATATACATAAATACATATATTCATATATATACATACATATATTATACTTCATATATTTATACATATATTATACATCATATATATAATACATATTTTACATACATATACATTAATAATATATATATATACATATTATATATTAAGAATATACTATATATATACATAATACATATATATACATACAATATTATACCATTTATACATATATATATATATATATACATACATATATTTATATTAATATACCATATATATACATTTTACATATATATATATATATATACATATATAATACATATACATATATTATACATACATATATATTTATTATATACATATATTTAAATATATACATATATTATATAACATATATATACATATACATATACATATATATATTATAAAATACATATTTATTTTACATACATATACACATATATATATATACATATATATACATATATATAAATATACATATAATACATATAAATATTATATATATACATATAACATACATATAAAATACATACATAACATACATATATATAATTTACATATAAATATTATACAATATATACATACATATAATACATTATATATACATATATACATATACATACTATATATATACATATATATACATATACATACATATGCATATACATACACATACATATACATACATACATATACATACATATACATATATATATGAATGTATGGATATAAATGCCTGTTTAGTTACACATGCATATGCATACACATGTACATATTTCATTTATGTTTATCAATATGAGGATAGCGGTTGAAAGCGAGCATATGATATATTTCAGATAACAGAACAACTTCCAGAAAAAGTCAAGAATCGTCATTTTTGCATTCAAATGCAAAGGGGATGTGTTGAAACAATTATTTCATTTTAATCGAAATCTATACAAAATACAGATAACCTATTGTATCTAGAATTGTTATATCATAATACAATAAATAGACAGCCAAATTTTATAGAACTAAATTTATTACTAAAAAAAAAAATAAATATTAATTAAAAATTTATTGTGTGTGTTAATCATAAATACATATACTGTATTATTTCAAGTCATTTAGATAGACAAAAAAACATATTATTTTACATATAAATATTCATATTTTATTAAAAATTAAGTCTAAATATATACATAAAAATAAAAATATACAAATTGAAAAAAATACATAATAACTTATAAATTCATAACAGACGTTTAGACATATATCATAAATAAAAATATATCATAGATTAAGAAACAAAAATCTTAAATATACCAAAATTTCTATTTATATTTTACATTAAGAAAATAAGATAACTAAAATTATAACTCATATATAAATATTCACATATAACAAAAATATAAAACTTTATAAATCCGTCATGAATTAAATACTAAACAAACACATTAAACATTTTTAATATTATGTTTAAAAATATTCAAATTTCAGCATTAAATTTTGATCAATGTTTTAAAACTGTCAAATAAAAAAATGCAGAGCAAATTCATTATTTTCATGTTTTATACAGAAAATATGTTAACTTTATTAAGAAATTCAAATTCTTTGTGTAGTACAACAAAAAGACAAAAGAATTTTTCATGTTTGATCAAAATCATTAATATTATTCTATTTTCACAACTAAAAAAAGAGCTTTCAATAAAAAAATTTTAAAAAAATCATAAAAGTCTGAATATGTTTTCATATTTATTCTAAGATTTAAGGTCCTGTATTGGATAAATTAAATGAAAATAAAAACAATGTTTGTTTTATTAAAATATACAATATTACATAAAAAACAATATAATTTCTTTAACGTTTAAATCTTCCTTTATTTAAAAAAGCATAAAAATCTTTTTTTTATTATTTATTTCACGTTATAAATAGATAAAAATTTGACAAAAAAAAAAAAAAAAAAAAAAAAAAAAAAAAAAAAAAAAAAATAAAAAAAATCAAAAAAAAAAAAAAAAAAAAAAATAAAAAAAAAAAAAAAAAAAAATCAAAAAAAAAAAAAAAAAACAAAAAACAAAAAAAAAAAACAAAAAAAAAACAACAAAAAAAAGTAAAAAAAAAAAAAAAAAAAAAAAAAAAAAAAAAAAAAAAAAAAAAAAAAAAAAAAAAAAAAAAAAAAATAAAAAAAAAAAAAAAATGAAAAAAAAACAAAAAAAAATTTATCAAAATAAAAAAAAAAAAAAAAAAAAAAAACAAAAAAAAAAAAAAAAAAAAAAAAATTTAAAAACCGAAAAATTGGAAGTCATTTCTGACGGTCATTAAATTTTTAGCTACCTACTTCATCTAATCTGGAATCCTAAAACGACAAATTCTTTACCAAAAGTGGAAAATATCTTCCTCTGAACCTCAAAACAAAAAACATTCCTACTCCTAAAAAAATTCTATTTCTTTCCTTTCACAAGAATCCTAACAACTAACACACCCATATTTATTTCGCCGACAAAGGACCGATTGGTTAGGGTGCAGTGAGGCTGTCTTTATTGAAATGGCTACTGTGGTTTAATTTGCAGAAATTTCCACGGATTTTTGGACAGATAGTGAAATAAACTATTTTTTAAATTGAAAGGAATATCATTCATTTATGCGAAGCATTAGAGAATGGTAACATAGTCTAATAACTCAGCAGTAATGTTTCTGGTGAAATTAAGATCAATGAATGGTTGGTAGGTTTGAAGCACTACAGTCTACTGTTTTGCAACGCGGGGGCTAGTGATCAATGAATGAGTTTCCTATTATGCTAGACCAAACGATGGCCTATCGGTTATGGTGCTGACCTTCGGTATCAGAGTTCGTGGGAAATTTATCAGGGAAATATATTACAAGCAGAAAATATAGAATTGAAAAATTTGAAAAAGAACAATAATCCAATAGATATCCCCATAAATCTAAAATTATATTACGATAAGATCCAAGATGATATAATAAATGAAGGATTAAAAATCTTTACAGACGGAAGTAAAATGGAAACAGGAACGGGTTACAGTTATATAATAATAAAAAGAAATAAGATAGTATATACCTGTAAAAGAAAATTGCATTGTCATAATACTGTATTTCAGGCTGAGGGGTCTGCAATACTTGATTCGCTCAGAAAGATAAAAGAATTGAGTGAAGACAATATATATTTATATACTGACAGTCTTTCAGTAATCAAGAGCCTAGAACAATTAGTACCGAAATCAAAATTAATTACCGAGATACAAAAAGAATGTAAAAACATGAATAACCGAACAATTAATATAATTTGGATCACAGCTCATACGGGGAATACCGGTAATGAATATGCAGATATTTTAGCAAAGAACGCCAAGAAATCAATAAATTACAAACAAATATAGCTCCCGGTATCAATATTTAAAAAATATATGAAAGAAAACATAAATAAAGATTGGCAAGATTATTGGGACAATAGTGAAAAAAGAAGAGCAACCTATACTATAATGTCTAAAGTAGAACAAAAGTTACAATTCGAAAATAACGTATTAAATTATTTCATTACCGGTCATGGAAGTTTTCCAACCTTCTTGTACAGAATTGGAAAATTAGATTCACCAAACTGTAAATGTGGAATGATAGGCACCCCTCAGCATTATATGCAAGTAAGATGTAATCTAATTCCGATGTGTATTAAAAAATACGAAAACGAAACACAGATCGAATATTTAAAATAAAATAGACAATAATCGTAATCATATTAAAAAGGTAAAGGAAATTTATAATATATTAAATTCAAATTACTCTTATATACAAAATAAATTTTAAAAATTTTAAAATGAGGGAAAATACTTGGTAAAAATAGTAATAATGATAAAAAAAAGTGTTTTAAGTTAATAATTCAGTGTATAACATTAAAATGAATAATGTCGAAAGGTTCTCCCCACCCACTTAGGCTTTTACATCCATAAACTTCTTCAGTTGGATGTGGGTGTAGGTCATCTAAGTCTAAGTTCGTGGGATCGAATCCCACTGTCGCATGGATGTTCGTAGCCGTTCGGAATCGGCTTTAAGCTCTAGGTCCCGATCTCATTAGCCCTCGTGTTGCATAAAAGTAGACCGTAGCTCTCCAAGCCAAACCAAACCCATATTTATTTCAATTTGAATATATTAAAAAATTTTAACATTGAAATACAGGTACTGAAGTTTTAAACTTTTCATCGCAATATTAACCTCTTTATGTATAAACCTATTTTATATAATAACTAACAAAATAATTTATAAGCAAAACAATTTTGTCGTAATTTTAACCCTGAAACTACATTTATCTAAATATAATAAAAATTAAGAATAAACAAAACAATATAAATCTGGAATTTATCATGGATAAAACGATCGATTTATCCCTGATCTTCTATACAAAAGAATTTGTTGGTTGAAATTCAAACAAAAGGAACTATTCTGACTTTTAGTGTGGAAAAGTTATTTATCAATTCATCACTATTCAACGACTATCAAATCATACTTTCATTGCTTAGCAAATGACAATAATATTCACACAAGAAACGAAAAATATCAAGAGCATTTGTTTTTCGTTTTCGTGTTAAATTCTTAATTAGCATCGTCAAGTACCACCCCAAAATTATGCCACCCTGGTGTAGGGTACCACTTACAACCCGAATACGCTCTCTGCTGTCTGGACCTAATCATCCTACCGAATTTTCTCCTATTGAAATTCTCACATACTCTTATAACGATGCATTTACTATGTAGAAGCTATGATAACAGTTATTTAACAACGTAATGGTGTAAGGAACTGGCCTCATTGTACACATTGTGCATTTCTGGACCATTAAGTATTTGAAATGGGCATTGCTCTAAACGGCTTTGAATGCATAATATAGAAACGCAAGAAACAGAATACTCATGAAATATCTTAAAGTACTTATAATTAACCTATTATCAACTAATGAGTAACAGATATATATTTAAAGGGGTAGGCAAATATTATGCGAAAAGACTAGAAAGTTAAAAAAAATGCTAGGTTGCAAAATTGGAAAACTATATTTTTATTTTAATAGGTACTTGAAGTTAAATTTAAAATGTTTTATTCATAAATAAATTTTTCTGTATAGTTATTATTTACACTTTATTCGTGATTCATAGAAACAAATAAAATCGTTTTAAGAAATTTAATATAAGGTAGCGAAGGAATGGGAAAGAAGAAAGAAAATGAGAGAATGATAGAGAAAAAGATAAAAAGAAAAGGAAAGGGTTGAAGATGGAGAGAGAATAAGGAAGATAGATGAGGAAGGAGAAGAAGTAGAAAGATGATAAGAAAGAGGAAAGGGAGAAGGATGATAAGAAAGACGAAGGGAGAAAGATAAGAAAGAGGAAGGGAGAAGGAGGATAAGAAAGACGAAGGGAGAAAGATGAAGAAGATTAAGAGAGAAAGATAATAAGGAAAAGGAAAGGAGGGTTGAAAAGGGAGGAAAAGGGGGGAAAACAAATGTTAAAGGAAAAAGAAGACAGAAGAAAGAAGAAAGAAATAGGAGAAAAACGATAAAGAAAAGGAGAGGGGAAAAATAAAAGGGGAGAAGAGATGAAAAGAAGATGAGAGAGAAAAGAGAAAGATGAAGAGAGTGGAATGGAGAAAGAAGGAAAGGAAAAGAGAGAAAGAAGAAAAC
>CM063508.1:173481888-173489388 GCA_032207245.1 Pardosa pseudoannulata | reverse complement strand
ATCCTTCATATCACAGCAAACAATACTGTCATCCAAACGTTCGAATTCCCCCCCTTCCCCCCTTTTCGAGAGTTTAATATCATTATTTAGCCCTATTTTCCCCGGTTAAGAGCAGGCGCTTAAATTTATCACATCATAAGTAGATGAAAATAATCTTTTTTTTTTCTATCATTATAACTTCATTCCTTTAACCATCTCATTGAATCATTTCTTATTTTAAATTACTTAAATATCGTCTGCATTATTTTCATACGTTTTATCACTGAACTTAGATATTACGTAAATAATTTTCTTTTATATTTGGATTAAATAATAGATTAGGTACATATGTGATAATTTTAAATTTGATCATCGATTATTTTTGTTGCAATGAAAATTTTTTCAACGGTATTAACAACAAAATCTTTTCGTAAAAGTCTAGGAGTCTATTTTGTGGACTAATAAATATCCAGCTTTTAAGTTATATATCTTTAAAAATTAAAAAGTTTGTTTGTTTGTATGACAGTTTTTTATACATAAACACACAGTTTGCAATCGATTCTCTAAATCTCGAACATCCTTCATATATACCGCGAAATAATCACTGTCAATATTAAAACCTGCAGTCCCTAATATGACAAGATAAATTAAAGTTGGCAACTAACATACGGTCAGTAAAGATAATCAAATTATTGAGCGTGTACCAAGTAATTCTCAGCCAAAATACAACCATTTTATTACCTGCCTCATAGGGTACTTTACAATTCTAGAAAATTAAAAATTTAACTGATCCCATCATAGGACGGGTTATATGGTAGCTTATAAATAAGCTTGTGCAAGCTCATATATCTACGCGTATATGTGCATACATATATAGTCAAGTGTCCTATTCAATGATTAAATCATGCCGCGTAATATGGAAAACCAAATTGCATGCTGACTTAGATGACTGGTATAAAAGTTAGAACAATCGACGTTACAGCTTAATCACCAACATTAGCAACTGAATCCTAACATATTATATATCTAAAATTCTCTTTTTCCCCCTTCTCATTTTTTAACACTAGATTTACGGATGTTGATCATATACCTATTTTTACTGACGTGAGCCCATTTGACTCATACAAGAAATTTGAAGTTTTTTTGCCAAGAAAATAGTTCCAAATTAATTTAAATGAAATGTTTATTATCAAAAAATTCATGGAAAACATTTTTTACACATAAAATCTGTTTTTGAAACCCATTTTCCGCAAACATTTCTATTACATTTAGCACAATGTTTTCTACATCTGTTTCTTTTGCATGATTGTTGAACTTGACAATTCTTCCGTGCGTCAGTAGCATGAATTTCTGTCATTGGAACGGATGTATTCTCGACTTCTCTATATTTTCTTCTTAGATCTTCAGCCAATTGGAAAATAAAATCTTGACGATTTCCTAGACTTGATAGGCCCTATAAATTTCATGCTATGCTATTAACTGTGAAACCATTCTATGAGTCAAATTGGCTCACAACCGTGAAAATAGGTATATCCCATTTGATAATGCGAAATGAAGGGGTCTGCAGGGAAGAGGAATGAAAGTTTACATATATTTTATTACTCAACTGAAAACCAACGTATGTATTTGAAAAGTGATATTAAATTTTTATATATTATATAGTGATCAAATTTTTAATGAGTCAAATTGGCTCGGTCCGTAAATCTAGTGTTAATGCCTAACTTCCCAACCATGAATTACCAGGTAAAGTAGTAGCCTACTACGGAAGTTCTTTTAACCATCTAAAAACCAACACTGGTAAGTTTCTGTCCATTGGACACATCTTTCAGCTGTCCCATCAAAATGGTGTCGCTTCTGCAATAACTAAATTACACTACTGTGTGTTTTCGAGCTGGATTAAATGATCAAGGTTTACTCCGCACTAGGGATTGGCATTTCAAGCGCCCAGACCAGGCCTGGCGGGTGCCTGGGCTGATCAGCTAAATTGTAATAAAACCCTCTCATCCAAACTATGTAAACTATTTGGTTGGCCAATGGATAATTTGGAGAATCTGCCGGCCCCGTAGCAAGGCTGATTCTAAATATGTAACTTTCACTATTCCGCGCTATTGTATTTATTTTCATGCAATTATCTTGTAATTTTTATTAATTATTTTCATTTTATTATTACTACTTTTTTTGTACTTCCAGTGTTACTTTGTTTTGTATTTGTATGTATTGGTTTGAAATATCACTGTATTTATACTGCATTGTTTATTATGAGCTGTTGTGGATTGTACACCTGGGGACTCCCAAAATATCTTGAACCTTTCTTTTAAGGTAGATGGCCCTCGTTGGTGCAGCAGATCAAGGTTCACTTTTAAATTGTTCCAAAATTGATAACAATCTTTATTCTCATGGTTACAAAATCAAGTGACTCCTTCTGTGGTCAGACATTGGCGAAAGATGAGTATATTCTTGAGAATTGTATGCAGAACAGTTATACTGTAATGACATTTGACCGTGACAATAAACGAAGTTCCCCGATTCTGGACATGTGTTTTCTGATGACGTCACGACTGCAGATTAATTATGAGTTCTTATCGCCCAGCAAAATCGAGTAACTTAAATAACAGCTCACTCTACCGTGATAGAGATGTGAGGCATATTAGTATTTAATAAAAGCAATGACAGAATAAATTTAAGTACTATCCTAACACTGTCTATTAGCACTGATCCCTTATGTGTAAACTTTTTAGACTTAAATATTAAAAAAAGTAGTCAGCAGTAATTTACTTTTGATTTGTATGATAAAATGTTTGATTCAGAATTTGTTAAATTTCAGGACTTTTGTTCTTGTTATCACGAATCTACCGTTAAAAATAATGTAAATCAGATTATTAGAGTAAATATGTTATATTCATTTCTTATTATCCACTTGTACTGAGTGTGTGTATATATATATAATATTCTCATTACATATATATGTAATGAGACGGACTTCTCGACGGGCGGTTGCAGTCATAATCTTTCTTATTATTACATGCATTATGTTTATGCAATCTGCGTTTATTGCTGCAAAACTTTTAGTTTGTGTACAATTATGTATGAAATCATCAGTTACTTATTTTGTTACTTAAAATTTTGTAAAATTTTATTTTAACGGAGAGGTTCTCGCTTCGTTCATCCCTTTCTTTTTGCCCGGGGAGGATATTGTAAGGAAAATTCTCAGAGATTTTCAAAACTTAAATCAAGGGCTAAAAATTCCCGCGTCCTTTTGCATTCCCCTTTTTAACTCCTAACCTATATTGACCACTGGGGCTACAGTTTAGGGCCTCAGAGAAGGGGCCTGACCAATTATAATTCTACATGGCCCTAGCGGACAATTTTGGAAATTTCCAAATAAAAAGGAGATGCACGCTGTCGGAGACAGGATTTTTCTAGAGATATTTTCCCACAGATGTTGACCTAGGTGTTACGTGTCTTGTACATAGAACTTCATGCTAGCTGATCCTTCAGTTTGTCCTGTCTCTATGATAAAGTGGGAACCCGTCCTTCAACGTTATCTTAATAAAGGTCTTTAGCTGAAAAGGTATTTTTATGACCATGACTGCAACCACCCATCGAGAAGCCCGTCTCATTACATATATTATATATATATATATATATATATATATATATGTATATATATATATATATGGGGGGTTGTGGGTGTAGGTGTGTGAGTATATGTATATGTATAATTTTATGAAGTCAATCTCGATAGATGGAATTTTTTTATCGAAGTCACACACCGTGAATAACAATTAAAGTTAAACCCAAAAATAAAACTGTGGATAACTTCCTTTCTACCGAAAATGTTCCACATTTTTATACTTCTTTCCACTTTGTTCTTTTCTTCTATTTACTAAATGATGTGAGAGAAACGAGTGCCAGCAAAAAAGATTCTACAAAATGTGCGAAAGAAAAGTGTTCGAACAAGAGAAATTGTTCACCTCCGGTAGAGAGAGTGACGTTAATGGGAATTTTGCTGCCGGTGGTCCGGTACTTTGCCTAGCGAGAGGTAAGCAAAGAATCACGTGATGAGCGATTTTCCCAGCAAGTGTTGACAAAGCAGAATCAGGAACTTCCTTAAATTTAGCGTTATTTGCACGACCTGTTGCAAAATGTTCCACCTTACTTTTACACCTGCTACGATTTTAAAACGGGAGTTCTGTAAGTTTTCCAATTGAAAATAAGTCCTACTCAGAAAGTTTAAGAATTCTATTTATCTAAATAATATTCTGCAATCAAGTAATCATAAAGTATAGATTTTTTTTTCACAAAATCAATTTTAAAGGAGTTTACCAAAATTTCTATTTTACTTTAGCTTTCGTACCCATACATTTGCTTCGTACATCATACATATACAGGGTGTCCCAAAAGGTCGTTTACAAACTTAACATGCTGGTCTGTCATATCACGATAAACAAGATTTACATAGGAATTTGTGTCTGGAAATGTAAACTGCGACCGCTAGAGGGCTGTGATCACGAGTGTGGAGCAGGAGAAAAAAAATGATATCGACAACAGTGTTAATATGATTTTTACTACAGATGAGGATTATATCACAGGAAATTCTCACGAACCCGTTCAATTTGGCCAGGAGTGTCACAGACACGTGCTGCCTCTTCCGCGATCCTGGTGATAAGATCCATGTCCGATGTTAGGGTGTCTCGTACACCATGGACTTCATGTGTCCCTACAGGTAGAAATCCAGGGGAGTCAGGTCGGGGGATCGAGGCGGTCCGCCGCTACCGATCCAGCGATTTTCCTGCAATTATTGCTCTCTAGCGGTCACAGTTTGCATTTTCGGACACAAGTTCCTATGTAAATCTTATTCATCGTGACAGACCAGCATGTTAAGTTTGTAAACGATCTTTTGGGACACCCTGTATAAAAGTTGAATTTTAGCGTAAGTTAGCTTACGTTAGAATCTATTAATCTACAAACCCACATAAATGTATATTTTACATATGTGTGTGTGTATTCCATATAAGTGTGTGGTTTTGGTTTTCTAGCGCTACGGTCTACTGTTTTGCACCCGAGGGCTAATGAGACCGGGACCTACTGCTTAAAGCCGATTCCGAAAGATCAGTGTGTGCATTTATATTATATGTGTAATACATCAAAAACTATTGTCACTAATGTTCAAAGTTCTTCCCATTCATGTTCTAATTTTCTTAATCTTTACTTTCCCAAAATAAAGTAAGGATATATATCATAAATATATTGGCAAGGATATTGGCATTCCTTCCACACTTCCGAAAGCTATAAGCCGAACGCTGGCCGATTGGTTAGGACGCTGATCGTCGGTACCGGAGTTCGTGGATTTGAATCCCACTATGGCATGGATGTTCGTAGCAGTTTGGAATTGGCTTTAAGAAGTAGGTCCCGGTCTCATTAGCCCTCGTGTACAAAACAGTAGACCGTAGCACTCCAGACCAAACCGTATCAATTCAAATAAATTGAAACAGTCTTCGAAATTCATTTGTTTGGGGTATTCATTTATTTTTTTAATTTCCCTCTTTTATACAACTGTAAAATAATTATTGTTAAAAGAGCTTTAACTATTAGTCTTAATCTTTACAGAAGCCTTTTATCTGTTTTGAATTTCTAATTTTTCATGTATGTTCTTACTTTTAACACATAGAATTTGCCATGAGCTTCAAAAATGTTTCTTGTTTGAAGGAATTTTACACAGGGGTATTCATCACAGTTTTAACACTTAGGGGTTTCCACCAGTTTCAAACAACTAAACTAACTAAACCTTTGCTTTTATTTAAACTATATATATTATTTGAAAATGGTACCCGTTTCCTACTTCCATAATTTAATGCAAATCGGACAACTTTGAAAGTGAGGCCCGTAATCCCAAAAGATTTCTAATGTGGGTGTTGAAACCTTACAAGTTGGAAACCCCTGGTATATATGAACCTGTTTTTACTCTAGTAGTTCCGTAGTACTCCAAACCAAACCATACCATCCCATCCGAAAGCTATAGATTGAATTAAATTCGCTACATACAGCCCTGTCTTCTTTACCAAGCTGTCCATTCTCCCATGAATACACTTAAGATCTTTACAATGAAAAGCCGTTGTTTATAGTTTCACCAATGACATGCCTTAAAATAAATGCTACTTTAAGTAGCATTTATTAGTATCTAATAAATTAATACTAATAATAAATTAATACTATTAATAATAAATTAATAGATATTAATAATAAATTAATAGCAATAATAAATTAATACTAATATTATCTAATAAATTAGTACTAATAAATGCTACTTTAAGTAGCATTTGTTAGTATATATTAAGTAGCACAACTCTTTTTCATGAGAAGTGAGCCGCGTAAGAGACTATAAAATTTTATGTTGCTATAGTTTGGCAACGCTGACGACCTGAATGGATGGACAACCCAAATAAATAAGACACACTATTGCCTGAAACGTAAAATTAGAATCAACATCTTATACATAGAAACTAATTCGGTATTTGAAGAAAATATTTCAAAAATTTCCGTAGGATGTTTCGAAGAACACTTGTACGGAATTTCATGCTCGCCCCAGTTAAAAGCAATCGTTTACATACATGAACACAAAACTTTTCATGAATCAGATTATGAACGTGTATTTATTAAGCATGTTATAGTCCGAGGGTTTAAGAAAAATGTTTTAAATAGCGTAAAATATTTTAAATGGATTCGTTGCAAGGCAGGCGGATTTAGAACTGTGTGCAGCAGTAGCTCTACTTACAACCAATTCATCTGTATGAGACGGCAATCTTAACACATTATTGACCGATCACGAGTTAACTCTTGTTTTTATAGCCGAACGTTGCTGACCGGCCACAAGTAAACTCATGAGATTTTTTTTTTCGCATCGCTGTTTTCTCTGTTGGCGACCATACAGTGCAAGTGCTGGTCAGTATAACACAAGCTGTGTCTCTCGCTTATAAGACCAGCCAAATCTTTCGTTGTAAAAAATATTAAATAATTAAAAACATTTTAAAAAACGATGACGGAAAGTAATGAAGAATCTTTCAATGTATTATACGCGGATGCTTTACCCGATTGTCCGAGTGATTATGAATCAAATTGTGCTAATAGCCGGGGACATGATATAAATTTTCGGTAAAATTGCCGGTCAACAATGTGTTAACCCTTTAATGCCCGAGTCATTTCTGCCGATTACATACTAATGTATATCTCAAATCGAAGTTGTTTAAACTTAGTTTCATTATGGACTGCACAAAATAAAATAAATATGAAGTTTAAGCAACTGTAGCACGTCACGTCAGTGATCAGCTTTCGTTTTAAACATCATAGTGTGTTATTTATAAAAAAAGAAAAACTTCATGAAAAAAGTTTATTTAGTAATAATATAAAATAATTACTGTTATAAATAATTAGAGTTTTATAATAGATAAAGTAATTTGTCATGATTTCAGTATATGTAAAACTCCTCGGCTTAATAGCCAATAGGGGCCAGGGCCTACGGTG
>CM063508.1:173469388-173476888 GCA_032207245.1 Pardosa pseudoannulata | reverse complement strand
TTGAGCATATCATCTCCCCCTTTCCAATTTACATCTGTTATTAAATTTATTTTACAGTTCTTTTATTACAAGGGTTTGGTTTGGAGTGCTACGGTCTACGTTTTGCAACATGAGATCTAATGAGACCGGGACCTACAGCTTAAACCCGATTCCGAACGGCTACGAACATCCATGCCACTGTGGGATTCGAACCCACGAACTCCGGTACCGAAGGTCAGCACCCTAACCAATAGGCCATCATTCGGCTTTATTACAAGGGAGGGAACCCCCTCACATGTTAGATTTTTAATAATATTAGTGCTTATTAAAATCATATATATATATATATATATATATATATATATATATATATAATGTTTGTGCTGTGTCGAGATATATCATAAATATTACTAATCTGTTACTTTTTAAATAACGTAGAAAATGATAATTATTATGCTAATTTTATTTTAAGAATGCTATAAATTGTGAATCTGCTTTTTTTTAAAAAAAGTTTCGTTAATTTTTGTGTTTCAAATATGCCATGTTTCTTTTGGTGATCTTTGAGAAAACGCGTACCGTCGGCACGCTTTTTTACTGGGCGAATTTTTAAATCACGCGTTTTGTTTTGGTCACAAAAAAAAAAAAAAAAAAAAAACACGGAGGACGGGGCCAGCGTCTAAAATGCATCTGTTCCTAAAAGAAATCTGGTGGGAATAAATGCATGCACGGAGCATTCCAGAGACCTGGAAATGGAAACACTTTAAATTGAGAAAACTGCTTTTGTGCTGTTGGATGACCCAATTTCCATTTGAAAAAGCTTTAAAATCATCCGATGTGCAAGTTTTTAGGTCAAATCATACATCTCGTTTGTTTAAGGGGGGACACAAAATGTTTTTCTTTACTTTCACTGCTTACTTTCACTTTTTTTTTTTACCTGGAAATGGAAACACTTTAAATTGAGAAAACTGCTTTTGTGCTGTTGGATGACCCAATTTCCATTTGAAAAAGCTTTAAAATCATCCGATGTGCAAGTTTTTAGGTCAAATCATACATCTCGTTTGTTTAAGGGGGGACACAAAATGTTTTTCTTTACTTTCACTGCTTACTTTCACTTTTTTTTTTTTCGTTGTTAAAATTTTGGTACTGAGAATAGAGAAAGTAATGTCATCCAAATAGATTTCGAACTTAACCCCTTCCGGTAAAATGACGAGTCTAGCTCGTCATTGGTTTTTCATTCCATACCGCACAATGACGAGCTACACTCGTCATGCGACTAAAGTTAATGTTAAATATGATATTTAGTTTATAATTTCTAGTATACTCAATTTAGCAAGACTTTTGTTACTTGTGGAAATACCAGGTCACTATTACATACTATTAATTTAGAATTTCATGGTACAAGTCACTACCAAATTGATGAGTCAGAATAAAAGAAAACCTACTAAGAAATGCCGTGTGTGTTACAAGAATCAAATTAGAAGTGAGACTCCCTAGCGGTGTAAACAATTCAGTATTCCTTTGCACTTTGTTTTGAAAAGTACCACTATCTTGAAGACTATTATCTGTATACCTTATTAATGTTTTGCTTTGATATTTTCTTAATTATACCTTTTCTGATATTATTTAACACTATGTAAAAAGTGGATTTTAATTAGGAATATGTAAGAATTGTAAAATGAAACAAGTTTTTTTAAATAAAAATTTAATGGTTATTTCATGCACAGTTTTTCATTATTAAATCATATCGGAAGGTGTTAATATATGGATGAAGACTGACATTTTAAAACTCTTAACCCTCTGACTGCTCAATTTCTAAACTGAAATCTCTTCAAAAATGGCATTTTTTTTTTTGTTGCATATTTTAAGTATATATATAAATTGGAGAAATGAAATAAGGTTTTTTTCCAGAAAAGATTCTTTACTTTGACTTTGATCATGAGAAACTAAGCTGTCAGCAAAACTAATTTCAGATGTTATCAAATACAAAATTTATTTTTTAATAAATTTCAATTGAATCGCACTTAATTTCTATAACATATTATCTATAATTATATTATCTAATATAACTATAGTTCTAGTCATATAGTTTTATTTATTAAATAAGTAAATGTCTAAAACTGTATATAATTTGTTTCACAGGTTAAATGGTGAAAAGGCGGGATGTGCTCCTTAATAAATGAAGAAAAAGACATGCCCGCGAAAATAGCAGGATGAGTAAATTTTGCTATATTTGAAATGCCCGTAGAAATCGCGGAATGAGCAGTCATAGGGTTAAATCTAAAAATTTTTTTAATTTTGTGTGTGTATGTGTTGTGTGTGTATGTGTGTGTGTATGTGTGTGTATGTGTCTCCGTGTCTATAATATCCATATATGTGAACACTATAATTCAAATACACAACGAGCTGAATGTACGTAATTTGATTGACTGTGAGCAAACGAAGTTCAAACACACAGCAAGTTAAATAGATGCAATTAAATAATGCGAATTTCAGTATACGGAATCAAATTTTATATCTTTTGGTGTCATAAAGTCGACAGGAGATGGTATTTTAGACTATTTGATCACTTAACTGCAGCATATTATCCTTAAAACGAAGGTGTTTCGTTAAAAAATAAAATAAAATAAAATAAAATAATGCTGAACCATTAAAAGCTGAAAATAACGTAAATGTTCAATAAATATTTAAGGAAAAGTTTGCATTACTTGTAAACTAATGCAACCAACATAATACTTGCTATTTTATTATTTTTAAAAATGACCAGTAAGGCTGTCTTTATTGAAACGGCTACTGTAGTTCAATTTGCGAAAATTACCACGGATTTTTGGATGGATAGCGAAAAAATATATTTTTTAAATTGAAATTAATGTTATTCATTTATACGAAGCAGTGGAGAATGATAACATAGTTTAGTAACTCAGCAGTAATGTTTCTGATGAAATTAAGATCAATGAATGGTTGGTAGATTTGGAGCACTACAGTCTACTGTTTTGCGACTCGAGGGCTAATGATCAATGAATGATTTTCATTATATACTAGGCCAAACGATGGCCTATTGGTTAGGGTGCTGGCCTTCGGTACCGGAGTTCGTATCCCACTATTGCATGGATGTTCGTAGCCATTGGGAATCGACTTTAAGCAGAAGATTCCGGCCTCATTAGCCCTCGTGTTGCTAAAAAGTAAACCATAACTCTCCAGACCAAAACCAAACCAAGCCTAGACTTTTATTTTATATCATTCGAACTGTCCTATGCGATTCGGACGAGTAACCGTACGATACCGACCTATATGTTATCTTAAATCCAAAAAAAATTACTTTGAAATAATTATTTTTAAAAAGTTTTGTAAAACGTATCACCAACTTTTCAGGTTTGTCAAAATTTGTCAGCTTTGAGTTCCGGAAACGATATTTCATTTTAAAATTACACAATAGGAAATGTTGTCCATAATGTTTTGAAATTTACATCAGTTAAAGACTGAAGTGCCTCATTAGTTCTATTGTTGCAAAACAGTAGACCGTAGAGCTCCAAACCAAACCTAATATACTCGCTAAAATTCGTTGATTTTCAGCTTTAGCTACGAGGAAATTACTTATCTAAATCTGAAATTTATTTTCTGTACTTGGTAATGAGTTGTTTCATATGTAAAACGGTATCTTCTGTTATCCAACATTTGTAGGTTACGTAAATTAGCACAAATCCTTTTTTGGTAAAGAAAAAAAAGGATTTTTTTTTCTGCGATTCCATAATGGTGAAACGGAATCCTACGTCAAAAGGTATCATGCAAATATAATAGTAATAAAGGTAAAAAAAAAGGATATCTTTCTAGGGCTAATATAGAAAGGCAAAACAGAGATAATAGGTTAGAACAGGGATGTGCACCTTTCGACTATGGAATGCCATTTCATGTGTAGACATATCGGCCTGGGGCAGTTCTCATTTAATGCAGACCTTTTCGGGGCGAGGTAAATTTACCTTTTTGCTTACATATAATACTAAATCTACAATATGTACAGATTGAAAAAAAATATATCTAATATAAAAACTTACTTATTTTATCCATTCACGAACAGAAATATCTGCATCAATACACACGGTTTTTTCCTATATCTTTATTCGTTTTCCTAATAAATTATTTAAAATATATATTTTTCCTCTATTCTTCATATATTTAATAATTTAACCATTCTTTACTGAGTATCGTGTAATTTGCTAGTTTTAATACATCATTCACTTATCCTTTGCGTACACAAATACACTCATTTCCAAAAGGAAGTGAATGTATTTAGCAATCGGGATTTTGCGTTGCATTTGTGTACGCAAAGGATAAAGTGAATGATGTAAAAAGTTCAGCACGAAGAGGAAAATGCTTATTTCCGGAAGCCAAGCAGAATTGAAGAGGATGTGTAAAAAACATTTTAACGATTCTGCCAAAATCAATCAAAAGTAACAAAATTCTTTATTTCGTGCGAACGATTACAGTCAACCTAACTGCCAGTCTGCTGAGTAGCAGCGTCGTTTATATTTTACATTTGGGCAGCATCACTTCACTTCAGTTGAAATCTTTTCATTCTCAACAGGATACAATTCGCTGCAGGGGTAGATGGAAGTATGCAAATATGTCAGTTAACAGCCAATCGCGCTTTCATGCCAAGAAATATGCAAAAAGGTCAGTCTTATAAGATGCCAGCTTTATGAAGGGTTACAGAAGTTGATTGTAAGTGCTGATTGAAGGTGTTAAAAAGTTTCGTATAATTTCTTTTCGAGACATACTTGTTTCTATGACTTCCAGAAGACGAATGGAAGGTTCTGAGAGCTGGCGTGCTGTGGGGCGCTTGGAAGCAGGACTGTCGATCCCAGATGTTGCTCTTTTCTTCGGCATTCAACATTCTGTAATTTCAGGTTTATGGAAACTATTCCAAACCATACAGAAAGTTGTCCAAACGCCCACAGCCGGTCTCCCAAGGATTACAACCCCCGCGGAAGATCGATATATTGCTATTTTAGCCAATCGAAATCGCAGAGCGATCTCTACACGTGTGACATCTATGGTTACAAGGTTACAGCGTCCATTGGTAAAGCGATACCAGCAGCTACTGTACGCCGAAGATTATATATGAGTGGACTGTACTCCCGGGTACCTTGCGTTTGTGTTTTTCTATCCGCCCAATCAAGAGGGGCATGATTAAAGTGGTGCCGGGAACATGTCAATTGGACTGTGTCTGAGTGGGGCAATATCAAGTTTACTGATGAGTCAAGATTTGCTCTGGAGCCAGATGACAAGCGTATAAGATATAGCGTGAACAAGGAACTCGCAATCAGCCCCAAAACATCACCGAACATCACGCATTTCGAGACGGAAGCATTATGGTGTGGGTAGGGATTTCATTAGGATACCGCCCTGACCTGCACATCTTTAAACGGGATTCTGTGGCGGCTGTCCGGTATCGAGATGAAGTCCTAGAAAACATTGTGAGATTTTACTCTAGAGCAGTTGGCCCTAATTTTGTTTTAATGGACAATAACGCACAACCCCATAGAGCTGACATTGCCGATGACTACCTGGAGAGTGACGGGATTGTGTCTATGGCGTGGCCAGCACATTCGCCCGACCTTAATCCCATTGAAAATCTTTGGGATGCTCTCGGCCGTGCTGTATCTTTACGTTTCCCACCTTCAGCCACTCTTACTGAGCTGGAAACTGCTCTACAAGAAGAATGGCGATTGCTTAATTCTGCAGTGGCTGACCACCTAATTGAAAGCATGGTCACAAGGTGTAAACTTTGTATACAGATGAGGGGGGATCACATAATGTCCTTTTTTTCATTTTATGCTGTTTATTTTCACTTTATACATAATTCTGTTTAAGTCTCCAGTATGTCATTATCTGATAACTTACAAAAATTTAATATTGTTTTCATTTTTGTATATAATTATTGATTTTATTTTATGCATAAATATATATGCTACTTTCCTGCCGAATTTTGTGTCAATCAAAGCAGTATTTGTTGATTTTTTTTTTTTTTTTTACATCTTCGTGCTGAATTTTTGGAAGTGAGTGTATGTTTATAGGAAGATAGTCAAAATACAAAATATTCACATTGTCTTAATGTTACTGGTGGACCTCATTGTATTCTTTCGAAGGATACAAGTCACCTTTGGGCTGTAGGTTACCCAACTGGAAGTTATGTGGATGCAATTTGAATTATGGATTTCAATATATGGACTCGAATACTATATCTGCATTCAATTTTGGAGCCAAAAGATTGATTTGAGAAAGTATTTCAGGCATTACATGCTAGGGGAAGTGAAGCATTAACATTAATCGGTGGTATTATTTCACTTAATTTGTTACAGTCGCTGTAACCTGTGAAACATGGTGGTCACTGAATGCTCACCCACACTGTAATCCACCAGAGAGAGCTCTGGAATTTTTTTTATTTTAAAATATTTGGTATAACATTGCTTTGAGTTATTTATTTCTACACTTGCTTCGTTGAATAATTTGCCGAACGATGGCCGAATGGTTAGGATGCTGGCCTCCGAAACCGGAGATCGTGGGTTCAAATTCCACTATGGCATGGATGTTCTTAGCCGTTCGGAATCGGCTTTAATCAGTAAGTCCTGGTCTCATTAGCTCTCGTGTTGCAAAAAAAGGGCTCCAAAACCAAACCAAACCAAAATAAACCAAACCCTTGAATAATTTATTCGTAGCAAAAACGTTAGGAAGGTAATTTATGCACCTCTCCTGATTTGGTTGTTTGGTTTGGAGTGCTCCGGTCTACTTTCAGCAAGATGAGGGTTAATGAAACCGGTTGATTAAAGCTGATTTTGAACAACTGCGAATATCTATGCCACAGTCTGATTCGAACACACGAACCCCGGTGCAACAATAATTATTACAATTATCTTTTGTAATACGTTATTCCTTAATCAAAATATTGAATTACTAACTGAGGCCTAAATAACCGTCATAAATATGTTAAATCCGAACATTGCAGGGAAGCAGGCTCGGGCTTTCATCAGGATGTAGAGGGCGTAAAAGGGCGTACGTACTGGCTTAGGGGCCGTTATTTTGCTGTACGTCTATGCTGGCATGTGGGTTTGGTACTCGATTGCTGGTCCGGACTCTCTGGATGTCCAGCAACTCTTCAATCCCGACTCGGATTCCTTTTTCTTCACTCTCTTTTCCAACTCATCACCTCGATTTTAATGCCCCTTTTTCTTCTTTGCCAATAGCTTGTTTAGTGAAATTTTCCCACATCATTAAAATAGCCCCTATTGTGAAAGCTGACATTATTTTTAGCCCCTTCCCCCATAACTCACGGTTACATCTCTGTGCGAGCTTGACCGTTACGCTTGTGCCATTCAGTGATCTATAACATCTCCGCAGGGGTCCTTAAACCTCAAAGTCAACAGCTGCATCTAAATTCTTCTTGGAAATTTCTTCCACAGCTGTGCATGCACGTGCTGACCGTCGTGGGAAAGTACATTGGTACAGTGTGGTAAAAGAATGTAAAAG
>CM063508.1:173424388-173444388 GCA_032207245.1 Pardosa pseudoannulata | reverse complement strand
CAGAAATTGCTATTTTACATTGTTCGCAAATTGGAGCAGGTTGTCCAGCTTTTCCGACGACAATGGGTGAACCGAGCATGACCGATTAGGCGCTTCATTATGAGGTCATGTATCCTCGCTTTTATTTTGTAGTTTTATTTTTGTAACGGTGATTAAGAACTTTTCAAATCCATGTTTACTTTCTCGCATAAAAACAGAGAAAGTTCTCAGGTCGTTATATAATTTGGCCTCGAAGTTGTGATGAATATTATTATTTTTAAAATGATTCAGGCTACATTGTGCCATGTTCGGGCCATAACCACTGTACACAATTTAAGTTTTTAATCATTTAGCAATTTTTTCCGTATTTTATATAGGTAACTCTTTTTTGGGAGCAGCAAGATTTGCCTGTATGAGCTTCCTCTTTTCTAAACTCACGTCTCTTATTATAACATCTAATTTATTATAGATTTCTTTTGGATCATAGATGTTATTACTAATCCGCAGAACATATATATTTAATTCTAGCACCAATTAATGAATTTTTACATATATTTTGTCTAAATAAATGCACTTTTCTTGCAATTTTTAGAGGAAAAAACATGTTGGTTATTAGATCTCTCTCTAACTCTCTAACTCTAACTGCAACTCTCTAACTCTAACTCTAGATCTCTCTCGCTCTCTAACACTTTCTCTAACTCACTCTCTCTCTAACACTCTTTCTTTCTAACTCTCTCTCTCTAACACTCTCTCTCTAACTCTCTCTCTCCCTCTCTTGTCTCTCTCATGTGTGGTGTCATCGAGTCAAATTATGCGAGTGGTGTAGTCCTTATGCAAATAAAATGTTGCTACTTCTCATGAACCTGATGTAGGAAAGCTTACACCAGGCCTAGTAGACTCTCGCAATATGCGACTGGTCCATGGATAAGGGTAATATACAGCTTCACTTACTAAGGGTAATATACAGCGAGTAACCACGAGGACTGGACACTGACTAAACCTCAAATAGATTCTCGTAATTTAGAAGCAAGTATTAAGTGGAAGACCCCCCCCAGGTTTGACGTACCACCTCCGTAGGTATCGTTTGGGAACTTGGGAGACATTGCGACCAGGAACCTATTTTACATGCTCCAACTGCCATTCAGGAACACATCGGATCTTTGGCGGTCTGCAGCCTCGATCCCATAACCCTCTACGACATTGCTGCTTTTTCCGATTGAGCCACCATAGCTCTCAATGAAAACAAATTCATGAAATTTAATGAACTGCAACTACTAAAAGTCCAAAAGTAATTAATTTATTCATTTTTGTTGTTGTTTTTGTTTTGGGGGGGATTGGTTGATAAAGAATAATATTTTTCAATAGTATTAATGAACATTGTATTGATTCTATCAAAGATCTTTGTAAAGAAAATGGTTAACAGTTAAATTTGTATACAGGTGCTTTTTTAACGTTATCCATCTTGGCAGTCAATTGCCAAAAGTTTGCTTGACTTTAAAGGTAGCAGGCCAATCCTCGAGGTCTTCTGCTCTATCTCTGCATCTAAATTAAGATGACTCACTTTGAGTAAAAGTCGCACCTTCACCCTGGTGGTGCTGGTCAAACGAAAGGCGCATTCCTTCGTCTAAATTCGAGTAGCATCTGGCTCATTTACTTGGTTCGTCCAAGTAGCATTAGAAGTCGAAAGATGGCCAAGGGGTTAGAGTGCTGGTCTTCGGTAGCGGAATTCGGGAGTTCGAATCCCACCGTGGTATGGATGCTAGTAGCAGTTCAGAATCGGCTTTAAGCTGTAGGTCCCGGTCTCATTAGCCCTCATGTTACAGAATAGTAGGCCGTAGCACTTCAAACCAAGTAGCATTAGCAACAACAATAAGTTTGACTGATGATTTATTAGGGTTGTCCGCACAAGCTCTGTTAAAATGAGACGAATGCTTAATTTTAATAAATTCAAGTGTTGAATAAAAACTTTTAAGAGAGCTTTTGTAAATGTTCAAAGAAAGTTTCAGATTTGAAATAAATATTCATACTCAAGAAAATAATCCAATCTATTACTCTGTTGTACGGAAAAGCAAGTTGTTTTAAGGAAAAATATAGGGAATATAAATTTGCGAAATGTGAACAACACGAAATGTGTTAATTTCTGGAAATGCAAATTCATCAAACATGTTTCAAATCTAATATATCTAGCAAGTATATTAAGTGAAAATTTTATTAGATAATTTACAAATTAATTGTTACAATTAATTGTTTAATTTCAATTGTTTAAAAACTTTTTTAAATAGTCAAAATTGATTACAAAAAGAATCAAATTTTATTTTCCACTTCTCTGAAGCAAACAAATCGTAAGTACCTGTTGTAAGATCCTAGAAAACTAAACTAAGTGAAGGGGTGTTTTTTTTTTCGTTTAGATGACTGGGTACGTACAGTATTGGACTTATCTAACTTCACGTTAACGTAAGCAGAAAATATTTGTCTGAAGTACAGCTTAAATTTAACGATTTCTTTAAACAATTTTCGCCACATAACAGAAAGTACACTTTTCTTTTAGTGAAAATTATTTTGGTTAAATGTTTAAATTTATGTTCAAAAGAAAGCATTCTAAAATGTTTCACGGTTCAAAATTAAACTCATTTTTAACTCTAATTTTAAAGATTTAGTAAATAGTACCGGAGAATTTTTCATTTTGTTTCGTAGTCAGGTTTGTTTTAAAAAACTGTTTGATGCAATGCATCCATTGGTTGAACTATTTACCCTATACATATGAACATAGAGCTCAAGGAATTCAATATGGCTGACATTAAACCACACTGGAAACGACAAAATTTTAGGGACATTTCTAATTCCATTTAGTCACAACTCACTCCCCTCGAGACATGACCACTTTAGTTTCCTTCCACTCCTATTCTAGGGACAGGCAAGGGTGGGGGGGACTTAGGGGATCGTTACCCCTCCCCCACGAAATTCTGAAATTTTAAAAGACCATTTCGTGGTAAGAAAATGGGCCACGTGTGGGGATGTGACTTCTGCTTAGATGAACATGAACATAGACAGCCGGTGTTCTTTGAAAAAGACCAGCCAAAATGTGTTGCCGGGCAGCAGACTTTCCCTACTCCCTAACTGTAGTCATTTAAAGATGTATATTTTTAAATAATTGTGCAAAATGTTTAATCTCATTACAATATTAAACATTTTAAAAATATTGACATTCTCTTATTTTTATAGTAAATGTTGGAAATAAAAAAATACTAAAGAAGAAGCTAAAATCATTTAGATATCTAGCTGATTAGAACAGTCAGCAAACCAAGATAAAAAGAATAAGGAACACCCTACTGTTGTAAAGTCACGGGATCCTCGGATAGCGTGTAGGTGTCGAAGTGGTTATGACACGACGTACAGCTTAGAAACAATAACAGCGTTTATTCTTGATTAAAATGGAATATTACAAATTTTCCAAATGGAAATCACAGGGCTGAAGTGGGCTGGTGTGGACCTAAGTGTCCCAGGTTCAAGGCGAACCTAAAAAATAACAATCTGCTGACAGGTGCCGACAGATACCTTTGTACAGGGGTAAAGCTGGGTCTCCTTGAGTCCCACACAAAGCTGGAGAAAAGCTCTCCAAAACAAACCAACCCTTCTTCTGGGGACTCTCTGGAGGAAAAACTCGTTGCCTGACGTCATCTTTCGCCTCTTCCCATTGGCTTTTTCTTTCGGCGACGTTGTCCTAGTAGCCTTTGATTGGCTCCTTCGGTGGCGCCTCACTGTCTGACATTTCGTTGTCCCGTCCGTCCTTCTGATTCACCTCGGACATCTCAAGGCGTGGTCGAAGCGACAACCCTTTGTAGTGTAGTGTCAAAAACCCAGACAGAGTGTCGCCCTGCCCTGGGCTTTAACAAAACCTCTTTGTGAAGCCAATGGAGTGTAGCGACATCACACTGTATTAGGTAGTAAGAAGCTCGTTTAGGAACGTTTGGGGTTAGAAACAGTACCTTCGTTCCGGTCATTTGTTGTGCTGTTCAGATGTAACGCTGGGGACATTTTCCGACAGGAAACACACTTTAACACTGAGTTAAACAGTCTATGCTCATTTCCATGCTAATATCGGTTTAACTTTTTATAATCCACACTGAAATGTTGATGTATATTAAAGATATTTTCACACGACCTGGCTTGAAATTGTTGCATCAATTCAAAATGTGCAAACTGTATTCAACTAGCACTGATAGTGATTTCTCATAATATGGATGTACAGCTAGAAGAAATTGTGAAAATTTTTGTAAATCTTCAAGGCGAACATAGAGGTAAATTTTTTTAACTTGTTTATTTCCTTTCAAAATTATACAGTTATACCTCTGTTTTAAAAATTAGAATTTTATATTATGTTTAGTTTATATCTTTTCAATGTTTATTTTACTATTAAATTCATTGTGTAGATACTTACAGACACATTTGAAGCTTTAATATTATTCATATCACTTTTTGTTGTTGTTGTTATTGTAAAGTTACATTTGCATTATACACTGTCTACCAATAAGTATTTAGACATCTATGCAAATGATGATATTTGCGGTCCTGAGATACATCACGGCCTCCGCAGGTACACGTCGTGTAGGAAACAACATCGGCATTAATCGCATGCAAAATACCGCGCAGTTCGGAGCTCTCTGATTTCGAAAAAGGTATAATTATCGGGTATCACAAATGTGGCCGATCCTTAAGGGACATATCTAGAGATCTGAAGTAACCAAAATCGACAGTGGCCTATTTAATTAAAAAATGGAAGTTGAGTGATGATTGTCGGAATGTGTCCCGAGTGGGTAGACCAACGGAACTGGGAGATAGAGACCGACGAGTGCTATGCAGTGAAATGCGGAAAAACCGCACCCAACCGATGGCCCTCATCCGCGAGGAGTTTCAACAGGCATCCGGGAGTATTGTTTCAATGAATACCATCCTTAAGGAAGCACATCTGCTTGGTTTTCATGGTCGTGCTGCTGCCCATAAGCCTTTGATCACAAAGTCTAAATTGGACCGTAGATCAGTGAAAACGGGTTCTTTGGAGCTAAGAACATCAAATTGGAACGTTCGGATGGCATCTGGGTCTGGAAACGGAGAACGTCTCCTGCCAGAATGCATTGTGCCAACAGTCAAGTTCGGCGGAGGTGGAATTATGGTCTGGAGGTGTTTCTCCTGGTATGGACTGGGACCCTTGGTCCCCATTCATGGTAAGCTCAACGCCGATGCCTACTGCACTATTTTGGATGACAATGTGCTTCCTACGTTGTGGCAGTTTTACGGGTTGGACCCCTGTTACTTTCAGGACGACAATGCCAGTTGTCATGTTTCGAGGTTAACCAAGGCTTGGTATGGTGCCAATGGAGTTCATCGAATGGACTGGCCTGCCCAGACCTGAACCCTATCGAGAACCTCTGGGACGAGTTGAATCGCCGAATTAAGGGGTGCACTACCCGTCCAAAATCGGTGAAGGAACTTGTATGTCTACTCCAAGCCGAGTGGAAGACAATACCACTAGCTGTAATACAAAGACTTGTGGAAAGTATGCCCCGGAGGGTTTACGCTGTAATTGCCTCTCGTGGAGGTTCTACCAACTATTGATTTTGAATAAAGTTAGTTTTTCTTTTCTATCACAAGTGTCCAAATACTTATTGGTAGACAGTGTATTACTCATTAGGGGTTTACAGCACCGCAGCCAAAAATTATATTCGGAGGGGGGACCAATGGGAAGACATTGTTTTTTACTTCAGTAAAACTACAGGTTTTCTTGTGTATGTATACCCCTAATGAGTATCATAATACAATGGAGTTTTAAAATATCAATATGATTAAAAAATGATATAATGAACAAATTAAAAGCGTAGAATGAAGTAACTACACAATCAATTTAATAGTAAAATTAACATTGAAAACTATACATGATATTCAATTCTAATTTTTAAAATAGAAGTAAAACCAGCAAGTGAAATTTTGAAAGAAAATGAACATGTCCAAATTTATCTGTATCAGGGCCGTAACTAGGGCGTGGCAAACGTGGCATTTGCCACGGCCGCATCAGTCTGAGGTGTGCCGTACCGTGAGAAAAATGGGATCCGAAAGAGGACGATTCGCCCCAAGTAGAAACAAGGAAAAGTTGAAAAAAACACCTTTTTTTATTATAAAATCCAATGCATTTAAAAATTGTTTTTTATCAATTTTCTTATTTTGTAAAATGCTTCTAGAGACTAAACCTGTTATAGATTCTTACAAAATATTTACCAAACACTCCTAATATGCCTTTTCCTGGTATTCGAAATAAATTTTTAATTTAATAAAGTTATTAAAACTAAATTTATATTTAGAAATTTGCCGATTTTTTATGGAAATTCAACGTCTAAATACAAAACAATCCTCTCAAATATCAAAATAACCTCTAATCAGTTCATCAGCAAAATAATATCCTCAAACTGTTCAAAAATATTTTTAAGTATTAATAAGAAATTATTAATTGATATACTAGGAACAATTAAGAATTCACAAAATATTTTGGGAGTTCATTCTCTCTCTCTCTCTCTCTCTCTCTCTATATATATATATATATATATATATATATATATATATATATATATATATATATATACATATATATATATATGCATATATATATGTATATATATGTATATACATGTATATATATATGTATATATATATGTATATATGTATATATATATATATATATATATATATATATGTATATATATATGTATATATATATATGTATATATATATATATATATATGTATATATATATGTATATATATATATATATATATATATATATATATATATATTACATATATATATGTATATATATATATATTATATATATATTATATATATATATATATATATATATATATATATATATATATATATTGTAACGAATTCTCATTGCATTAAATTTCCAGATACAGACTTAACTACGACCGTGAAAAAAACTGGCATAACGTATAAAAATATCAAACGTGCCTTTTGTGAGCACTTGAACTGAGCTCATTTTTACCTAGTGAAAGGACGTTGTTTCGCGCAGAATGGGATGCTGAAGGGAAGATTCTTAACACCGAGGACCAGCTCAATCATTCTGTCTGAGAAATTCATTCGGATGCTAGCTAAGTGTTTCCAGTGTTCGCTTCAATGGCATCCTGAAGAAAGACTCTCATAATAAAGCAATCCTCTACGTTGTAAATGAAACAGCAATACTTTCCTCCAAATGCTTGTCCAGAGACATTGATTAATGATCGGAGAGATTGCTCCCGATTACTGCAAACTTACCTGGCACCTGCTGGCGAGAGAGTCTACACGCGCTTTCCTCACCACGTCATCAACCAGCTGTCCGATCAGCTGAGATGGACATTTGTGGTCAGACGACGATATAAAAAGACCAGAGTTCGAGACCCAGAAGAATTTTTGACCGATCGAGTCTCCTCTGAACTCATCGGCCCAGAACGTCGATTGAGCGACTGAGAGTGTCCTCCCCCTCCCCTTTTCTCTTAGGAAGCTGATTCCTGCAACGATCATCATTTTCATTTGTAGATATTCATCGTTTCATCTGTATTTATCATAACTTCAACATTGTTTCTATATAAATATCATTAGTATGTACGTAGGCCTACGCTATCCTTTTTCGGCATAGTTCTTATCTTCTTTTTTGCGGTTAAAGAATTCCTTTTTACTTTGCTTCAGACACTTAGCTGGGTATTTTGTACGTAAGAGTACTCTTTCTTTATCATCCTGGTGGTTAGTTAAAGTTTAAATAGTAACAGGTTAGTTACAGCGCATTATTTTTAGTGGGACGATACACATGCAATTGATGTGCTATTTCTAGCTTTATAACTATAACAGCATACTGCAGGAATTGAGGTAAAATACTTTGTCAGTCTTGCTTTAGACATTTCAACCAAGTTTAGTGTTATACTCGACTAAAAACGGAACACTTAAAGTGAATAATGAAGTATTATACATACATTGTAAAAGTTTGTAGGTTGGAATTACTTTTCACTAATGAAGAGAACTCTGAAATCGCTAAGAGAAAATTTTATCCCCTTCATACCAATGTCCTATGTGGAGGACGGGTCAAATTTCCTATATAAAAAAATTCAAGTCCATTTAGGTTTAATATACTTCAAAAAGTACGATTATTCACAAATTTGAACATAATAAATAATTTGGGATAAAGCGGGTTAATCACTCATTTGCTGCAAATCATGAGTTTGTAGGCTGAAAAGTAATTTCAGCCTACAAACTTTTACATTATATATATATATATATATATATATATATATATATATATATATATATAATACTTCATTATTCACTTTAAGAGTTCCATTTTTAGAAATCAATTCTAGCATTGGTTCCCATTAGTTAAAAAAATGAATAAAATAAAATAAAAAGAGGAGAGGGAAGGGAGAGAATAAGAAAGATATATCAGACATTGACTAGAGAGTTTAACGTCGAGTAGTTGTTCAAGAAAATGGACTTCGGATAAAAATTTCACTTAAATGTATTCGAGATATCGGAATTAAAGAGTAATATTTGACAGCGTGAGTGTGTGTGTATGTATGCAATTCAATAACAGTAACTTAATATCATAACAATTATAGAGTTATAACGACTCCCACGTCTGGCAGGGACGTGGGAAGACGTCTGGAATCGTCTCTGGTTTAGTTTGGAGCGCTACGGTCTACTGTTTTGCACACGAGGGCTAATGAGGCCGGGACCTACTGCTTAAAGCCGATTCCGAACGGCTACGTACATCCATGCCATAGTGGGATTCGAACCCACGAACTCTAGTACCGACGATCAGCGCCCTAACCAATCGGCCAGCGTTCGGCCTGGAATCGTCTCTATTGCCGTGTATAAAAAAGGGTCTCTCACAGTTCTCGCAGTCGAACCATCTTCAAATGAAACATTTCGATAAACTTTATAGGCATCACCCATTTTAGTCCGTATTCGACAGTTATGGCGCATACGTCATAAATGACCTTTTCATTATTATTATTTTGGTTCCCTTATCTATTATTTTTTAAGATGCCGACAATGATTTTTTAAGATGGATGAATCGACGTTTAGTTTTTGAAGGCCGGAAACATCGATCTGTTTTTCAACCATATCGATTCCCTTTCATTTACGGGTATTATCCGGAAGAAAAGAAGTTCTTCGTGTGTGGGGGGCTACAGAACACCTCTCCCTCCAAACAGAGGGGCCGAGTTTATGCACGGATAACTTATTTCGCTTTTAAGCACACGATTTAAAAAATTGGAAAAATAGTAATAAAATACAAACAATTTTCATCGAAGAAAGCATTAGACGAGCATTTCGAGAAAATTGCCAGAGAAATTGTATGATGTCAAATCCGGTTTGCGAAAAAGAAAAAAAAAATCTTTATTATTGACACGAACATTGGTATTTGAACAATTTTAAATAGAGATGTTCGAAATGTTCCCGCGCATATGGTGACATGTATCTGAGCATCGTGGAAGGGTTGACTGCATACCTTCATCGTAGTGTCCTCTAAAGCGGTGCTACGCAACCGGTGTGCCGCGGCACACTGGTGTGTCATGAGCCAGATACAGGTGTGCCGCAATCAAATACATTGTATTTGACATTTTACAATTTTTCATCATGTATTTAATACACGACAATTTTTTTTTTCGTAATAATGTCTATTGTTCACCGTTTTTATATATTTCACTTGGTGTGTGTATGTGAGTATATACTCAACCCCCTCCCTTTGAAAAAATATTCTATGCATGATCCTGTCTCTTTCTGATTGTGGAAACAATATACAAATTCACAGAAAGCGCCGCCAAGATATTTCGCCAATTTTAAAAATCGCTGCCAATGTACTTACCAGCCAATCACAGGCCGAGTGGAATACCAGGTTCCAGGTGCCTGTAATACAACATAGATAAAGCAAAATGACCGTTATGCGCGTCGTTGAAGACTCATGCGCATGTGTATAAATATGTTATAGTTTTATGTATGTATGCTTTTCAAATAAAAAACAAACATTGATTTTAAAATTTGTGTATTAATTAATATCTATATACTTTAGCTTTTGGTGTGCCGCGGAATTCTAGAAAGAATTTTGGGGCGTCATAGGTGAGAAAAGGTTGCGGAGCACTGCTCTAAAGTACACGCACCGTGGGAACGAGCAACTTAGTCTATTTCTGAAGTACTGGGTCTTGATAAACCGATTCCTTCCAATGACCCAAAAGGAAGAAATTTAAAGGCGTCAGATCTGGAGATCGTAGTAACTATAAAGTAGAAACCCCCCACTCCACCCCGTAACTATGTCTGTATTTTTCGAATAAAGGTTGTTGTTGTTGTTTTTTCGCTAACCGAATATCACATCATACATATTCTTTCGCATTTTCCTCGAAAACTATGGATTGTAGAGGTACATTCATTGGACATTTTTAGTGTATTCCAAACAACGAATCTGGCAGTGTAGAGTTTATCCGTTCTTTTGTGGATACCTGCAGCACCGTAGTCAGAAATTATGTTCAGAGGGGGGACCAAGGTGAAAGACATTGATCTTTTGTGAATGATACAGTAAAACTACAGGTTTTCTTACGTATATATAAACCTAATGAATACCATCACACAACAAGCTTTAAAATAACAAAATGACTAAAATAACATATAATGAACAAATTTAAAGCTTAGAAATGAGTAATGAAGTATCTGCACTATAAATTTATTTAACAGTAAAATTAACATTAAAAACCGTTTTTATATTTATTCGTTTAAATTACTCTTCATTGATCTGTATAGCAAAATCTAGTCTAGCGTAATAGTTTCAAGCTATTTTAGAAGATAGAATCTGTCTCAAAATATTCACCATGGAGCACCTCAGACAGATTACGGAAAATAATCCTGAGAAAAGGATCATAGAGGACAGGGATGGGGGGGGGGTAGATAAAAGCCCCGCAAGACATTTATGGCCTCCTTCTGAGAACACTATTGTCTATGTCAGATGACACACCAAAACACATGGTCAATTTTCTTTCCACGAAACGGTCTTTAAGAATTTGGAATTTCGGGGAGGGACTGGTCCCCTAAATCCCCTCCCTTGCCTACTGCCTTGGTACCCTGTATATGAAGAGTTCAGAACCAAAGTGAATCAAATCTACTTAGAAAAGTATACAGAAAGTGAGTTTTAAGTTTCTGAATCATAATTCCTGGAAATTTAAGTTAATTTTAGAAAATGCCTAATAATTAAGGTATTTTCTACTATATATAAATAGATATTTGTTATAAATTATCGATTCTGGTAAAAGATTTCATTTTGTAAAAGAAGAAGGGGTTTAATTCACTCTGGTTATGAACTTCTTATTAATTCTTTTAAATGCTGGTTGGTGAACTTTGAATAGAACTTCGATGTAATAAATTTCATCATCGTATTTCAGCATCCTATGCCAAACTAAAATCAACAGTAAATAAAATGCTGTATTTTTACAATTTTTGTACTTTATTATTGGTACGGATTTCTAAAATTCATCAATCAATTTATGGAACATTTGGAAAGCTTGATCTTCTCGTATCTAAATTAAAACTAATTCTCCTGCAGTTTCAGGGAGTAAATATTTATCTACTACAAAACCCATGTTAATCACATTGGTTTAAAATAAAACAAATATCTTTAATTTATTAATTGAGCCACAATAAGCTTCTTGAAGAGCTGCTTGCGAGACGCTAACCACCATTTGGCCACCATTACTATATATATATATATATATATATATATATATATATATATATATATATATATATATATATGTGTGTGTGTGTGTGTGTGAGGTCTAAAAAAGGGGTAGTTGGAAATTATGCAAGTTATAAACGATTCTAAAAAGAGAACTCTTTTATAATAATAAAATAAATGAAAAAGACCCACGCTCGCGTAAGCTTTCAGGATAATCCGGTCAGGCAGAAGCATTTCTCAGCTATTTGATGAGCTTGCAAACAGATAAGTTTGATTTGGCGCGTGGACATGAGCGGTCAACAATTTCACTCATATCTCCGTGTCGATTAATAATGCACATGTTGCTTTCCTTAAGAACGATGAGTTAATAAAACTTATTATCAAGAAGACTGTTTTCCATTTGCCTTAACTCACGACTTGCCATATATATATATATATATATATACACATATCAAAATTATTAACCTAAAATATCCATCTAAAATCCTCTTTGCCCCTTGTCATTTTTTCATACCTAATTTCCCAGCCACAAAATCTCATTAGAAAGAAGTGTTTGCCAACTTAAATTCTTTTTACCTGTCTCCCGAACCTAATGCTAATTTTCCGTCCACTGATCACATTTTCGAGCTAGCCTAAATGATCAAACTTTATTTCTGACTAACAATAACACTGACTAAGCTGCTAGTCTCTTGGGAAAGAATTTGCCCGATTGCTCGCTGTTGAAATAAATTTGTAATAGAAGTGTGGTTTCATCATCATTCGATGCTTTGCTCTTGTCGGGTAAAAATGTTCATCTAATTCATTCTCAAATAAAGTTCCAACACAGACTTTGCTTCGCTGTTGTTTAAATGTAGTGACTGCAATTTATTTAGGTCTGCCAATTGCAGTTCAAAATAATAGGGGCTATTTTCTGGTGTAGCAGCGAGTATAAAAATTCACATGTTACATATTTGACATGCTTAAATTTTAGACATATAATTTAGGAAGAAAAAAAAGTTCATATTTGATTTGCCAGGGCTAGACTCGGCAATTAATTCAATCTAAGCTGTCATAAAGTCATGCACAAATTCAACAAACCAGTCGTAGGCAATATCCGTGTTGACGCATGCGACCAGCCACCTTATAATTCGCTTCGGAAACGCTATTTTCGACAGACGGGTTTGCTATCAAGAAAGAAAAGAGCACAAAATAAGGCTCTAAATCGAAGCTCACAACTTTAATTTTTCTAATCAAAATATAACTGTTGCGTGTTGTAAGTATTAAGTATAAAAATTTACACCGTGTGTTGAAATAATTGAGAAAAAAGACACCTGCAGCTGGTCTGTCCACTAAATAACTCGCAAAACAAATTTGAAAAGACAGTCCATAAAAATTACATATTATTCCGCAAACTTCGAATGTCGAACGTCTTTAAACTACAAAATGTATCAATGGGATGCCATTGACTATGTCACCCAAGAGCGAGAATGGTGCCATTTCTCATACAAAATTAGCTCAGAGTTCTTACTAGATACTCAGAAATACCAGCTGACAAAAAATAAATGGCACCGTGGTATGAGTCAACAAAGTACTACAGCAAAATATAGAAAGAATTAAAAGTTAATGAATTTGTCACTTGGAAATATAAATTACTGCACACTCTGAATTGCTTCTCTTTTATAATTACGAAGTGGTATTAAAATTGGAGAAATTAAATTACTTATTAGGATAACTTTTAATTTATTACATGTGTGTGTATTAAACCAGTTGTAAAAAAACTTCGTTTACTTATATTTTGTTTTAAATCATGGCAAAAATTTCAGCTCTTATGATTTTTGGAAACGGCTTCCCCCCTCCCCCATTTTACACCACCAATTACCAACTAGATGGCAATACGTTACTTTCATCAGGGTATCTGCCAAAATAAAATGTTTCAAATCCATGATTTTTCATGATTTTCTCTGATTTAGCAAGATTATTTTCCATGACTTTATTAGCCAAATATAACTCTATAATGTTTATATACAGTATCCCTAGAGATAGACTTATATTTTGTGCAAAAATCTTAACTAATTTTTATTAAAAAATAATTATTATTATATTAATAAAATTTTAATCTACAATTTAAGAAAAAACCAGAATAATATACATTTACCCACCCATTAAGCTTTCCATTTGAGTTAATTGGTGAACAAATTTTACTTGGCAATAGAATAGGATAATACATAAATACCAAACTCAGTAACTTCAGCCAAATGACAAGTAAAAATAGAATTAAACAATTCAATGCATTTTTTTTAATCAGTTTAGCAGATCCATGACTTTTACTCATTTTACTTGAAAAATCAAGACTTTCCATGACAAAATTAATCCATTGTCTAAATCTATAACTTTCCCTGACTTTCCAGGTGCGCGGAAACCATGTTTCATTTCAATATTAATCATGTCTTAAATACGCCAATGATAACTTAATACATCATAATTTATTTTTCCAAAATTAGAAATTATTTAAATTTCTACCTAATATAAATATTTTTATTTAAACAACTAATGCCAACTGGTTGATATATGATTATAAATGATACCAAATAAATTTCTTATGATTATCATTTTCCATAAATGTCTTCATATGATGTTCAAACTGACAGTTGTTCTTTAATGAGGGCAGATTGTAATATTCAAAGTTGTTTCAATTTCATACTTGTTTTACTCTGCTGTCTATAATAACTTACATTTAAGATATTCATCAATAGGTATTTGACAAAAATGGCTCATATTATTAGGTTAAGTTAACGCAACATCCTATGAAATCAAAATAACATATACCAATGCATCTTATGAATACAGATGAAAAATAAAAGTGTGAAAAAGGGAAGAAAAAAAAAAGAAACTGAAAATATATTTATGAAGAATATAACATGAACTCTATAAAAGTATCAGCTAATGATCAATGAAATTCTCCAAACATAGTACAGGTTTGCTAAATCTTTATTATTAGAAAAATATACTAAACATTAAATATCACAATAAAAATATATACACTGTAAAATCACCAGACACTGACTATAATTCTATGTAAATAAAAGTTGTGATAATTGTACAATTTCTTCTTTTAAAAAAATCCCCATTAAAATTCATTTAAAATTTCTGAAAAGTTGCATACAAAGACATTTTTCCAACAAAAACATAAAAAATTTAAAGCAAGATTGAATATTAATTTTTAAAAAAAATTTATATTCATAAAAATTTTATATTTTAAATAAAAATTTTATATTTTAAAATTAGGTTATGTTTTAAACTAGTTTTTATATAAAACACATATAATTTGAATCTTCATAACAACCAAAATGAAGTTATTTCCATCTGACTTTTACAAGGATATCAGAAATTAAAAGAGAAAGACATTAAGAAAACTTAATTTCTTTGTTAAAAGAACTATTTTATTGGATATTATAATTAATTTCATTTATTTAGGGATAATTAAAAAATTTCTTTTTTTTCTTAATTACTAGATACAAATTGAAAGCAGATATGAAATGACGGTAATTTATAAAAATCATACCCGTATTTTAGCTCTATCCATATGAATGGCATATTCTTAAAACCATATTCTTAAAAACCATAGCATATTCTTAAAAACCATATAGATCTTACATAGACCATAAAAAAATATTAATTTCTAGGCTCTGTTCAAATGATGCATATGACCTTCCAAAAAGTCACATCCATGCATATATGATCCAATCTACAGCAATCTTCTTTCCACAGCTCTGTCAATAGATTCAACAAGATACGCAGGCACTTTTTAAAAGGTTCCAAATGTCAGTCTGGCAACATGGTCTGTCTTCCTCTTGGTTGGCTTCACAAATCCAAGCAGCTGCAGTTCAGTTGCAGCAAGGAGAAAACGGATACTAGCCATTGAGTCAAGGAACAGGAAAAAGTATTTTACATCATAAATAACTTAAGGTATCCGTCTATATTGAAAACGTCCTTTTTTGCCAAAAATCATAATTTTTAAACATAAGCCAATAAGGACTGATGTTTCAATAAGATTGATGCAGTTGTTGATCTAGGTTATCTTAAAGAAATTACATTAAGTAGGATGAATAAACTGGTTATATCCTTTAGCAGTTAAAGTAGCAACATGAATTAATTTATCAGGAGGAATTGACAAAAATATTATTTAACACAACCCTGAAGTTCTTGAGTTTTCTTTAACCCTGACATCAGTACTCTACATTAGACTAGAATCAGGTACAATTTGGTTTGTTTCTGTGTTTAAACTTTATTTTTTTTAAAGGTGTTACATATATCAATTCAATATATTAAAGTATCCATCTATGTTAAAAATGTCATTTTTTGCCAAACATCATAATTTTTTTATTTCTCTATTGTAAAAATTCAACTTTTAGGCTTCTAAATCTGTTTTTGTTTTGTCTCTACGGCATTTTAAAGAAAAATTACAGCTGTTTAAACATCAGTGACAGTTGTCAAAACAAAACGGAAGTAGCGCCTTCAGAACCAAAAGTTGTGAATTTAAAGCCTTTTAAAGAGCATTTTATGATTAGTTAAAACATTTTTCTAGTATTTTTAATAATTAGCAACTTGGCAATTAGAAATTTTTGAAGCAAGAAAGTGTGGGGAATTTTAAACACATATTTTAATTTTTTAATAGTTAAAGTTTTCAAATGTGTTTTTCTCAGAACGGTATTTTTAATAAAATGTTCCAGTTTAAAATGTGATTTCTCAAAAAGTTCTTAAAATATTTTGTTGAAAATTATTATGAATGCTTTTGATAGTATTTACTATTGAATAACCTAAAAGATTTAAATTTGGATAATTTTCAATGATGTTACACTCATAGTTAGATATAAAGGTAATGAAAATTCGTTAAAAATTCAATGTGAAGGATTTTGAAGGACCAAAATTTTTTTACCAAATGTAAATTAAGCAAAGATTTTAGATGATTCACTAGTCCAGTGTATAAGAAATGTGTTGCATCAAAAAATATTGAAATAATTTAATTTATTAAAAAATTAAACCTTTTGAAAAAAACCCGATTTTTTTAAACTAAATTTTCTTCATTTATTAGAAATTTTATAAAAACTTCTCCAGGAATAATTTTTTAAGTGCAATTCTCTATGATAATATAAAAAATAAATCTAAAAATGTAAAAACATGAACTAGTTTCTACATTTAAAGAAAAAAGTTCTCCAAACGTAGAAGGACACCTCAAGTGGAAACTCCCTTAGATGAGAAAGAACAGAAAATTTTTCATATAAATGAATATTTTAGACATGTAAATAGTATCTATCTGTAAATTTCTCTGTGTAAGTATGAAAGCAATGTTGTGCTTTCTTTAAAAAAAAAAAAATAATATATATATATATATATGTGTGTGTGTGTGTGTGTGTGTGTGTGCGTAAGGAAAATTCTCAGGGGTTTTCAAAACTTAAATCAAGGGTAAAAATTCCCGCGTCATTTTCCATTCCCCTTTTTAACCCCTAACCTAAATTGACCACTGGGGCTACAGGTTACGCCCTCAGAGAAGGGGCCTGGCCAATTATAAACCTAAATGGCCCTAGCGGACAATTTAGGAAATTTCCAAATAAAAAGGAGATACACGCTAGCGGAGACAGATTTTTCTAGAGATATTTTCCCACAGATGTTGACCCAGGTGTTACGTGTCTTGCACATAGAAAATTCATGCTAGCTGACCCTTCAGTTTGTCCCTATGATGAAGTGGGAACCCGTCCTTCAATGTTATCTTAATAAAGGTTTTTAGCTGAATTGGTATCATTTTTATGGCCATGACTGCAACCCCCCATCGAGAAGTCAGTCTCATTACATATATATATGTTTAAAGGGGAAAAAAACATATTTATATTAATATCTATGAAGTACAACTGCAACATTAATTTGTCTACATTAAATGCAGCAAATTCATCAAACACATTCAATAAATATATTAAAATTAAAACAACGTTGAATGTTAAGAGAAAAAAATTAAAATCTCTTTTTTACTTTTAAAACAATACAAACAAAATGTTTGAAACAGAAAGCAAGAACACCATAGATATCATTATGTACAATACTTTGGTAAATTAGATTATGGATTCACAAAATCTTGCACACTTTGGATCTTTAAAAAAAAAAACTAATAATTTTTGCTTGTCCTAATCTATTAACAACAGGGGGGCAAGTTTATTGCAAAGGTAAAACTCATTATGTATTCATTTTTGCACTTTTTTTTCAGTTCAAAATTTTTATTAATTTCATTTATATTTTTGCAGAAATTACAAAATTTATGAAAAAATCTGTTACTTTCCATAATTTCTTATATAAAAAGTTTTCATAAAAAATGACAGAGGGAAATTCAAAATATTGACAATAAAACTTTAGTCAATTTATGCAAATAAACTGTAAAATAACTTAAAGGATTCTGTAGATTTCATGAATTTATAACCACAAAAAGGATACTTTAATTTTGAATCATCAGCTTTTGTTTTCGAAACATTCTTCTTTTTAGATTCATTTTCATTACTCTTCAATGACTTGAAAGCCTGAAATATGCTTATATTTAATGAAATAAATATTATAAAATGGAAGAAAAAAATCATTTCTGAATTAATGTATTATATTCAAAAATTATTGATAGATGATTAAAATCTGTATAAGAAATTAAGGTCATTGCAGAAAAATCATAGAACTTGGTGACTATATGAATGGGTGATTTGAAAGAAGATAACATTCAAATTAAACTTGTTTCAGCAAAATAAATAATAAAAACTGCTTTACTGAAAAATTGTTAAATTTTGAAAAACATTTTAACTGGCTCATTGTATATTCAGACAAACGACATTTAATAGCAAAGTGTAAAAATCTTCTACTTACATAACTAGATATTAGTATTTAAAAGTAAAGGAATTAATTTATATTTTGGAATCATCCTTTTTCCAATCTCTCAATTGTAAAATGTGTGTGCACGTGGTTTAACTTAATCTTTGAACAAATTACACTTTTTGAGGCAATTCCAAGACATACTTTTTATAAATTTATTTCTTATTTTCAATTTTAAATCAATTACCCCAGCTCCATTAAGCTATTATATACTTTTGTTAGTTATAAGTAGATTTTTGAATAATGTCTACTTATCTGATGTCATATACACTTTTTCTCGCTTAAGTAATGTGATGACTACTTTTCCTGTGTAGTTCAAGCAAACAAATGATGCTAAAAGAATACTGAATGACACCGAAATAATGCATTAGCAGGGTTCCCACTCTTTATCCAGAACAAAAATTAATGACTTTTTAAGGACTTACTAAGGACCAAAGTAACTTTTTATAAGGACCTACTTGAAACACACGACATAACGGCATAAACCCTATCTCCTGAGGAACAAATTTTAATGATTATGAACCAGACAAGGCATGTTCAATAAATGCTCTACAATATTTCAGAATTAAGTTTTTAAAAATGCCTAAAAATTAATATAAGATAAATCTATTTGACAAAACCTAATTTTGAAAAATGTACATCTCAAGCTTTTTGAGTGATCAAACTAAAAATAAATTGTGAATAAAAACAACATTATAAACAGTACTTCCTGAGGGTTTAAAAATTACTGATATATATTTTTATATAAAAGTTTATATATATATACTAGCTGATTATATTCGGCATTGCCTGGGAAAGAAGAAAGTTTTAGACTTTTCTATTACATTCAATGCAAGGAAAATTAAACTTCCATAAGTAACTGAAATATCTACAAATACCCATCCTCCATGCTTCGTTTAATTAAAATCTGCATGATTGTTAGCTATTAGGAAAGGGCTGCTGATTTTATACTTTAAACCTTTTAAGTATACAAAAGATTATATATTTGTCATATAAGAAAACTGATAGGAAAATAACATGAGACTATGGAGCTCATCGATGGAGAAATTGATCGCATTCCAATTTAAAAATTAAGGAGTTTTTAAGGACCTTTGACAAAAATTAAGTAGTTTTAAGGGCCCTTAAAAACGAAAGCTAAAATTAAGGAGTTCATAAGGACTTTTAAGGACTGTGGAAACCCTGATTAGTATAGATTCCATTCTACTTCTTATATACTTGTTTCTAGGAAACTGGCATTTGATGGGTGGATTTAAATAAATAAAAGTCTTATTTTGGACTTCAATATACTTATTTAATAACTGAAACTACCATATCTGTTTTACATATACACAGTCAGAGTCAGAGTCAATACCAGAACTACCAGATACAAAAAAATAAAACTTAA
>CM063508.1:173399388-173419388 GCA_032207245.1 Pardosa pseudoannulata | reverse complement strand
CGTAGATATTATATATATAATTATTTTTAAAATATTTTTTTAGACTATAATTTCATTCAAAAATAATCATACAAATAGTAAACATAGTTAACAATTAACAATTTATGAATGAACCATTGATTTAAATATTGGTTCACACGCATACAAAATAAGACTAAATTGACAAACCATTAAAAAAATAAAGCATACGGCATACCTCCAGATACTGCTGAGGGTTTGAAAGAGCACTACAGAGTACAACCCTTGGCGATGGCATCAAATGCCTCTTGCAGGCATGGATGGCATCAAAAAAGAAGACCTCATGCAGTGGAAGAAGGCATGGAGAACATAAGTCCCTAATTTAAAGAGTCATTTGTAAAATATGTAGAATTTAAAAATGCAACACATACATAATATATGTTTATTTTAAGAATATAGACTATAACATGCCAAAGATTACAGAAAAGCAGATATACAAAAATTTCAACAATAGCCTGTAAATAATCAACATTGCCTTTTTTGGAATTAAAAAATTTGGCAATTGATCCTTCAGTACACAACAAATTATTTCATGTATATAAACAAATTACAGATATTTAACTCAATGTCTACTTCCTTTCCTGAGATTTTAACTATACTTTCAAAGAATTTCTTGACAGTTTTATTCCCAAAAATTACATATATATATGTATGTGTGTGTATATATGTATATATGTATATATGTATATGTGTATATATATATATATGTGTATATATATATATATATATATATATGTGTGTGTGTGTGTGTGTGTGTATATATATATATATATATATATATATATATATATATTATGCTACAGTAGCAAAGAACTACCTTTATTATAACTTTTAAAAATATATAAAAAGATTCAAACTATCAAAATTTTTAAAAAATAAAATAAATTAATAATTTAAATGACAGTTTTATGATACTTTTTCTTTATTGAATATACTATTGATAATCTAGTAATCTAATAAAAGGGAGTGTATTATGTATGTATGTATGTATGACAAGGAAAAGTGGTAAATTCATGGAAGACACATTTGGTTTTATATATAAAAACTTCTTTATTATAACCTTCTGTCCATGGCTATGCCATTTAGATATCCTTTGTTCTCATATTTTGCTACAACAAGCATGGAAGATGTTATCAGCCTGTTCCGGATCAGAACTGTCTTTTTTGGAGTTGCTACCTATGTCTACTTCTGCATCAGCTTCTTTACTCTATATAGTTTTGCTCAAGGGTGTGTTTTTCTCCTATTATGTTATCGTTAATGAGTTCTATTTTTAATTGTAACTTACTTAATTCTTAACGCCCATTTTAAACATGACATGTATACATTAGTATATTTGTTCTTTACACAAATAATTCACACTTTCCGTCACAGAGTATATTCATCAAACTTGAAAGAGCTAGTATTATCATTAGACAATTTCTAGGAATGACTAGGGTGTGACTGACGACTGAAATAGAGACAGCTCGACTACTCAGCACATTTACAAGCACCTTAACCATTTGACCAGTGCTCGGTCTCCGTGATTGGATGGGATCTCTGTCATGTGACTGGTTGTGCTACCTATTGGTAATAAATAAAATTTTCTGCTCATTATCTGCAGTGGCAGATAATTCACATTTTCGAGTTTTAAAAACATATAATCTACAGGAAAATGCAGTAAATTACTTAAGATGAAAAAAAATGGGAATTTAAATCAAATTATTCTAAGAACCTACTCTGGGTTTTTTTACTAGTATGCATTGCATATCTTTTCAAAAATAACAGAATCATTTGCTGAATCATATTTGCTTGAATCATATTTTTTTTTTTAGAGTAACTAGATTTGGTCAAGAGATAAAGAAGTTAAAAGACTGAATTTTCTGAATGGCAATGAATGTTTGGAGTAGCTAACAAGCAACTCAAAAGAGGGGCAGATGGAAAATTTAAGTGGCATCTTCTCAATACTTGAATTCTTGTATGTAAAACTGTATGTAATGTGTCCATTTCATCAATATGTAATATTTTAAAGCTCATTAATTGGTATTTAGCTATTCAATTGCAATTAAGTCAGGTACATGTCTTAATTTGCTGTGACCTCAAGCTAACCTCTATACTTTATATAAAGAAAATTCTTGTTTCAACAGGTATTGTGTAAAATATCACCTATAACAGGGGTGTATTATAATGATTTAACTAACTACAGCTGCCAACCCCATAAACAAATTAATAAGAATAATACTGAAGAGATACCATATACAAAACTTACTGAAAATAGTCAAACAGAGAATCAACAATTTTGTTACGCAGAGTTTCAAACCGAGACCTCTGAAGATGGATGCTGGATCGCATTTTCTAAGATAGGACAGAAAAATAAAAGGATAAAAAAAAATTAAATTACAAGTGATTAAATTTTTAATGATATATATGTTCACATATTACATCACTTTTCTAAATCTTAAAAAATATAAATAAATACTTTCTAGTAACTTGCAAAATGTAACAATTTTCCTTATTTCTATTAATGATTTGGTAAATAAAATTAAAGCTCCCATACTTTATAGCTATCTAGGTATAGCAACTAATATCTAATGAATATTAACAATAAAATATTATCACATATTGAAAAATCAATCTTTACTTGAGTTGAATATATCTCCACCTAAATATTTCTTGAACTAAATCCATTTAAAAAAATTTTAAGCTGACAGACAAAATATAAAATATACGTAATCTTAATTTAATGTAGTCTGGGTTATCCTTTATTAACAGATTTACCACATATTCTTTTTTTTGGGGGGTGGTGGAATGCTATGGTCTACTTTTTGCAACACAAGGGCTAATGATACCAGGACCTACAGTTTAAAGCTGATTCCAAATGGCTACGAACATCCATGCCCCAGTGGGATTTGAACCCATGAACTCCGGTATGAAAGGCCACCACACTAACCATTCGGCCATCGTTCGGTTACCACATATTCTTATCAACTTTTAATCATAATTTAAATCAGCTTTACTAATTTTGGGAACAAAGTCATTCCTTCACTATTTTTGCTTATAAAAAAAATTGCTCAACTCTCTTTTCTTTTCTTTTCTAATGTTAAAATTTAGTATGGGTGAAAGAAAACTAGATTCCAAATGAAAAAAGGTTTTAAAAAAGTGGACCCTCCCCTGAGGAAAAAAAAAAGTTTTTTCTTCAGATGGATCAACATAAAAATTCCCTTTCTTCCAAAATAGGTTTTTATACAATTTGCTACACAAAAAATTATTATTACAACAAAAAATTATTATTACAAAAACTGTCATTGCAAATACCTTAAGTTTGATGACATTTACCTTATTGACAACTTTTAATCTAGTTTTGAATTATGAAGTAATTTTTTCTGTAAGAGTCAAATGCTGCAATTTTAATTAATTTAAATTAAGTAAATTTGACATTCAGTACATCTTAACACATTATATGCAGGCTTGGCGAATGTGGTAATATGCGCGTAGCAGGGAATAAATAAATAAGAAAAAATAGTGGTGATCTCCCTTTCTCGCCGATAACACACACTCTGTGCAAAAGGAAGATTACTCACTCCCACAAGTAATGATTGGCACGCCAAGTGGGTAATCACCCATTCCTGCATGCAATGTGTTAAATTCAACTTGCTGCAAAAATTGGCCTTCTAGCTACATCTTGGTTGTTTTAGAGCAACAAAACTCTGTAAAGTTATCACTTACATAAAAATTCCAAATTGTCTAAAATTTTCATGACCTATAGTATTCTTTTTGTGTTATTTTTCTTGTGCTGATGCAAAAAAATGTTTGTTTGGTTACAATGATTTATGTAACATTTGTAGCACAAGTTTTATGTAATAAAATATACAAAAGTAATCAGATATAAAGGTCAATACAAATCATACATATTAGATACATAAAGGTTTAAATATTTTCAAAAAAGAATGCTCCATATATTTAAAAATTATATTAAGCAATAAATGCTTAATTCATTTGTCCTGAAAATATATTTTTTTAACATGAAGGTTACTAAGTGTAACTGTGGTCTAAGAAAAACTACTAGGGATAAATAGTTCTTATATTTTTAAATGGTTATTTGTGATTACATTAAATTTAAGTCTATAACTTTATTGACAACAGACCAATTTAGGTACAACTGTAACACAGAAATCAAGATTTAAATGTTTCCTATTACACACATTTCACACACACACACAAAAAAAAAAAAGTACGAGAAGAAGGGGGTTTTATTGAAAAACTTACGAGGATTGAGCTTAAAAAGTAAATAAACAAATAAGTTCTTTAAACTCTTTAGTGATGCTTTATTAATTGCAACCTGCACTGAAAGAAATTTCTAATTTTTAAAGGCATAATATTTACCTCTATTACAACTTATATCCTTCAGAGATTTTACAGGGTTTCTAGAATTGTTCATCATTTAGTAAAAAATTGATAATATGCAAAAATCACACAAGGATATTATATTAATACTGTATTTATTTTTGACTTCAGACACTTATAAAAAGAAATTAGTAAATCAGATAAAGGTGTGGTTAAGAATATACTGGGTATCTGCCAAAATAAAATTTTTCAAATCCATGACTTTTCATGACTTTCCCTGATTTAGCAAATCATTTTTCGTGACTTTAAAAAGTTTTCTTAAAGTATATATGAATAAAACTTCTGATATACATACAAATAAAATATATGCTTTTAGAGAAATTACAGGAATTTTATCATAAAAAAACTATAAACTTACTTTATAAGTGTTAATAAACTCACATACATAAAAATAAATTGTTGTATCTACATACTAAGTTTAATCATATAGCAATTTTTCAATCAAAATGTTTCCAATTTGAATTCAGGGTACTTTGGTATTATCCAGGTGACCATGAATAATAGCCAAATATAACCCTATAATGTTTATATACAATATCCCTAGAGATAAACTTATATTTTGTGCAAAAATCTTAACTAATTTTTATTAAAAATAATTATTATATTAATAAAATTTTAATCTACAATTTAAGAAAAAACCAGAATAATATACATTTACCCACCCATTAAGCTTCCTTGCTTTGAGTTTCCCTGGTGAACAAATTTTACTTGGTCAATAAGATAATACATAAATACCAAACTCAGTAACTTCAGCCAAATGACAAGTAAAAATAGAATTAAACAATTCAATGCATTTTTTTTAATCGATAGTTTAGTGGATCCATGACTTTTCATGACTTTTACTCATTTTACTTGAAAAATCAAGACTTTCCATGATAAAATTAATCCATTGTCTAAATCCATGATTTTCCCTGACTTTCCAGATGCGCAGAAACCATGAATATAAACTTATGCTTAAGCATTATAACATTCTAGAAGTTAAACGATTGAAAATAAAAGCCATTTCTAAGTTTCTAATAGAGAAAAATTTATAATTATTATCCCTTAATGAACTTTTAACTTATCTTTATCGAACTTACAAGAACTTAATACTAAGTAATCCTTTAATTTATACAACTGTTGTTTAAATATTACCCATAATAAATATTACTTATAATAAACCACATACTGCATCAGTAGCAAATTTTAAAAAGTACATAAATAACAAAACTGATTTAAAAAACTTTTTCTACATAGACTACACTCATTAGCAAACTCTTTTCACATAATTTTTAAATTACTATTTATGATGATACCATTATTATCATTATCAATGAATCAAAATCATTATTTAATTATTCAAAGAAATGCAATGAAGATGCAAACTCCAACTATGCAGAAACATATAATGTGAAGGCAAATAAAAACAACCTACCTCCTGTAACTGAAACCTGCTGGTGAAAGTTTCATTTTCAAGACAAGACTTTTTGAGAACCTTCTTATCAAAGTCTTCTGACTTGAGATCAGTTAGCTTTTGGATGGACTGATCAACAATATTGGCCAAATTCTCACATGCATTCTGCCCAACTGCTTTAAAGATTTCTTGGCATGATTTTAGTTTTGAAAGTAATTCTGTTTGGGATTGAAATCTACAGAGAATAAATCTAGTATAAATAAAAGTTTTATTGACAAATGATAACTAGAAGATGAAGATAAAAATAAAACTTACTTCAGAAGTTTCTCTGCATCATGGAAGGACGAGGAGTGACATATTTGTTTCTCTAAATTCAACATATAAATTTCTCGAAACTAAAAATTAGAAAAAAAGTAAAAAGATAATGAAAGATTTTAATTCAACTCTACAATATGCCATGAAAAAGACATTCAAAGGGAAGTAATTTCGTAATTCTATCCAAAACATAGTTTATTTAACAATCAGCATTCCTAATATCCAGACCTGTTTAAATCCCAACAAATTAAGAAGTGGAAAAAATAACTATTTGTTAATACTCAGTTACTAAAAAGAATATTAGGCAATAACAGGGGCATCGTAAGAACTTTTCATAAGAAAAAGGAGGTTGTTCCCCCTCAACTCATATTTCAAAAAATAATACAGCAATCCTTATATATATAACAAATGTATACAAGAATCCTTATGGAAGGGTATAATTCCCGAATCCACCCTTTGTTACACATTGTGCTAACAGTATATAGTAACTAAAATATTACAAGCAGCTATCAACTATAAAATATTTTTTTTAATTTTAAGTTTCATTCTAATAGGTAATATTTTATAAAATGTAAAGTATTTTAGTAAGTGTCATAAATTATTTATAGTCACACATATAACAAAATTTCTACATCCATTTCCTGTATTCATGATTTTCTATTTCTGCCCCCTTTGAAAACAATAAAATTTAATGAATACGAAGTTCCACTGTATTCATTAAATTTCAAGCAGTAGAAAAAAAAAATCATTTTTAAAATTCATAATAATTAATGAAAATGCTTTATATTTCCACCTAGGAAAACATTTTTCTATATTTTATCATAAAAGTCTTAGGTGTGAATGTATCATTTATAGCGTTTTTGGTTTGGTTTGGGAGTACTACAGTCTACTTTTTGCAACACGAGGGCTAATGAGACTGGGACCTACTGCTTAAAGCCGATTCCAAACGGCTACGAACATCCATGCCATAGTGGGATTCGAACCCACGAACTCCAGATCCGAAGGTCAGCACCCTAACCATTCGGCCATCATTCGAGCGTATCATTTATAACAAATTTAATTCAAGATTTTTTTTCATGTACTTTTTGTGAAGGATTAGTATGTTATATATGGAGTATTTTATAAAACTAAAGAGTGAAATAAAAGAATCAAATAAAATAAAACTGAAATTCCTATTTTGAGAAATAACTCAATTATTGTAAAAAGATATTATAAAAACAGAATATCAAACTATATTAATAATTTTCCCTATACAATAAACAAATATTTTTTTTAATAAAAAAGCAAAATTTTACAATCTTGTTAAAAGTTGTCATAAGGAATAAAATCTTTCACCTGCTTTCCAAGTGGACTGCCAGGCAAATCTTTGGTAAGGCTGTTAAGTACTTTGAGACTTAGAAGAACTTTATTCTGAAAACAATAAAAATCTTCTAAAAGCTTTATCAACAAAGATTTAAAAGCAGCACAATTGTCAAAACTGGAAGAGATTTCTGGATTGTTTTCTTTATATCTGAAAAAGGAAAAATCAAATAATTAATTTAAATGTTGGATGAATTATAAATATAAAATCTATTTCAGTTGAAACTTAAAAATTATTAAGAGGTAACTGAATTGTCAAATTGATGACAAAAATAATTTCCAATCTTCTAGTAAAATCAATTTTGAGAAAACTTATCTTACTGGTGAGACACTACATAAACTCATTTATATATAATTGGGGCTAAAATGAAATCAGAAAAATGCTAAATTTACCAAAATGAAAATAGTCTCAAAATGTTAAAAATTATTTTTCCTTTAATTTTTTTCTAGGGGAAAAATTTCTTAGCAATAATACTTTTACAAAGAATGTTTAATGCATGATAGATTCTTTTCAATTATTGAAAGAAAGGTTAAATTAGGGCTTATTTAATTGAGGCTTCAATTACTTTTTTCTTTGTGTAGATGCCAAATGATTTAAATAACATAGAAGTTTGGCAATATTTATTTTTAGTACTCAAATATCAAAATACTAGATAACATGAAGAATTCTTAAATTAAACATAAAAAAATTCAGTAGGTTGTTGTGATGGTATGCTACCACATTGTGACGTAGTAAGCGAGCCGAGACAAGCTTCTTGGATTTTCTGGGTTTTATTCCAACACTCACAGCTATGTACATTTCATCATTATTTACACATTTATCTACAAGGAGCATTATAAGCATTTAAAAAAACTCCGTTATGCCAGGCATGAACATACTTCGAGAAAAACAAGCATCATTCTCCCCCGAACACCGGGTCCCGAACTTTTTCACCATCTGCGAATAACCTCCTCGAACAAATCCCTTTTTAGCCAATCCCAAGCACCCTAGCCTCTCTCCAGTTAGGTGCCTAACTTCGCCTCCACTCCGAGGGGGGGGGGTAAGGATTTCCCCGCATTTCAGAGAGGAGAAGTATATGTTCCAAAAGACGCACCAACATTCCCGGAGAGGTGGGAAAATACAGAATATTTTACAACATACTATAACTTGCAAAAACAACAAAAATCTGCTTTGTAACATTATTTGCTGCAATAACTAACAGCCACTTCTATTAGTATGAAAATAGCTTTAATTCTCAAATTCTGATAAAGGAAAGAATTAAGAAAATCAAAGTTTAAAACAATTTTAGAAAATTTAATCACTGACTACTTATGCTGTGATTTCCACAGGCAATACTAAAAAAAGCAGAATTTGCCCTTGCTCTGATTTTTCTATATGCATCAATATGTTAAACTGTTTGTAAAGCTGTGTATGTGTATGCACACACACACACAGATTACATAAAGGTGTTACAAAGGTGTGACCCAAGGTGTGACAAAGTTTTAAGTTTAACATTCAACTTGTTGGTGTTACTTTTACCTTTACCTTCTTTACTTTTATCTAATTTAAATGTATGTTTTTAAAAAAAAAAATTCTTGTACAAAAAAATGGTGACTATCTCAACTCATGAATAGGTAGAAATTTAAAGTGCAAAACAAAAAAAAATAAAATAAAACAAATAAATATAAATAAATAAATACTTTGAGTTAAAAAATTTAGAAGTAGGATGTTCATCTCATTAGTCCATTAATCGAAATTTAAAGACTGTTTTCCCCTATGATGCTACCAATATTTCACAAACCACGCTTCCTATAACTCCAAAGGCAATAACAAAGACAAATGTGTATAGCAGAGTGGAAAAAGAATATGAAATGAGATCAAGTATGAAATAGAAATGCCAAATTTAATAAGTGTCATAAATAATTTATTTATAGTCACACATATAACAAAATTCCTACATGCATGATTTTCTATTTGTGCCCCCTTTGAAAACAATGAAATTTAATGAATACAAGGTTCCACTGTATTCATTAAATTTCAAGCAGTAGGAAAAAAATTCATTTTTAAAGTTCATAATAATTAATGAAAATATTTTATATTTCCAACTAAGGAAACATTTTTCTATATTTTATCATAAAAGTCTTACGTGTGAATGTATCATTTATAGCATTTTTGGTTTGGTTTGGGAGTATTTGGGAGTACCATGGTCTACTTGTTGCAACTGGAGGGATAATGAGACCGGAACCTACTGCTTAAAGCCGATTCTGAATGGCTACGGACATCCATGACACAATGGGACTCGAACCAACCAACTTCGGATCCGAAGGTCAGGGCCCTAACCATTCGACCATCGTTCGGGCGTATCATTTATAGCAAATTTAATTCAAGATTTTTTTATGTACTTTCTGTGAAGGATTAGTATGTTATATATGCAACTAAAAAATAAGCAAAATTAATGTTTAATCAGTTTTGCATCCCAAATATAGACTAACAGAACATTTATCCTCCTACCCATTCATATTCAACAGCTTTTCCTAAAATATACTTTGTTATTCTTACAGTAATCTGAAATCAACTGAAAATCTGGAGAGCTGGATTGGTTGGTTTGGAGAATTAGAGTCTACTGTTTTACTACTTGAGAGCTAAGGAGACTGGGACCTACTGATTAAAGCTAGCTCTGAAAGGCTATAAGCATCCAAGCCAGCTGTGGAATTTGAACCTACAAACTCTGATTCTAAAGAGTATCTCACTACTCATTTGGCCACCTTTCGGCCTGAAAAGTTAGGAAGAATTATTAAAATTTCATTCCTTTTAGCAATATTCAAATGACTATGTTTTTTGGCACATTATATATATATATATATATATATATATATATATATATATATATAAAATCCTTCTGTATACCTGCAAGTTTGCATACATTCCAAAATAACTGAACCAATCTTTATAAAATTTTGCACAATAGCTCAAACCCTGGACAAATTTTAGGCAGGCTGAACTGATTCAAGGCCATGGACATGGTAGAATACCCTTTTTTGTTCTTCATAAGACTTGGAAACCATATAGTAAGTTATAACCATATAATCATAGTACTTGGTTTACCGCTTTCACATAACATTTTCCTATTATTAAGTTTACAGTATTTTATTATTGTTATTAGAAATCAAGCAATACTAAGCATTGAAGTTAATTTAAAAATTAAAAGGAGCACAATTCTAGAAATGTACAACTGCCTTACGTATGTGAGAAACTGCATAAAATGGCAGATGGTATACATGCATTATTGCATGTATACCATCATATACATATTATTGCACGGATGGTATACATATTGTTGTATGTCATTAAAGAAAACTGAAATGTCTAACAAATAAATTGTATATTTATACTTCCCAATTTTTATGGTGCTTTATAAAACACATGTATGTATATATAAATGTGTTGTAAACACTCTGGACTTCAAATATAAAAACTAAGAATATTTATTGAAATTTAGTTAAATACTTACAGCTGCAATGATGGTAGTTTTTTTAAAACCTGCAAATCTTCTTCCTTTAAGTTAGATACTTTTTCCTTTATTTCTGATTCTGAACACAAAAGAATAGCACCCTTACTGTGAAAATGCTTCATTAAGCAGAACTAAAGAGAAAGATAAGTGATTATGTAAAAACAAAAAACTTTTCAAGACGACAAAAAAATTGCAATACAATAGGATTAACTGAATAAATAAGAAATCTGGTTAAAATTCTACATTTAAAGCTGTGTCACAAAATTTTTCTATCACTTATAAAGCAATTTTGGATAACAAATTTATCCTAGCCATGCTTTTTATTTCAATATTTTTCCTTCTGATAAGAACCATATCAAGCTTTATTCTTGCCCTAATTTAGCACTCAACAATGTTTTTCTACAATATTTTCTATTTTAGATTTATGATATAAATCTATGTTCAAACTTGATTTACAAAAACTGCTAAATATTATATTTCTCAAATATATATTTGAACTAATTTTTTAAATATTACTGTCATAGTGATTTTATATTTAAAAATAGGCAGTTAATGTAAAATAACAATTATGCTGCACACTCAGTCATGTTTTAAAACTTAAATCTGTTTCTTTTTTTCTTTTAGAGAGAGCACATACATTTCTTATACCTAGTATTGAATAGTTGTCCTTTCTTATACCTAGTATTGAATAGTCTCCATTCATTCAATTAAAGAAAAACAATGCCTATTTAGAAATGAGATGATCTCTGTAAATTTTTCTTCAAAAATTCACCCATAATTCAAAACACATATGCAAAGAAAAATGAAAAAATTCCTGCAATACCTGTGTCCCCATGAGTGTAAAAGTATTGCCAACAAATGGGTGCAGTTTTTTTTTTTTTTTTTTTTCCCCAATTTAACTTCAGTAACCCTATTTGAAGCTAACTCATTTTTTCCATTTATATGTTTACTCAAGTATGAATTTTACAGCATAAGAATTTAATCTCTGGCAGCAACACAACAAACTAGAAATATAAACTATTTTGGAAATAAAATATATTTTTATTAATCCATTTAAATTAACACTAACCTTTTTTCATGAACTATTTTGAAGAATTTAAAAAAAAAAAGTGCTATATTAACAAATTTATCACTTGTGCTCTTATAACAGATAAAAGTGCCTACATTTCTTTTTTACACTACATTTTTCAAGTACCAATCTGGACCCATTTGGTTCTCCAGACATCTCCCAGTGGTGGTAGGCAGATTGAGAGTATTAAGTTTGTCCACATGGACAACCCCTTTAGAGTGCCTGGTATGTCACAGGTACCATGGACAAATGCAGCTCAAGAGTGATTAAGAGAAGAATTTGGAATAGGACTAGATACTCAAGTTGACCCCTTAGTGACACCAGAATTAGTGAAGGAGGGGTAAACATTGTGAGCCAAAAATAGGCTACAAACGTAGCAGCGGAAGTTGTAGTTGTTGCCCTTCCAGGCAGTAACTGACTGGCCTATAACACAGGAAATTTTGGGAGACAACTGCATAATATTGGGCCTTAGAACCATCACAAGAGTCATTGCAAGTTAAGGTGCCTACTTTCCCCCCAAGTATAGTAGTTAAGTATATATAAGCCAACCCAGATAATTTAACTGAAATATCCTTTATTTGATTTTGATTAATATACTTGTATTTTATTATTTTAATTGTTATTTTAAAATACTAATTCTGAATCTAGTAGCCAACACTAATTCACAGCTATTATATAGTAAATAGAAGTAATGCAATCCATACTATATTCTTTGCTATGCATTAATATATTTTAAAATCAATTATCTATAATTCCTTCGATGATTAAAAAGTATTGATAAAATTAAATAAAGTCTTTAATTTATCTGCAAGTCAAACATAATCCTCCTATAAGCAGTGAGAAAATAAAGGTGAAACTAAAATAAAAATTACTAACAAACTTACATGAAGGAGATGCTTGAGATTAGTAACAGAAAAGTCATGATACAGAACAGTATCTACTACAAGCCGGAAGACTTTTGGACCCAGTTTAAAAGGCTGATAAGGTGACATCACAACCTATACACAAATATTCCAAATAAATTATGTAATAACAAATAAAGTCATGTAGCACACATAAACACATGTAAACTGAGAGTGAGGCAGAAGATGCAAAGTGTCCTAGGCCTCAGACCACAGTTTTTTAAATTAAATACAATACAATTACAATTCACTGCAGCAGTCGTATGATATAAATGAAGATTAAATGTTCTCAAAATACATAACTAATAAATAAATAAATCACTCTTATTGGTCAAAGGATTCCTTATCAGGCTGAACAGTGTTGTCACCTTTATTTATATTTTAAAATATTAGCTTTGTCTCTTTAATGTTATATTTCTCTTACACAACAAATTCTTTCAAAGATTTGATTTCAAGGAGGAAAAGTATTGCTGTTAGTAATTTACAAGATGACTGGAGATACTTCTCAAAGCTAATTTCAATGGGAAAATCTATGAAAAAATTTTCAGGAATATTTTAAAACACCCTTATAAGTTTTTTGAAAAGAGATAAAGTATAGAATATTTTCTTGAAGAATTAAATACAAAAACTTATGTCAATTAAAAATTCTAGAAAAATTATTACAACAGATTATAATATAAAATTAAGTTTTTCAGACAATTGAGAAAAATTTTAATGATGTATTCTGAAAAAAATGTAAGTTTAATAAAAGGATCACCATTATAAAACATTTTTGCTCAAATATTTGGAAAAATATAATAAAAACTAAAAATTTTTGAAAAACCTATCCATAATTACAACATAAAAAAACATATACATAAAAAAAAAATTATTTCTGGAACACTTAAAAATTATATCTGAAATAGATAGCAATATTAAGTATATCAGTATGAAAGAGTTAATTTTTGTACTTTAAAATTTTAAAATAAAAACAATTCCCTCACAATAAATGTTATTTTCTAATAGCAAACTAGAGAAAAATATTGTATAGAGGCAAAAAGCAAGATAAGGCATAGTATCTTATATCCTGGAATGACCCGCAAACCTGTTACTGATCCATAGGCTGATTTTTTTATTATGAAAGAAACATTGTAAAATTAAATTATAAATATACAGTGGAACCTCTTTTAAAAGACCATTTTAAAAAGTCCCAATTATTTTACCATAGGAATAATGTTAATTTTGAATCATTACAACAACCCCAAACGCATTATTTTTCATTAGAGCGACCACCTATTTTAAACCGCAGAACTCATGAGCAAGTGGGCTATTTTAAAATTATTGTACTGTGGTGCAACTTCAAGAAACCTGTACTCCTCTCTTTGTGTTTGCTTAAAGGACCCTTTCGTCACGTACGACATTGATGTCCTAGGTAGATGACACTCCACACACTAATGAAATGAACCAGCTCCTCAGTGTCAAATTTCCGGATCTTCAATTATCTTTTGATGAGTTTGTTGCGGTGGACGAAACTTTACAGTGCTGCAAAGATAATTTGAATGAAGACGATTTTATTGCCCATATTACCGGAAATGAAGAAATCTGCAATTCCAACGAATGAGAAGAAATCGTCCAAGCTTTTGAAAAAGTGAATGAAAAAAAAAGCCTTCAATGCAATCAATGCCTTGCATCAATATTTTGAAGGGCAATTTAATTCTGAAGATATTCTTCAAAATCTAACGGATATGGAATCAGTGATAATGAAAAATTCCCAAATGAACTTGAAACAGGCATTAATCAGTCTTTTTTTTCAAAAATTCAGTAATGGAAATACAAATAAATAGAAGTGTTCTCTAGTTATGTACTGTTGCATCATTTCTTTGTTTAATTTTTTTTATTATTTTTTCAATTCATTACAATGACCATACGATGTTGGTCCTATAGGGTTCGTTATACCGAGGTTTTACTGTACTATAACGAAAAAATTAAAAGAACAAATATCTAATGCAGAATTCATATAAAAAATTATGTGTAGTAATTCGTGGTATTACCCCACTAATATTATTTTTTGATGCTGACCTCTAAGTAAAAATTGGAAGAAAAAAAAAGTAAACTTTTTTAAAGCATTTTAAAAGTAAAAAAAGAGGAGGGGGTCAAATGTCAAGTTTCTGTGTTAAAACATCTTTGAAGTTCCAAATTATTAATACACTTGATGTTTATTAATACACAGTCAGGATCCTTTTGAAGAAGTGGGTCTAATTTTGACCCACTTCTTCAAAAGGATCCTGACTTAAAATGTTAAAAAGTAGAGCTAAAAAAATAAATAAATAACCTCTTCTATGATTCTTGTTAAATATTCAGCTGCAGCAAATGAATAAAATGTCTCAATGCCTAGATGACAAAGCACTCTTTGTGGCAAAATATTATGTAATGTGACCATAGCACTGGACATGCCAAAAATCAGAACAATAGGAAACTTCCCTAGGTAAATCCTAAAAGAAAAGAGCCAAAAAATTAAATAATTTACTTAAAATAGCAAAACATATTTCCTTACTAAATCTTTTATATAACTTTATTATTATATATATATATATATATATATATATATATATATATATATATATATATATATATATATATATATATATATATATATATATTTATACATATATATACATATATATTTATACATATATATACATATATATTTATACATATATATATATATATATATATATGACATAAATATACAAAAAATATTTGAATTCAAATGGTAAATACATGAACACAGAAAGGAGAAATAGTTGCATTCTATGAATAGATAGGACAAAATGAAAGTTCAGAATTTAGTTATGTACAATGAGTAAAAATGTCAGCTTAGTCAGAATTGAATAAAACACCTATAAAGAAATTTCCTACAATGGAATAAAATATACTGATAAAATAAAATTTTAAATCTTTTACATAGTACATTACAACTGAATAAAAGGAAGTGTCTTGCTATTCAATTACTTAGACAATAAGGTTTGACAAACGATTATGAAAAAAATTGTGTACTGGAATAAATATTTTAAAAACATAGCAATTCTACCCTTTAAAAAATCTGAACTGTTTATTATTGAATAGATATAGAATCCTTCCCTTGGGCATACATAAAACTCTTTTATGCATTAATTTATAACAAGTAAAAGAAAAACAAAATACCTATTCAACTATAGCTTAACAAATTACTTTTCTGTTTATATTTTTAAAAAAAATTATTTTTAATTTAAAGTAGGAATGGGGGTTTAAATATAATAGTAATTTAAGAAAGTTAGAAAATAATACACATACATTTAATAAAATCAATTAAACTTTAAATTGGAGACATAAATTTCATGTTAACACAAATGAAATCTCTACAATAATGAGATAAAAATAAAATTTTTAACATACTTGCAGTTTAAAATGAGTTCTTCAAGCACCTGAACACTGAAAGTTTCCACATCTTGTATTATTAAAATAAGAGGTTTTAATTTCTTTTGTTTAATGAAACGTGCTTGTTTTGAAGGTGATAGATTGATCTGAAACCAAAAATCTAAATTTAAAAATCTTTTACAAAATTTACAGATAAATTGCAATAATTTAAATTAAAAACAATTTGTAAAATGTTAATACCATTTAAGCATTATTATTAAGTATCAGAAGAGAAGTTTATGCAGGGTATCTGCCAAAATAAAATTTTTCAAATCCATGACTTTTCATGATTTTCCCTGATTTAGCAGATCATTTTCCATGACTTTAAAAAGCTTTCATTAAAAATATATATGAATAAAACTTCTGATGTACACACAAATAAAATATATGCTTTTAGAGAAATTACAGGAATTTTATCATAAAAAAACTATAAACTTACTTTATAAGTGTTAATAAACTCACATAAAAATAAATTGTATCTACATACCTAAGTTTAATCATATAGCAATTTTTCAATCAAAATGTTTTCAATTTGAATTCAGGGTACTTTGGTATTATCCAGGTGACCATGAATAATAGCCAAATAAAACCTATAATGTTTATATACAATATCCCTAGAGATAAACTTATATTTTGTGCAAAAATCTTAACTAATTTTTATTAAAAAATAATTATTATTAATAAAATTTTAATCTACAATTTAAGAAAAAAAAACCAGAATAATATACATTTACCCACCCATTAAGCTTTCTTGCTTTGAGTTTCCTTGGTGAACAAATTTTACTTGGCAATATGGTCAATAGGATAATACATAAATACCAAACTCAGTAACTTCAGTCAAATGACAAGTAAAAATAGAATTAAACAATTCAATGCATTTTTTTTTAATCGGTAGTTTAGCGGATCCATGACTTTCCATGACTTTTACTCATTTTGCTTGAAAAATCAAGACTTTCCATGACAAAATTAATCCATTGTCTAAATCCATGATTTTCCATGACTTTCCAGGTGTGCGGAAACCATGTTTATGTCATATAAATGGTTACAAATAATGGATAGGATGGAAGATTAACAAAAGTAACATCAATATACACACTTACCCAGACAGGCCAGCATTTAGGCACTTGTGTCAGAAGCAACAGCATGGTTTCCAATTTTAACATGCTAATTACAGATTATACATAACTACATAACTTATTGGTTTCTAAATTTTAATTAAACTTAAAATATTTACACGGTAGTAAATTGTAGAAGGTAAATTAAAATTTATGCATTTCAAAATGTATGAGTAGCTTTTTTACCTTTAACAATTTATTTTTCAGAGCAGTGTTTCTTGTAGCAACATTACCTTGCAACACAACTTGATTCAAATATTTACATTTTTTTTAAATCAGGGATTCTAGAGTTTATCTACTCAAATTTGACCTAAATTCCATTTGGTTTTCCAGCACAGTACTGAAAACACTTTAGCTTGCAGTATTACTGTGTAGAAAGAGTAACAGCATTATTTTTTGCATTCAGCATTACTTTTTGAAAAACTTTGTACTTAATTGCTGATTTGTAATCTTTCAGCTGTTCAAAAGTTTTGTTATTTTCCAGAGCAACCTGAGGAGTTTCCGGAGTTACCCATTTTTCTCATTTCTCTGGAGCAATCCAGAGTAGTTAGCATGTCTGCTGACCATCTATCGAACCACAGTAGCTCAGTCGGCAAAGACGTTAATCTCATAACTGAATGATTGTGAGATTGAGACCCAAACGAAAGATCTGATGTGTTCATTAATGGCAGCGAGGGCACATAAAATAGGCTAATGGTCACAATGTCCTCCATGTTCTCTAATGATATCTCTGGAGGTGGTAGGCCAAATCTGGGGGTATTCTGCTTGCTTGGTCTTTACTTTTAAATTACGAGAATCCCTTTTGTGCTGTTCCAGGGAGTATGTTGGCCACCTATATGGTGATCCCATAATAAAATGGTCAACATATTCTGCAGTGTTGTATGGCTGAATGTTTAAAAGTGCCTTGTATTATTTTTTTAAAAAATCTATTAGATAGTTTAGTACTATAATAAACAAATATAGCTAACTTCCCATCTGTATAGCTCTATCTCATCTTATCCCATCCAGGGTTCCAACTTTTTTTCTAGAACAAAAATTAAGGACTTTCTACTAAGGACCAAAGTAACTTTTTATAGCAGAACGACATAAACCCTATTTCCTAAGGAACATATTTTAATGATTATGAACCAGACATGACATGTTCAATAAATGCCCTACAAAATTTCACAATTAAGTTTTTTAAAATGCCTAAAAATTAATATAAGATTAATCTATTTGACAAAAATTTATTTTGAAAAATGTGCATCTAAAGTTTTTTGAGTGATCAAACTAAAAATAAATTGTGAAAAAAATACAATATTATAACCAGTACTTCCTGAGGGTTTAAAAATGACTTTATATATATATATATATATATATGTATGTATATTGTATGTATGTATAGCTGATTATACCTGACTTTGCTTGGGAAAGAAGAAAGTTCTAGACTTATTATATTCAATGCAAGGAAAATTAAACTTCCATAAGTAATTGAAATATCTACAAACCATCCACCCTCCATGTTCGTTTAATTACAATCTGTATGATTATTAGCTATTAGGAAAGGGTAGCTGGCTTTATTCTAGTATGCAAAAGATTATTTATTTGTCAAATAAGTGCAAAAAAATTTATCACATTCCAATTTCAAAATTAAGGAGTCTTTAAGGACCTCTGACGAAAATTAAGTAGTTTTAAGGGCCTTTAAAAATGAAAGCTAAAATTAAGGAGTTCTTAAGGACTTTTAAGGATTGTGGGAACCCTGCCATCAAAGTCATGATGGCTACAAATTCCAGGAAAAATAGTACCCTAATATTTCCCTCATAATTTTCCCAAAATTTCCAAACATATAGCAGTCACATGACATTTCTTAGAATTGTTCTAAATATTGATCTAATAGAAACTGTGTCATGATAGGGGTAATTTTTTTCCTTTATATAAACAAAAAGTTAAACTATTTGTAAAAAGTTATTATTTAAACATGCCTTATTATTAAGAATCAAAAGAGTATGTCATATAAATGGCTTATAATAATGGATAGCACGAAAAACAAAAATAACATCAAAATACACATTTTTCATATATTAAGTAGTTCAATATCATAATAAACAAATGTAGCTGATATCCCACGTGCCATAACTCTTATCAAAATCATGATGGATATAAAATCCATGAAAAATAGCACCTTGATATTTCTCTGATAATTTTCCTCGAATTCCCAGAAATATAGCAATCATATGACATTTCTTGGAATTGTGCTAAATTCTGATCTAGTGGAGACTACATCCCAAAAGGAGTAGGGCTAATCTTCATTATTTTTTTTTTCATTTACATAAATAAAATGTATAGTTTTAGTTATGTACTGGTACAGTTCTTCCATTTGGATGCACCTAATTATTTCATCACTCTTTCAATTAGAATTGTCAAAATCTCAAGTCAAAATCTTTTTTTCATATTCAGTGAATATATTACAGTTGCTATTCCTCACCCAAATATTCTAAATGAACGTATACACACTGTCTACCAATAAGTGTTTGGACACCTGTG
>CM063508.1:173389288-173396788 GCA_032207245.1 Pardosa pseudoannulata | reverse complement strand
TGTAGAAATCATAATCTATAATTAGTAAAATTAATAAGATTATCATAATCTATTTAGAATTTCATCTATTTTGCATTTCCACCTCAGTGACTATATAACTGTAACGACATGCGGATTTGAACTACCCGACTACCAAGCCCACAATGTGGACGAAGATGTCGCCGTGGGAACGTCCATCCTTCAAGGTAAAGGCCGTCCGTGGTTATCCCCTGCCGTAGGAAATCTACGACGGAAAAATGGAGTCATTGTCAAAAAAAAGGACATTCTTTTTTTCTCTTCATTTTTACCTAACCCCTGTGATACGGTTTAATTACTGTAAAAAATCATTTAACATTATTTATGAAAAATATACTGGGATACATTTTAAAGAATAAAAAATATTCACTAATTGGCCTGTTGGGAATGTGGTTTGAAGAGACTTTTTCCTCTAGAACATGAAGAAAATAGTTTAAATTTTTCTTATAAGTTTTTTTAAATTAATCAACGACTGATAAAGTCTCATCCATAATGTATCAATTTTTCTTGCCGAACAGCTGATACTTTCTCATAAAAAATATATGCTCTTGGATTATTAATGGGGCTAGTATATTTCGAAATTTCTATTCTTATTCGTCGAGATGTTTCTACAGATTAAATTAAGCTCTATGAAATGAGGCTACAGTTTTAAAAGACACTCCATATTGTAGAAAACTGAGAAGATAGTCAAAGACATTTTTAGATTTAATTATCCACCTCATTTATCCATTTTGTAGACATACAATAAAGAATACACCAGAATTCAAGTATCAAGGTAGGACTTTTATTTACTGGGAAACAAAAGAAGACATTTTTAATTTACAGCAGACGCGTTCACTCAGTACGCCATTAGAGTCCTGAAGCAAATAAAATAAAGGGGTGTAAACTCATAGCTTCCATTATTAAGAAATTTCCTGACCACACAGTAAAACCTGTATGGTTTCATGCAGTGTGATCACCAAGGCAATGGTAACCTCGCGCTTTCTGTCCTTGATGAAAATACATAATGTGCATTTTGAAGATAAATCATAAAACCGGATAAAAAAACAAGTTTAAATCATCTTCAAACATCTTTCTCCTCTATTGTGTTTCTTTCAAATTTTTGCTACGTTACATATATATTATTTTGAAAGTTGGTACTAAAAGTTATTTTCTTGGATGATAAAAAATATTTACCATATGCAACAAGCAGTAATATTTATTATAACTTTTGATTAACAAATTATTTTCCTCAAGTAATAATGTTCTAACTTATCAATATTAATATTTGAAATAAATTTGAATTTTCAGTTTGTAAATTTTAGAGGAAAAAAATTTATGCTTCTCTATATTTTTCTCTTAAAAAAACTTATCTCAGTGGCAATATTTTGTATAAAAAAGGACGGCACATTTGGCTTCTTCCTTAAGCGGCTGAAACCTAAGCTACATCACAAAAGATCAAGAACTGTTCCTCCTCTAAGGTGTTCCTGTTAAGACGAGAGTCCGTATAACAATAAATTCCCTGATAATACTCAAATACGATAGAATCATACTTTTCATGAAGCTGTGTCATTGAAATCTCAATCTTTGCATCATCCTTTTTGGATTCATCGCAGGCTTCATTTACTACATTAAGAAGTCTAGTGAACGCGTTTCTCAAAGGTGTGCGTTTTAGCTTTAATGCATCCATAGCGTCTATCTCTATCCCTCACAGTCCCTGTTCGGGCGCCAGAAATATTGTGTTACGATGCCCCAAATCTACCCGAAATGCAGACTCGTTCGGTGGGACTGCAAGGTATAAATCAAGAGTTCCAGGGTAACAATAAGATACATTTATTGCACGGATGCTACACCTCATACACAATTTTACCAAGTGCTCAAACATCAAAAATAAAATGATAGGCTCTCAGAATGGGAGGTTGGGAAAAGCACTCGGCCTAGCATCACTTCTCGTCTTCTGACCCCACTCTCGCTCTCCGTCAAGTTCGCCAGAGTTGCCACCGCTCGGAAGAGAATTAATGTTGACACGGTCTGGGCTCCTCGGTGTCGTCTCTGAAAAAAAAAACACTCCATACCGAGCTTCATAGCTGGGATTCACCACACATGCACTCTTAACAGTAATTTAGCAATTAGAATTTTGACACCAATAGCAAAGTGTCATCTGGGGTAGTTACGCCTCTAAGGGAACCTTTCTTGGCTGGCTTGTGCTATTATGAGTCTTAGAGGTTTAGGTTATTCTGAGATAGAAAAAGACTAAGAGTAGATAGTAGTGTTTAACAGTTTAGGAACCTGTAATTATGAATTAGTAAAAATAATATTTTTCTGTTCCATTAATCCTTTTATACCTTACTCACATTTTGTCTCTTCTTTCGAACAGTGTCTGCGAGCGACATGGATCAGAACAAGAACGCGGAGATCGAGTACTCCCTGGACAAGGACGACTTCACGATCGACAACAAGGGTATCATTTACTCGAACAAGCGGCTGGATGCGGACGTCAACAACACGTACGTACTGACGGTGCGTGCGACGGACAGGGGGGATCCGCCCTTAACTGGAACCGCAACCGTCCGCATCTACACGGAGAACAAAAACGACGAGCCGCCCAAGTTCAGCCAGGATGTGTACACGCCGAATGTGGACGAGAACGCGGGGCCGAACACTCTCGTCACCACGGTCGTGGCCAGCGACAAGGACGGAGACAACATCTATTTCGGGTTCGTCGGGGGAGGGACCGTCTCGGGCATGTTTCAGATTGAGGAGAGGACTGGTGAGTATCAAGTCTACCTCTTATTTTTGTTCTAATGGTAGAGGTTGGAACTGCTTTCTGCGCGAACAATGGCCTCACAAGATTATGTCGTTGATGCCGAGTAATTAATGTCATGTCCATAAAATTTATAGAATTGAAGAATTTGTAAAATAGACAGGTTATTGACAATAATATCGTTGATGTGTCCCCAAAATTGGTTCGATGGACTCGTTAATTGTATTCATATTGGTGACAGTGAGAGAATTTACAAGTACAATAAACTTAAAGGATTAACATGTTGGTGATATGGCAGCATTGACGTGTCGACAAAGGCAGGGTTGACTTCTCAATGGCTTGGAATCCCTGACAGCATTGAGCATAGATCTACATTCGCATGATTCACCTTGCATTATTGACTCGTCGATGATCTGGCAGCCTTAACGTGTCAGTCGCCTGGCAAAATTTTATTTTTTGATGTTCCAGAAAGATTAATCTATCTATAACATAGTAGAATTGATTATACTGCATAACAGTAAGTAATCCTTTATTTGGGTTTCCCCTATATTTTCGGGGTATCAATTGAACCTAATTTACAAGCAGAATTTGAAAGGAGGAGTTACAGAAACTGTTTAGTTTAGAAGTGAAGTACTACTCTCTCGTTCTCTCTTCAAATCAAACTAGTTTTTGTCTCCTTTTGTGTGCGTTTGTGTCTACTCATGTTTTTTTCCTTGTTTGGCACAGGCGTAATACGTCTGATCAGTGGGCATATCCAACTGGACAAGGACAAATACGAGTTGAACGTGACAGCCCGGGACGACGGGGCGTGCTGCAAAAACGGTGCTCTTACCACTCACACCAGCACTGCCTTGGTGGTGGTCTTCATCACAGACGTCAACGACAACAAGCCAGTCTTCGAGGAGTGCGCTACATATGCGCCACAGGTAGAGGAAGGGGCGCCTAGCGGAACACAGGTCATCAAGGTAAAGGAAATTCAAATTTATTCATTGGCAATATATGCATTTATGTGACACATACTTTTCAACACATGAGAAAAATAGTAATACACGAACAATTTAGGTGTAAATCAAAATCTAACATGCAATTAGGTCGTATTGCCCTGGCTTGCTGGCAAATAGAACCCTTAACAGAATGGCAGTGTCGTAATTGAAACCAGACAAACTGAGTCCAAAGAATCATGGAAATTCACATTTAATATCAAAAGCGTGCCGGTCTTTCGACCGCCTTTACAATGCAACAATTCTACATAAAATGCTCGATGATCATGCAAATTGTGACCGATGACAGGCCAACAGCGAGAGAGTTAAGCGATTTGGTTCTCATGAAAATTATCTAAATCAGTAATTTTTTTAGGCAATAATGGACCTTGAACATTTAAGAAAGCTTGAAAACACACATACGGTAATTTAATTAATGCAGAAAAAATATTTTTCTGAGATAACTTAACATCTGACTAAAAAATGTGGCCAATGGAAATAAAATTAGCATTTATTCCGAAGTTAGTTTTGAGAAATGGGTACATTTTATTTGGCTGAGAAATAATATATTAAGAAATGAGATTGGGGGGAAAAAGAGAATTTTGGATGTTTTTTTAGGGGTAATAATTTTGATATATTACATATATACGTACATATAATATGCTTGCATACTCCAGTCAAAATCGGTCTTTTGCACGTTATCTTTCTTCCAACAATACTCTACCGGCAGGGTAAAAACTTTTACAGGCGGACACAAGAACTGGAAAATTCAAATGGATTTACTATTAGGATTTGTAAATATAACGACTTTTCAGTCATCGGTAATTCGTTGAAAGAAAATTAGAATATAGGTGGTTCAACGATATTTTATGAGTAGTATTTTTATAATATAAAATTAAGGTGATAATATAAAATTTAGGTAATAGACTCTAAATCCATACGATAATAAACATTTAAAAATCAATAAAATATTCAATAATGAATTCCATTAATATATTTAATAAGAATTCATAAAAAAAATTTATGAAAAATATAAAACCGTCAAAATTAAGATATCATAAAATTCATATTTTCATAATATAACATTTATTAAAAAGTTTATTCCTCAAAATATTAGTTTAATCAAAGTATTATCAGTAAAAGACATAATGAACTTTTATCTGGGTGAAATGCGGCGAAACATTCTATATTTCGAAACATTCTATTATTTTCAGACAATTTTAAGCTTACAATGCAAGCAAGTTCAAAAATAAAACAACTCATTATCATAATACAATTAACAAAATAATAATTTAACTTTCATAATGAACTTAACAAATATATACTAAGAGAATAAAAAATTATATTTGGTGTTATTTGGCGATTTATCCTTGCCTGGACTAACGGAAAAGTGCTTATATTTTATTCATATCATTTAACGAGAAATAACTGTATGTATAAATAAAAATATTACTCACTTGACATAAGTGTTAAAATTTTTTTAAACGATAACACACTGTTAACGCTAGAGTAAGATTAAATTCTAATAATCTAAATTAAATTTGATAAAATAAAAAAAAAATCAAGCATATATGACCAAACAATAAGAAAATTTGTATCATCCGAAAATACATTTTAAACGGTCTCAGATAAATTAAGCTTCTTACAAGAATTTAATTATTTTAATACGTAATTAAAAGAAAAATATATGAAATGGTACCAAAATAGAGTCGATAAAGGCATAGATTTTGAATAAGCGTTCCATACTCTCTTGACTTTCAAACAATTTGACCTGCCTAAAAATTCCATCAAGATCTGGCAAGCCATTTAGAAATGCATAGACAACACACACACACACACATATATACAAAAGATTTTATATAGATACATGCTGGTATATTATGTTGCAATCTTTATGAAAGGATGTGCAATAATTTAAAACCATCACCTAAACAAATGAAAAGTTACAATTTTCCTGACTTATTAATAGCATTGAAAACAATGACCAAAGAAGTTACAAAATTTTAAAAAATCAACCTTATCTGCCTTGATATTCGTTACTTTATCTTGATTATAATTCTTACCACTCCAAAAAGATATTTATTATTACTTACTTTAAATATTTTTAAGAATTACACTTAAAAAATGTTTTTTGAATGTTATAAAATTTTTACAGATAGATTAGATACAACTCAAATCGTCATATTACTCCGAAATTCATGGACTTTTTAAAGAAAAAATTAAATTAAATTTTAAAAATATTTAATTGAGTATAAAATAAAACTTGGTTTAAATATATATTTTTTCGAAGAGCAAAAATCTGCTTATTTTGAACTTAAAAAACTATTTATAAATACAGAAAGATCGTTTAGCACTTTATGAAAACGATTTTGTAATTTATTATCTTATTTGCATTTTGAGATAAAAATTTGGTAACTTCATAATAATCACTTGCTACTGTTGCGTTTTGATTGGAATGTAAAATAAGAGATATTTTTTAAAATGGCTCGAAGGTTATGTAGCTGAATATTTCGAGGAGAAATTATAAAAAAGATTAAAAATCGCGGTTACTGAATCAAAAAGAAAATTATAACATATTAAATTTGAAAAATAAAAACGTCTATCTGAAATTGAAAATGAAACCATGACCGCAAAACCTCATTCTAAAACTAGTCGAAAGCAGGTAAATATCAAGAAAGCAAAGCTAGAATTGAAACTAGGAATGTCTTCTTGCATTGTAAGTAAAATAATTCATAAAGATTTGAAGTTAAAAAAGGTCAACTACTTTAGTCGAAGCATATTGCGGAATAAAAACTAATTGTAGAATTGTCATATGAAAAAAACTTGGCTGCTGAAAAATCGAAATTTATGGTTACACTCCATGAGGCATGGGTATGCTTCATTGACTGTTATAAAAAAAGATCGATTATTTATTGCACAACTGACGAAGATATAGCTATCAAATAGGAAAAAATACAGAATTTATACATAAATCTAAATCATCAAAATCGTTTCCATAAATTGCGAACGGCTTTCCGTATTTTTTACCAGAAAAATTAATATTTTCACTATTTTTTCTTATTCAATTTTTCATGAATATTTACGACAAAAACTAGGTTTTATTCTAATCTCTCAATGTATTCTACAAATTAAAAACGCTAAATGTCAAAGTAAAGCCCATGCAAAAATTTTAACGAAACTACTTTTGAAACAGGTAATAATAACTTTCAAAAGTATTGATATTTTTCTAAAAAGGTGTAAACACTTTTACATTAATAATAACATATTAAATACATAACATAACATATCACATATTAAATTTTCAAACAGCTAAATTAACAAGCAAAACAAGTTAGTTTTCGGATTCTACTTTAGTCTTAATGAGAACCTAATTCTGCTGTTTTCATATGAAGTGAAGCATTCTATGCAAATATATGTAGTAAATAATGTACACAGTCACGAAACTTACATATTTGTAATAATACTCTATATGTATTTCTTATTAATTTTATTTTATAATACGTTTATCTCATCGCTAGCAAGCCAAATTCGGTGACTAAATCTAAATTAAAAATCAAAATTAAAATAAAAATTGTGACTAAAATCAAAATTAAAAAACAACGTGCGTTCCATCTATTCCAGATCACGTGACATTCATTTCCGCTACACACGATTTACTTATTGAAACTCTAAAACGAATAAAAATTATTCATAGTCATTATGTGTATTCAAGATAAAACCGACATAAATTGTAGATAAAATTAACTCCTACCCACTGAGTCT